>BSBK01002005.1:1552500-2152500 GCA_027943335.1 Chamaecyparis obtusa
TATGCTGATACCCCAAATATTTTTTGGGTGTTGGGCATGTTTGTACAAAAAATACAAAAAAATCATAAATATATGCTTATTTGCAGCCTAAAGCTAGGAATGAGTTCAGAATACCACCTATCATACAAATACTAAACAAACCTACCACAAATATTACACATTTAAAATATAGTATAGTAAATTGGTTCAATATCAAATTGTTAATCTTGAATATCATGATAGGCATTCCTTGTTCAATAAAATAATACAGACGTTAGTGTCATATGGGTCACCATCACCATCACCATCACCAGCACCAGCACCATCACCATCACCATCGAGGTTGGATGATGTTGGTAGATAAGAACCACAGGTAGCCCCATCGCCAATCATAGTAAAAGTATGGTCTGCTTAGTTGCCTTCAAAAGTGAAGATTGTGTGGCAGCGGAAACAACAAAGTTAGCTTGCTTTGGGTCTACATCCCACAACTTTAGTACCCTTTGTACTCATGAAATTTGTGTGTAAGAAGGCATGAGTTGGAATGCAATAAACTAGCTCCTCTACCTTAGTTGATGCCAACTGGTTGTGCTCCATTGAGCAGATGGAATATGTACTCCAATTTTGTTTAGACAAAGAGGAACCGACAACCTATTTGGGCCAGTTGAAAGTAAAAATTGAAAACAATAGTTTCAAAAATGAAAAAAATGATCAAATTTAGAGAGTTTGCAATAAAAATTAGGAAACTTCCCATAGAATTTGATTGCAAGAGTCTAGAGGTGTGGCAATTTATGGCCATTGAGGTACCACCTAGAGAGCATCCTTTCTATATGCATGTATTAGGGAGAACAAAAGCACTTTGACTAGTGTAGTTTACAAAATTAACAAACCCACTTGTAAGTACATCCTTAATAGGATTGGGGAAGATTTTTGTAAGTGCTTGCCTTATCTTCTTTGACTTTCATTGTATGGTATCCTTGTTGGCACAAAAAGGACTTTATCACTCTAATGTTTAGGAGTCAATGGAAAAATGTGAGACAATGTAGTGGGCTGGTCATTTTTTTCACTACTCAACATAAATGGTTTGCGCTTCTTTGAAAAAAGTTTCCTTGAGGATCTTACTCTTTTTCATTTACAATGGACTTCATATTTCGAATCATGAATCTAATGCTATTGTATACTTCTCCCAAACATGTCTTATCCATGTTAGCAAATTGGATCATAATAATCATAGTTGCAAAACTTGCTATTAGAATAGTTTTAGTACCGTAGATTCTTGCTATTTTTAGCTCATTATTTAGAATCTTAGTTTAATGGTCATTTAGGCTCTTTTCTTGAATTTTATTAATTAGTTTATTTTTTGTCGTCTATATTTAGACGACTTTTCTTTTTTGTTAAAGCTTTTGTAAACTCTATATATTTGGTTGAATAGTTAATACCATCATATTATTTTTTAGAATTTCATGGTATCAGAGCAGAGTTTGAGAATTTTTGAAAAATTCGTGAACATCTTTGTGGGGTAAAAATTGCGAGTCTACAAGCAAGGAAAATCATGGGTTTTTGTGGAGGTGTCTGCAATAAAAAAATCCACGTCTATTTTTTTTCCTCCTGTGTGCGTTGTTTTCAACCCATGATTTTTTTAGTAGTGTTCGTGGGTGAAATCTATGCAAGATTGTGTGTTTACAACTGATGCGATTTTCTTTTGTGTTTTTTTAACTTGCGTTTTTTCTCTTTGCTCCGTTCTTGAATCCAATGCGGATTTGTAGTTGCATTTTGTTTTGCTCCCACAATTACTATTGCCAAAAATCGCAGATCTCAAAAGTTTTTTTTGGTTTTTTGTTGCGATTTTTTTGATGTGTTTTTCAGAACGATGGTTCTAGTTTTTTTTGCAATTTTTCATGAGATTATCTGGGACTTTTCCACGCGGCTCAGAGCTTTTTGGAAAACATGAGTAGGATTTTATCTGCAAATTGTGACCAAAGTATTTTCTTTGCCATATTTTTTTGGGCATAAAAACCCTAATCCAAATTTTGGATTTTTGCATCTTAAGGTTTTCTATTCTTGCTTGGAATCGGTTTTTTACCCTTAAACCCGTTTAGGGTTTTATGGTAGTTTTAAAAAAATCCTTTTTTTTTGACAATTATTTTTTTCAGGTTCATTGGCCGTTTCTTTTTTAAGTCTTTTAGTGTGTTCTACCTTGGAAATTGTGCTAGTTGATCACTAGTGTCCACCTCAATTTCCATGCCTTCACAAGGTTAACCAACAACCTCAATATTTGTGATGGCATCTTTGACCAACATTATGTTGGAGGGAAATCAACCGTTCAATGGCTGCAATTACAACACTTGGAAGTAGCGCATAATGACAATATTCGATTATCGATGCCTTGACAAGATTGTCTTAACTCGTAGGTACAAAAACCTATCCTAAAGATGTTGGAGCAGATTAGGACAAACTTGATGAGTGTAACTGGGAAGCCGTCATGCTCATTAAACTTTCTGTTATAGATGATCAACTCCTTCAGGTGTCTTTCGTCAAAACATCTAAAGAGATCTGGGATCTCTTAAAGGATCTTCATGAGACGTCCGATAGGAGCTGAGCTTTCTTTCTGAAGAATATGTTGTTGTTTATTATGATGGATGAGAAGATGTCTCTCCAGGCACATCTTATGAAGATCAAGGACATTTGTGACCAGCTCAAGGCTATTGGCTGCAAGATGGAAGAAGAAATGGTAGTGTTCACGCTGAAAAGCCTGCCGTGATCCTACGAGCATTTCATTGAGACACTCAATATCACTTCTACTAGTGTTGATCTGAAGTTTCTTGATCTTTGTTGTTATGGTAAATCGATGTGTTGTATTAAACAAAGGAGATGAAAGCTCCTTATATAGATTTACAAGGATGATGTTTCTAAAAGAAACAATCGTGAACTAAAGACGGAAATAGAAACTGCCTAATAAACTAAGACTAACTAAGATGACAATTAAAGAAACATTATAATATTCTAATACCCTCCCTTAATGGTCATTGTCTAACTGTTGTCTGTTGGTCACAAATTCTTCAAAACATTCTGCTACTACTAAGACCCTCCCTGGATCTGCAAAATGTTAATGACTAAGAAGCCAAAATCTGTCTAGAAAAGAACAGAGAAGGATGCCCCCTTCTTTAGAAAGCTTTGCAAAAAGAGATAGGAGCTGACTCTGCTACTAACCCTTCTAGAATTAGCAAAACATCTGACTAGAAATGATCACAAAACATCCAACTTGATGTTGGATAACGGAGCTGCTCTTCCCTGGAGACAAAGACAAACAGCAAGAACAACTAGCACGATTTTGAGGAAAAATTGACAAACCCTCCAAATTTTGTAGATGAGCATGATGCCCCAAAACAAACTGCAAAAAGCCATGATTTTTTTAGGAGAGAAATCGGGAAAACCAGACATGATTTTTGAGGTTTGAGCTGAAAAATTGATCAAAACTAGACAACAGAATCGAGACACGCATCAGAGAATACAAAGCTTCATTTTTGAGGAAAAAACGGTAAAACCCAACAAATAATTTTGAGGAAAAAATTATAAACCCACCAAATAATTTTTGAGGAAAAAATTATAAACCCAACATATAATTTTTGAGGAAATTATAAACCCAACAGATAATTTTTGAAGAAAAAATTATAAAAACCCATAAGATAAACCTTCATGCGGCAAAACATGAGACTTCACATGGTAAAACAACACATGCAAGAACATGCAACTCACAAAAAGGACATGCAAGTGCATGCAACAAACATGCAAGTACACACAACCCTAAAAAATCAGAGACTTTTGCTCAAACCAAGAAATCACGCATTCAAAACCCTCAACCAGGCTTGCGATTTTCAGCAAAAATCTTAGAAGATGAACCACAAAATTTTCATAAAATACCTCCAACTATTTTTATTTCAAAAAATCGAAAAACAAATTTCTGGAACTGCCTCTTTTTTGGAAGTTCTGCTATGAATATTGCATTAAAAAAATATCATAGTTTCCTTCTGAAATGCTATGTGGACAATTCTTATCGGTGGAAGTAGTCTGAATATCTCAATTTCAAATCGTCCAAATTATTAGTGTTTTATGTATCTAATGTTTACCTGAATGCTGGAAATGTGAATGCCTATCTCTAGGATCGAGTGTTTAAGTTTGTGCCAGGATTATTAATAGCGGATTCATGTTGATTATGTGATTGCTTCTGTTTCAATGACAGCTTTATATGGAAACTGTTCAAGATCTCTTGGATCCTGCCAATGACAATATTCCCATTGTGGAAGACCCGAGGTCAGGTGATGTATCTTTGCCTGGAGCTACTGTTGTCGAAATTAGAGATCAGCAGAGTTTTTTGGAATTGCTGCAGACAGGGGAAGCACATCGGTTTGCAGCAAATACTAAATTAAATACTGAATCTTCTCGGAGTCATGCGATTTTGATGGTGAGTATAATTGAATATTGGTACAAAATTGTAAGAGTTTTCTATCTGTTTGTCCCTGAAAATATGTGTATCTGGTGGTAGTATTTTTTTAAAAAGTGTTCCAAACAAAAGTAATTCAGAATCCAGATATATGGTTTGTTATGTCAAGCATCAAAGTCCATTTTCTTTATGATGTACTTTTTGGATTTGGCTATCTCAGGTAAATGTAAGAAGAGCAGTGCGTGGAAAACCTGATAAAGAGTCATATCATTTGAATGAGAATGGCAATGGTGCTCATCTTCTCAAGGGCCTTCGTGCTCCAATTGTTAGGAGGAGCAAGCTGGTTCTAGTTGACTTGGCAGGTTCAGAACGGATAGACAAATCAGGTAAGCTGAAAATTTGGCTTGCAGATTTGTGAACCCTAAAGTAACTACATGATTTCATTTCTATGTTAGTAAGCTACTTTGCCAATGTTCTATTAGTAGATTTTTGTGTGGAATTTGACATAGATTGAGATATATATTAAGGGCAATAAACAGTAAAGCCAATTTATGGAAATCTAAAAATTTTAGATACCGCCAATATACCGCTATCACCTTTATAGCTTATTTGAATATACAAATGTATCATTATTTGTTTTTCACATTTCATTTGATTTGACAATTTTCATAGGCGATGAATTTAAATCTAAGCAGTTGGAGTGTTTTCGTAACATGGCTAAGTTGAATGAAAATGAGGTCAGGAATTTGAATATATTGTCTGAAGTATTTGTTGTAAGTTGTGCTAAAGTATCCCTAGAATTGACATTTTGGACTTCATCTGATTATGAAAATTTCAGAATTGTATTCAATGTATTTTTTTGGAAGTTTTAATTTACTCTTAACTGTTACTTGGGCAGCAACAAGATCATCCTGTAGCTGTGTAAATTTAGAAGTAGATTGTTGTGTAGACTCTAAATTGCCACTGTGGACATGCTAATAAGTTTTCAATGTCAACAGACTCGCTGATATTGATTTGAGGAAGGCATCTCATCCATCTTAAGTGTCCAAACAATGTTTTTAATTGTATAAACATACAGGTTTTTTGACCGTGCAGATGTCTTTGTTGGAACTCTGAATCCTAAGCTTCCTAATTCAATCTGTCAGTCAAGAAGCCTCTTTTTATTCATCTTTACATTATATTTTGGCTAACAATCAGATCACTGTTGTTGTTCATTTGATCCAGGAAGTGAAGGACACCAGTTAGAGGAAGCAAAATCAATCAATCTTTCGTTAAGCGCTCTTGGAAAATGCATCAATGCTCTTGCCCAGAACAGTTCACATGTGCCTATTAGAGATTCTAAACTGACAAGATTACTTCGCGATTCATTTGGTGGTTGGTGTCTCTTCTTTTGTAATTATATTTCAGATTCCTATTGCTAAATTTAAACAGTTTGCTTAAATTCTGTGAGGCTAATAAATTTCTGGTAGAACTGGGTTTAGGATTCTTTTCACAGTTTATTTATTGCAATTCCCTTTGAGTTTCTTATCCATTCTCTTTTGTTTCTGTTAACTTTCTGTTTCAGGAAGTGCAAGGACTTCACTGGTTGTGACAATTGGACCTTCACCACGCCATCGAGGGGAAACTTCAAGTACAATTATGTTTGGGCAAAGGGTGTGTTTTCTTGAAGATGTTGGCTTCTTGAATTATTTGTTGGCTACCTATGATGTTCTTCAGATTTTAGCTTTATTATGTCTGTTTGTGCAAATTAAGGATAAATGAGGGAATATTTTGCACGAGTGAGTTGATTGCATGAATAAGACCCATTCTACCTTGTAGAATAGTCATAGATGTGAAGACAGAAGAAGCAGGTGTATGTTTTGCAGGTGATACAAATTTTAAAGTAATAAGGTTTTGGGAGGAAGGTTTCATGAAGTTTTTTCTTTGCAAGGGTTGCAAATATATGTCTGAGGTGTCTAGACATGAATCCAAAAAGCTTTGGATCCAGACGTGAAGTTTTATTGAATTATTTTTGGTTTTGCTTTAAGAAGTGGAATGGCATGTTGAGGCTTCATTCCTAAGGCTGCTCTTCCATTTGGAATATTCTTATTGCAGGAAACCAATGTTCAAAACCTATTGTGGTAACAACTTTTGGGGCTGGCAAATGGCAAAAAGAACGTTGCAGATCAGAAGGTCTGAAATGTCTGCCAGGATGCAATTGAGGAGACTGCAATTATAGATTTGGACCAGAGAAATTGTAAGATAGCATAGCAACATTATACTTGACGGTTAATTTGTAGATTCCTTGGGAACCAATCATAGGAAATTTGAGCTTTGATCATTTGCTTGGGACTACTTTATTACATTTTTTGGGAATGCCAAGGATAGAGAAAAGATATTTCAAGGTTGTACTTAGTTTGTTCAAAAGCAGCTCTCTTTATAAAAGTTCTGGCATCTTGTCTTCAGAATATCAAAAGAGATGTCTACCAGAGGCCTAGGTTATATGCTTTTCTGCAGTTGTTGTCGAATGGAGATGCTTTCAAGAAGGCTGAAGATCTAATAGAACAATTTATAAGTACTTCTTAGTTGACTGTGGTTTGTAGCTTTGCAAATTATACGAGGATACTTGTGATGCTGGATATGGAGAGTCCTCTCTGAAAAAAAATACAGCAAACTACTCTACAAAGCTATGGAATAGTCATAAGAAATAGGTTATGGGCATATCATGTTTTGTTACACCTGTCATGAATATGGTCATTGTGATAGGCAATGCTTTGGCTCAAGAACAAAATTTAATTGTAAGCTTGACTTGGGCAAGCTAATTTGAATGGAATGATTTTAGAGGCCAAAGAAGAATTCTATTATCAAGCCAAAAAGGCAAATGAATCTTCACTTCAAACAAAACCTTGGCCAACAAGGAAGAGAGAATACCAAATAAAGAATTTAAGGAGAAAATGTGTTTGCAATTTTTGGGGAGGAACATATCTTAGTAACCCATTATGAGTTGGATAAGAATGCTCCTAAATACTCGTGTGGAAGAGATTGCTCATGATTAATAGTAGGTGTAGGCAATGCAGAAAAGAAGACTATGGCAGATGGTACAGAGGGCTTACAAGAGTAAGAAAAGTAATCAAAACTTGAGAGGTCATAGAGGACAATGGCTTCATGGAATAAAGAGGCAGAGACTGTCATAGATGTCATGGAGGGGAAACAAGAGAAAAATTGCAAAAAATTTGAAGCTTAAAGTAATTACCAATGCGAACATAGGTATGTACTCTCAAAAAAGCTTGGTAAGGTAAGAAATAACAATCTTGATAATAGATAAAGTCAAAAGGAAACTAGAGTGGAGGTGATCTCTATGCATACGACCAGTCTAGAAGAAATCAAGAAAAAATAATATCAGAAAAATTCACTATGTCATGACTGAGGAGAATGGAAAGGAAGAACCAACTTATAACTGGCTTATGAAGGCACATAGAATACACTAGAAGCAATCTGCAGTTCTTTTTCCATGTTGATGTTGGGATAATTTGCAGATTTTTTTTGGTTCTATTGCAGCATTGGTCATTTTGTACAGTTTTGACATTTATTGCTGAAGTTTTGTTTTGATTATTAATTGCATATGTCTGATTTTTGGTAATAAATTGCACTTCTGCAATTTCTGTTCATACATGGTAATTTCTAGGCTGTAGTCGTATAATTTAGTCTTGTTGACCTGATCATTTGTTGTCATATTGTGAGTGTGGATGACCTAAAGCAAGAAAAACATATTGGTAAGTGTAGATTGCATGTTGTAAAAAACAAAAGAAAGCTTGCATGGAAAATGAAAATGGATGCACACATGCTTTCAGTTAGAGTTGTGAAGTGCGTATTGTAGATTTGTGGCTTTTACATAATAGGTTTTTTAAGTATCTTTGAGTGGACTCTTGATGTAATTGGTGGGACATGTTCCCTTTTTTGGGTAATGTCATCTTTAATGCATTGCCTTTATTGCAAACAAAAATCCTTGTGTTAGAAAGAAAGGAAAAAATTATAATATTATATGAATGTCCATGAATGAGAAAATTAGACCAGCCAGTCTTTATAGTACGGCTAATTGATTCTAACTAATTAGGGTTGGTAAACCCTAAAAGAGCCAAGACTGCAAGCTATAAGTTCAAAGCAGAAAATAAGAATCTAATAGCTAGGTTTGTTAAATTCCAAATGGGTTATTCCTAAACATGTTAATACATATAATGCGATCTTTTCCAACCATTACATATAACCATGAGGAAGGAAGAGTCATTGCTAGAGTAGAAGAGATGACTTTGATAGAGAGGCTCAAATGGGAGTCAAAGGCTGGTTGGTATATGCATTGAAGGATCGATCATTGGCCCTTACAATATCTAATAATTTTTATAAAAAAGGGTTCAAACTAAGCGGGCTTGGCCATGAAATGTTTTTGGGGCACATCCTTTTCTGAATGCTTCATTAAAAATAGAGAGGTAAAGATAGTAATACATGTCTAAATGGATTGCTTGAAATGGGAAAATTGTACCCTCAACCATTACTTTGGACTTTTGTAATTATATCAGATGTAAATTTTGTAGGTAAAAGGGAAAATCACGTCCAAAATGCCCTTTTGAAGGTTAGCCTTGGTTGACTAGAGTATTGATAGACATTAGTGTTTAGAAATGTGATAGGCTGTCTTAGTTGGCAGCTATATGCAACATTGTCTTACATTTAGGAATTACCTCACAAACACGTGAGTTTTGAATTCTTTAATTAGATATTTTGGATTGGAAGTTGGGTGTGGGTTAGCCTTGAAGTGGAATTTTGCAATGAGAAAGGTTGAAAATAAGATCACTTGGTAGAGGTAAGGAAAAGGTCTCATTCAAATGACCTTATCTTTTAGATTATTAGGTGAGGGTTGGAAACAAGGCTGTCACCACTTAGAACTACAGAGGTTACAATGTTTTATTTGATGCTCTCCTAGTGGGGATACCACTATACCTACAATTTTGGTACGTGTGCTCATATGGCTTGAATGCCTAAATTGATTCTCTTTGCCTTTTTCTCCTCTTGGAGGGCACCCCCTTATGTCTTCTCATTCTTTTGTTTTATAGCTTGAACACTTTCTTCTTTCTTCTCCTTCTAGAAAACTACTCCTTTTTCTTACTTGCATTCCTTTTGCATCACTTTCTACAACATAGTACCACTAGAGCAAGAATATCTCTCTAGCACACCCACAAACACTAAGATGTCATTGGAGAGAATTGATCTATGGTCTTCAATATGAGAACCAAGTGATATTATGAATTGGTCACAAGCCATTTGACCATACAAATGGTCTTATTATTATAGGTTTGTCTTCTTTTTTCTGTGCACTTAGGGGTTAGTGCATGCTTTTGAGATGAAGAAGACTTCGGGGTTTACCTCATTATTTTAGGGTCTTTAAATTATTCACTTGGATGATGATATTTTTTTTGTTTCTTGGCTAGGTATACTTTAGACACGATTCAGAAATTTTGGATGGATAACTGTGAACTTATCCTGTTGCACTTTAGTCTGCTATTAAATTAAGTGTCAATGATGATTGGTCATACAATGAATTGACAGTTGGTTGGTCTTATATATTTGGCAATCAATCAAATATTTCTATTTTGGTCTCATCACGTTATTGTTCTACACAATATCCTTAAGAGTCCTATTGGAATGTTGCCAAGAGAATTCTATGATATTTATAGGGCATTATATGTTATGGAATGCATTGCATATCATTGGGTACCTTCTCTAGGCCTGGAGTTTGGCTATAGAGTTTGTAAAGCTTCGTAGAATTCATTTCCTTTTGATCTCTTCTAAGTAAATCAAGTTTTTCCCATGGTTTGCTTATATACAATAAATTCAAGAAGTATGAGGAACAAAAAAATAATCATATAATCTTAGAACTAGAATCTCAATATGCAAAATCTAAAAAAAATGAATCTTTTCCTTAAAGCTTCCTTGCCAATATAAAGAGATCCTCAATCCTTTTTTGATTGTTGCAATTTTATTGGGCATCTAAAATCCACAAATTTTTGGAATGGTAATGGAAAATTAGGTACACAAATGTTTTTGTTTATAAAAATGTTCTATTTTTTTTCTTTGTTTTTTTGTAAAAGACAGCCTTTGTGTTTGCTTGGGCTTGTGAACCAGTCCAGGACCCAGACCCGAATTGAACCCATACAGGTACAGGGGGGTTCTAGAGGAACCTGGTAACAGAGAAAAAGTGCAAGTGATAGATGCTGGTCGAACCAGTTATCTACCTCCAAATAGAAGATTTGAGGAATTAGAACCTGCACAGTTAGATTTCTGATTTGTGTTTGCTTGGGCTTGTGAACCAGCCCAGGACCTGGACCCGAGCTGAACCCATGCAGGTACAGGGGAGGTTCTAGAGGAACCTGGTAACTGAGAAAAGTACAAGTGATAGATACTGGTCGAACTAGTTATCTACCTCCAAATAGAAGATTTGAGGAATTGAAACCTGCACTGTTACATTTCTGATGAAAAATGACTATTAGTTCATCGAAATAGAGAAACTGACCCTAGGACTCTTCTATCGAGCCTGTCACATCTAAGAACTGAATAGCAGATGTGAAGTGGGCTTTTCATTTTTAGTCTCGAGTATAGACATGATAACCTCTCCACAATGAATAGCTGCTGGAATATGACTAAAAGTATGGTGATGTAGCACATAGAATAAGTGAGGTCCAAATGGAAAAAAACAAGAAAATTACAGAATTGAAATAAACTGAATGCACTTATGATGTGGGTTTTTGAGAGCTTTCCAATTATTATGAACTTGGTGTACTTTTGCCACCAAATTACTGTTCAAAACAGCACATGAAAGGTTGTCTTACTCCAGCAATGCAGGTGATAGTACGGCAAGTGATCCCTACAGGTTCTAATGGGTGATGACTTTGCAAAATGTGGGCAATTCAACTTACATTTCTAATGATGCTTTTGCATATAGTAAAAGTTTGTTCTTTTTCTGATAAATAATTACTTAAGATATACAAAATATGGTTGAAATATAATATATACAGATTTAGTGCAGTGCCAGTTCTTATGGGGTTTGAAAAAATACAGGCAAGCTTTAGTGAATTTCTTAAGGGGCTAAATTGTTGAATCAGGAACAACACAAAATAGAGATCCTCACTGAATTTTTTGCAGATTGTTTTCGGAAATTCACAATGGTTTTAAAGATCTTTTTAAACTTTCATAATGTCCTGTTTAGGTTCTTTTGGATTTAGAGGCTGAAAATGACCTTAAATAAGAAATTTTAAAATATGTGAAGTGTAGCTGGGGACTGTTGGTGTTTCAAATGCAATGCGCTGTTTATTTTTTAGAAACCATGAGCAAAAATGAAAATATAAGGATTTTTGTCAAACTGGGGTTTTATGAAGTTTGGGAGCCACAAAAAATTAAAATTCCTAAATGTCCCAAAATTTGGTCTATGGGTAGAGAAGTGTTTAGCTCAACACAAAGTTACTGGTTCGGGTTCGGGTTCGGGGATGGGTTCGGATACAAGAACCTGGTATGTGGGTTCATGAATTTTTTTTTTCATTATGGTTTGTATGGGTTCGTGTGTGTGTGTGTGTCTATATATATATATATTATGTACCTCACTTCAAACTTGCAAGATGGAGAGAGCAAATGTGAAATGAAATGAGGTTTGAGACTTCATATGGGGCCGTTTTAGGGTTAGAAAGAAAAAAATAAATTACAAAATCTTTTTTTAATGTTTTTTTGCACCACAGGTCTGATCGACCCAGCAAGGACCCCCACGCGAACCCGAATCCGGTTCGCACCCGGACCCGGTTCGAAGGTCCAGGGTGCAAACCCGGTAACTAAGGCTCAACAGCAGTTCAGTGCTTCTGAAGAAAATCTACTCCAAGAAGACTTAAGAAATGAGATAGAAAAGCAAGGCAATTTTATATTAATTGGATCTTCTACACTCAGATTATTTGGATACTTTTTTTTTGTGGGTTTTAAACCATGTGCAACAATTGTACATTCAAAGCAAAATATGGTGGCCCAAAAGTTGGAAATCTGATGAAGAGGTCAAAGAGGTCCATAACATCATGATGATGCAAAGGGAGAATCCTTGAAAGTGATCTCCAAGAGATCAAGATTCTTAGATTATAGGGTTACTAACTTTCAATAGTGGGAATTTGGTACATTCTTATCATTGGGAACCCCAACCTGTCACATTATGATCTGAACAATAAATTTGACCTTGAACTGAAATTGAATTAAAATAAAAAAAGTGAAGCAAATTATCAGTACGAGAATAGTAAACTTAATAGTTCAGACAGCTTATATTAATCCATCTACTTTCTGTTGCAAGTTTGTATTCAATGCAAGTTAACATGGTTTTGGGTTACAAAGCTATAGATCATCAAAGGCTAGTCTTTTGATAAATAGAACTAATTGCAGTCAGTTGGATAGGATCAAATTATCAATAGATATATTCTGTCTTCTCCTTAACATTGAATTGTTTAACGTTTATTGAACAGGTTAATTGGAATAGCTTTAAGCAGGTATATATAGTAGTCAATTAGTTATATTTCAGTTGTAATGTTACAGGCTATGAAAGTGGAGAATGTGA
Source organism: Chamaecyparis obtusa (assembly GCA_027943335.1). NCBI lineage: Eukaryota > Viridiplantae > Streptophyta > Pinopsida > Cupressales > Cupressaceae > Chamaecyparis > Chamaecyparis obtusa. The sequence continues at coordinate 1,565,526 of BSBK01002005.1, forward strand.
TGAAGCTTAAAGAGGAGTTTGATTACAAAAGCCTTTGCAGAAGGTTAGAGGTGCAGGTTGAGACTTTGATTGCTGAAAATGAAAGGCAGGCTAAGGCATTGCTGAATTCTGAAGAAAGGCGGCAGAGAGAGGTAATGGAAACAGAGCACCGTGCTATAGAGGCAGAAAACAAACTTGCAAGTGGTTTGGAGGTATTTTTTCTACATTTTGTGCTCTTCCTTGGCTGAAATTTTTCAATGAAAATGCTTACTTAAATAAATTTGATAAAGAAAATCGAGCCTTGAAAAGTTAAAAAATATACATTTGACTATTAAATGGATTCTCTGGTATATTCATCTTTGGGATGTTTGGGGCCTTGGGCTCATCTGGGTTGGGATGTTGATACTTTATATTGTATTGGACAGATTTTTTACTGGTGTCATGCTCTCTATCCCTCCTAAAGTTATTTGAAAAGGATTTTGAGATTAGAACCTAAAATATTGACACTTGAATCAGATATGCCTTCAATCCATGTTCCACGGTTCCAGTTTAGATCCATATGTGACATTAATTTTGATCTTTCCACTTTAAACAGTACCTTTGTTTTATGTCAGGATTTCTATAGGCAATAACATTTTATTTGAAATCATTGTGTTGATAGTCAAAGTTTCATGTCAAGGAAGGTTGTGAATAGTCTGTAGCGAGTCAGATATAATCTGGTTTTCCTGCATGCTTGTTTGAATTCTATATTTTTTCATGCTCCTTTTTCAAATTGTAATTTTTTTAAAGCATATTTTAGATGGTGTCATTACTCTGATATGATGGTTATTATATACCTAATTATCTCTCTTAGCTACCAGTAGCTTTCCCATGGGGATCCAATCCTATAGCACATGTCCCATGGCATGAGTTAACTACCTATCATCTCTATTCTGTCATTCAATCCTATTCAATTTTCTATATTTTCTATAATATATATTAATTAACATATGTCCATAGTGTATAACAGGTTCACAGCTGAGACTTTCTGTTGTGCTTACAGTCCTCCCAATGATTAACATCTATTTTTATGGGAAATGTTTAAATATATCAAAGACACCAGAAAAGACAAGACAATGTGAATTACTTAGATGGTACTCATTCCATCATGTCAACACATCAATATCCTGTTTGCTTGACTGTAGACTGTCTTGATAATGCGATTTCCACCTGTCAAGTTTTTTTAATGCATTTATGTCTAATATCGTGTACCATTTTAGCTTCTAGATTGAAATAAACGGTTTTCATAAACATACAACATTCCAAGATGTTATTTAGCTCACAAAGGAAAGTAATGAACTGGTGACTCGGTTAAATGATGTGCTAATTGCTGTTGTAGTAACCATTTTAGCAGTGGAATGGAAAGGACACTCCAGAGAGTTTAGTGTTGCATTTACACATGCAGTCTATTACAATGTTGGTTCCAACTCACAAAGTTGTTTTGACAGATTCTTACACTATTTTGATTTAATTTGGAAATATGAGCAAGGATTCTTTGGGAGTTATGCGATCCTCTGTGTGTGTGTGTGTGTGTGTATATTATAGATTATTAATGTTTTAGTAAAATGGTTTTTATGTTGCAATATATGTAGCTTGTTAATTTTTTTAGTACAATGATTTGTATGTTGCAATATATGTAGCTTATTTATACTTCAGAAAAATGGTGTATGCATTGCAATCAGTTCAACTGTATAAGCATCAGACTGGTATTTTCTGAAGACTTTTTGATAAAATATGTATCTTTCTGTATTTATTGCCACAGAGTATGGCTGCAGAAAAGTTAAGGTATCAGAAAGAGTACAAGGAGATGCTGCAAAAAGTTGAAGATCAGCAACAGCAGCAACAACAACAAAGGATGGAAAATGAATCTAGAAAGGAAGATTGTGGGAGAGAGGTTAGCAATAAATCATTCTTCTTGTTTTTCCTTTTGCTTGAACTATATATTGAAATTTCCATTGTGCTGATATTTCTGATTAATGGGATTCCATAATTTGACATGTGAACTTGACAAATCAGATGAGGCTGATGGGCCAAATCTGCCTGTCAATATTCTATTGGTTAGTTGAAAATCGATGATGAGTATTAAGAAGAGGAACTAATGTTTTAATGAAGGGCATAGGTTTATAGGAAGGGGTGAATTGTGTTTTGACTTTATCACTGGATTCGATATCTGAGAATGTTAGCTGATTGCTATGGCAAGACCTGCTGCTTGGTTTTTTTTGCATTGCCTTATTTACAAAAAATGATTTTCCCTCAATTGCAAGACTGTATGTGAGGGTAAACAATATTTCTGGTGGCATGCCTTCGCTAGGAGTCATTCAATCTTGTAATGTAGTAACTGATCACTGATCTTTGGTGCTTTCCACTGCCTAAAGTGTTTTTTTTCTCAGATTTTATGAGTGCCAAAAATCTTCTGGATTTTGGTGGTAGCTAAAATACTTCCAGAATTTGGGGATGGTGAATTGTATTTTGGATTTTGGAGATGGCTATTAAAATAATATATAAAATTTAATGTTTGAAATATTTGTATTTTAGAATACAAATATATTAAGCAAACAACTTAACAAAACTACAAGAAGCAGAGCTTTTAAAAAAATTAATATGCAACTCTTTTTTTAATCGTACTGATAGTGGGTTTTCAACAATTACAGCATCAGTAATCGAGTTTTCAGCAAATAGAGCATCACTATTTGCAAATATTGGCTTCCTAGTTTTTGCATGTTCCTTGGTCAAAGTTAGTGTCATACCAACCTGTACTATTCAAGATTCAATCTTCAAAAGAGGATGGTAATTTAGACTTTCATCATTATTTTCTCATGTACATGCCTTGTTAGGTTTAGCATGATTGAAATACAAAATTCAGCAACCATTTTTCAAATGGGTTCAATTCATGGTTAACTTTAAACATAAGCGTCATAATTATAATCTCACTGAAGTAAGTATACAAGTGATATCTAGTATAAATGCTTTATATCAAGCCTTTCCTCTCTAACTGTCTTTGTACTGCACAGCTAACTTATTTTTTGAAAATAGGTATGTTGCACGTAGTCTCGGGATTGGGGGTGCAAGGGATGGACATCAGAGATGGTACGACCAAGGGCCTAAATTTGGGGATGACAGTGGGATGGTGGTGGGTAGGGGTTTGGTGCAGAGGGGCAGTGCAATTTTATGCCCTCAAAACCACACAAATCTTTATGGCAATGCCATTTTCACATATTTTTGAAATTTGGGAGTGATTTGGAATGAGGCTTTGATGCCTCTTTATAAGTTTTTTGTGGGTGCTTAGGATTCGGGTAGGGCCATAGAACATTAGGGGTTTGTTGCATGTAGATCAACAACGCATTGATTTTTTTTTAAATATTGAGTTTTTCATTTCCGATAATAGTTAGGACACTCTTGGGAGTTTCTTGGATGCCTCGGAGACCCCAAACTAATGGGATGCCCCATAAACATCTCCTTTTTGAGGGTGAGGTCTCACAAACGTCCCTAGATTGGTGACAAAGGTGGTGGAATGGTGGGGGACGTTATCTTGGGAACATCCCTATCTTGAAAATGTGGGGATTTTTGGGAAGGGACACATCCCCATTTAACACTAGAAAATAGTGTAAAACAACATGAGTTATATATGTAAATGGACACTTTCCTTTATTATAAAAATTGTAAACCAATACTAACAAAAACTTTGTCAAATGATAGTGAACAAGGGATCGATCTGTCCGCATAGTTAAACATTCAAGATATGAGCAACTAGATAAATATCTTGATGCCTTTAGTAAGGTCTCTCTTGAGAAAATACGCATGAAATCCTATGGGGGATTTAAGAGCGTCAAAGAATTTTGGAGACATAATGTTATTGTCACCTAGGAGTTAGGTTTTATGGAATGTTCTCAAGGACATCCATGCATCTTCTTTGACTGTCTTTGGAGATTGGGGGGGGGGGGAGTTTCTTCTCCATTCTTGAATATCTAGGAAATCCCAAAACTCTTGGGTACGCATCCCTAAAGCACGCTGTTAGTTACATACTTGTAATCCGTATTTTAAAAACACTTTATGTTTGTAGGTTAACACTTTCAGTTTTCCTTTTCTTGTTGCGAGAAAGAAGGAAAGAAAGAAAGAAATTATATTGATGCCGATGGATGACCAAAATTGGTTGTTAATGGGACTCATGAGAACAATAGTATACAATAGAGAATTATAGGAAGATAAATCTAGAAAGGTCCCAACAAGGGGAAGAACGAAAGTGGAAAATATAAAACAATAGGGGACCATAAAACAAGTGGTCATGAAATAGGCACAAATAGCCTAGAAAGGGGAACAAAAACAAAAACCTTGAAGGGCAAAGAGTTGCCATATAGGAAAACCTGAGATCATCAAGTATCATTGTTTGGAATAGAAATGGTGAAGTTGCTAGTGCCTTTATGAATCATTGTGAAGGGGCTATTACAAGATTTGATAATGCTCATCAAAGAGTGTATATCAACCAAAGTTGAAATAACACCTGTAGTAGTGAAAAATACTTGCAATAATATTTTTTCTTTGGGATTGGAGAGGTGATTGGAGAGAAGGTTAAATTTGTTAAGGATAATCATGACCATGTTGTTGGAAAGAAGTTAAACCAAGATGTTGAGGGGGAACAGGTTGAGGTAGAAGCTATGAGAGACATTAAAGCCTATTTGCATTTGTGAGATAAGTAATGGTATGTAGAGGTCATTTATGGCTATTGGTCTTTTGGATGTATTGAAAGGAGGTGATCAACTTGGGGGCTCTAGAATCTTGAGAAGTTGTAAGGGTCTATGTTGAAGGATGGTGGTTTCCTTAAGATGAAGAACTGAACTTTGTTGGTGTGAATATCTAAAAAAAGTAGAGAGATTATTGCTCGAGTCCCTATAGAGGTAGTAATATCTCTCACACATCTCATAGTAAATGTGGCATCTAAAGATGACATGCCTCTCCAGTCTCGAACTCCTAGAAGAAGCAAAGATGATAGATTTGGTAGGTTGAGAAATGTGATTGATTTTTCTCAACTTGTAGCAAATGCAATCAAATCTTCATTTGGCCAAGAGGGAAAATCCAACCATATGACTAATGAAATTGGAGATAGTGAGGGCGGAAAAGTATATCATCTTTGGCTTGATGGAATTGTTGAGCATACAAATCAAGCTTCACGTTGAGTAGAACAAGAGGAGAGGTATAGGTGACTTGGATACATTGTTTGTAAATGTTCCTTCAAGCATCTTTGGTAATGTTTCCTTTAGCAAGGAACATAAAAGAAGTACACCAAAGGAGGTAGTTTGTCAATAGAGATGCCAATAGAAAGGAGATATCTAGCCTCCTAATACCTAGACTCATGTTGCCGAATTGGATCCAATGAGGCAATCCTCTTTGAGGAGTGAAGAGCTAAATATGTATCTTGTGATTAGAGTTGAAGTCATGCATGGATTTGTGGGTCAGAAATATGATGATTTGTCTCTTCCTGTTGCTAATGGGATCAAATCCTCATTTGGACAAGAGGGAACCTCAAGCCATGTGACTAGTGAAATTGGAGATAGTGAGGGTGGGAAAGTATACCTTGACTTGAAGGAAATGCATAGCATAAAAATGCAAGCTTCTTGTGAGCAACACAAGAGGAGAGGTCCAAGTGATCAAGATGTATTGTTTGTAAATGCCCCTTCTAGCATCTTTCGTGATGTTATCCTTTGAAGGAAGGAGTCAAGGAGGAGAATCCAAGGAATACATGAAAGGAGTTAGTTTGTCAAAAAAAATTCCAATAGAAAGGAGTGATCTACCCTCCAAGTACCTTTACTTAAGGCACCAATTTGGATCCAACGAGGCAATCCTCTTCGAGGAGCAAAGAGCTAAATATGGATATCGTGACTTGAGTTAGAGTCACCCATGAATTTGAATTTGTGTACTTGGGTAGCAAACTTTGCCTTGACAATACTTTAAGGAATAATCCACTTACACGTGATAAGACACTATGACATGAGAGTCTAGACCCTCTCAACATGGTCCCAATCAACTAATCCCAAGTTAGGTCTCCAAAACTTTGAGTGGTACAAAACTATGGGCTTGATGATGGTATCAAAAGATGTGTCTGAGTGGATATCTTGGAACTGGATCTAGAAACACTAATGTTCCCAGAGAGAGAGAGAGAGAGAGAGATCCCTTATGAAGATGTGAATGTGAGGCAAGGTTCATGTTGGGGGGACTAGCGAATTAGAGCCTCAAGTATGTCTAGGTGTAAGTGATCTCTAAGGTGCCTCCCTTATAAAGGAATTGGAATTTGAAAAGAGACATATGGAGATACTGAAATCATGACCTTAATTTTATTAAGGTTAACAAAATGTTGGTGAAGATAACAAAAATAGGCAAGTGCATCAGGTTGGCGTTGTAAACCTTTGACAAAGTGAGAAAGGAGAGCAACAACCCTAAAAGAAGAATCACAATAAGAAGAATCACAATAATCACCTCATATAAAATGCAACCATCATTTGAGAGTGTGTGTTGTCAAAGAAATACTTCCAAATTGTAATGTCCCCATTTTTATGCCTTCCTTAGTGTCATTCCCAATTAACAAGATTGGCCTATTAGTGGGGTCCCATAGGCCAATGAGATGGATAGGGAACCCATCCAATAGTTGCAGTTTTACCCAAGGAATCTTTTGACTGCATCTCAGGAGTTTATCTAGTTTTTTCAGGGGGCAGAGGTTGTCTCCTAATTTTTAGGAGGGGCTCCTATTGTTAAGAAAGGGACCTAATTTTGTGGAGTAGACTACCAGAGGTGTTCGTGTGCCTTTTGGGATGTCTGGAGACAGTTTTCTAAATTTTAGGAGTTGACTAGCAGCTCGCCTGTTGACTGCCCGAAGCTTGTGGAGCATTGCATGAGGCTCTGTGACCTGTTTTTGGATATCCAGGGTCAGTTTCCTACTTTTGGGGAGAGCTCCTACGTTTTAGGGATGGGTTGGCATTTGAACTGCCACTTCCAGATATCACTGGGTAACTGTGTGCAACATTAGTTCTCAATTTCAGGTGATTCAGTGAAGGGGTTTCGGAATAAATATTAAATATTAAAGTTAATAAAATATTAATTTTAATGTTTAATTTAAATAAATAAATAAAAGTACTTTATGGGGGAATAATAAAGTTACTTTAATATTATATTATAAAAAGTGACTTTTTTTATAATATTAAAGTGACTTTTTGAATAATAAGGCAACTTTATTAAAATAAAGAATAGTGACTTTATTATTATAAAATAAAGTTACTTCACTAAAGTACTTCATATTATTTTAATAAAGTGATGAATAAAGAGCCCCTAGTTCGACGACCATCCTAGGAGGATGTGAAGTTGTTTTTAGAGGCAAATAAAATATTAATAAGAGGGCATGAAGGGGTATGGCAGCCTTGGAGGAGTTTATATTAAATTAATGCAAATTATTTTATGATTAAAGTACTCATGGAAACCCTAAAAGTGTACGCCCAAGTTGGGAAGAGTATTAAAAGAAAGTTTGGAGGCTCTTTTTCATTATTCACAGGTTATTCTTTCAGCCTTGGCTTATTGATTTGGAGCTCTGGAGCTAGGGTTTGACAGATTAATTATGGAGATGAAACACTTCACAAGTTTGGAGGCCTACAGGAGTGCAATATCTCCCAAGGGTCTGGTTATATTGTTTCATTCCGAGAATCAGTAATAGAAATTCATTTTAAGATTTCCTTCAAGGATATTGACAGAGCTTTACTGTTATTATCAGAGAAAAGGGACAGATCTGGGCATATTAGACACCATACTTGAGCAATAGCAATTCCTACAGCTAGCCGCCTTCGTCTGCAATCATAACTGCATCTACAGGTGATGTGGGTTTGAGTAGAGATTTTAGATCAGACTGTATCATATTGCTGCAGCTTCATTCTACAACATACAGCAGCAAGGTTACATTCAGCAAATTCAGGAAAAAGGGCAATTCTGGGTGCAGCAGTCACAGGGTTTGTTGATAAACCCCAACATGGCATTAAGGGACAACTTCTGAATGTAATAATGGCCAAATCAGACTTGCTACTTCATTCGTATTTGCTGTAGCAGACTTGGTAAATTCTATTCAACAAAATTCTTACTTCCAGATTTTTTAAAATAGTGAGAACTGAAAAGTCTCCATTTCACATTTCCTAGATTTAAATTCAGTTTAGTTTCAAGCATTTCTGGATTAAACTGTGTGTAATTTTTCATCAACGTTTCAGATCATGCTACATGATCCATCATTACGATGAAGCAATAGCTAGAGAGCATAAACATCAAGCTTTTCATAATTATCAGCATTATTGTTCTTTCAATTCTTAAAACATCAAAAAACCCACAAACAATCAGAAAATTTGGAAAATTCAGAAAAAAATCAGAATCTTGCGAACTTCAGATCAGGGGTGGTCATTTCACAAATTGTCAGTGTAGATGTTGAAGAGGGCTGAGGAGAGAGGACACCCTTCTTTAACCCTAATGTTACTAATAGAGTCAATGAGTCCGTGAAAGATACAAACTTACCCAATAGTTGTGTCATAAAGCTTCCAAGGATGGTAATCAAAGAACAAGAGATGTCAATATCATGTATCTGTTGGAAAAGTCGGTGTCTCAATATTAATTCAAAGGCCTTCTTGAAGCCTTTGAAACAACAAAAGACTAAGAAAGATTAGTGGTTAGCTTTCTCAATAATTGCCCAAAGTTTGAAAGTTTGAAGGTGTCAATGGTCTAACAATCTGTCGTGAAATTGGTCTATATATGAGCACAAAGATTACCTTTCTCCATGCGCTAAAAAAGTTGTATATTCTACGGTGTGACATAAGGTTTAGAAAATGTATGCTCAATCATGATAGTACTATTCATAGATGAAAAAACCGCAGAGAAATTGGTGAGAAGTTTTTGCTCCCGAGTTTTTCAGACTTTTACCCATCAAGAAAACTTGGCGAGTTTGTGCTATTTTCTTGTCTGCAACTGTATAAAAGAGTTTTGATGTGAGACAAAAGGTTTTATTTGCTTTTTATGATTTCTTGTTTGCTGTCCAAGCCACAAAACACCCTTCCAAGGTATTGCAAGGTCATTTGCAAGGATTTAAGTCGATTTGAAGAGGAGTTTGAAGCAAAATTGATTTCTTAGGCAGGTTTTCAGATTTCTTTTACTTTATTTTTTAAAAATTATTTTATCTCTTTTTTGTTGCATCTAGGTTTATAGAAACTCAATAATGACATTTCCTAAGTACTCTAAATTGTTTTAGAGTGTAATGAACAATAGATAATACCATTTTTTCACAATTTTTCTAATTATCATTGTTTTCTCAAGAATCTCAACTTTTCCTAAAAATTTCAAACCCTAACATTTTTTTCTTGTTTTTTTTTTCAAGTTTCAAATGTCTAAAATTATTTAAACTATTTTAGTTTGTTTGCTAATTTTCTTATTAAAATATTAAAGTGATAATTTAATTGATAATGGCAAATAGACTCTTCTACAACTGGGTTAGCTTTAGGGTCTGCTAGAACCTCAATAGATGCATGCCCGTTTGGATATGTAGGCACACATCCTAAATGGGCTAGAGATGAGGATTGTAAGTATGCTTTTGAAAGACCGGAACCTAATATCATAATCTGCATCAAGTGTGAAAAATTAACTTATGGAGGCATACACCCCTTGAAATACCACCTTGTAGACATCATGAAGCATGATGCAAGGGTTTGTGAGGGAACCACAAAAGAAATAAAAAGAGAAATTAGTGCCTTGCTTGCTACCCAAGAAGAGGAAAAATTGCAAAGGTAAAGGTCAAAACTAGCCATGAAAGCATGCATAGCTGAGTCTCAAGGTGTTACAATCAACTTGAAGAAGAGGCAACATTTGAATGCATAGTAGGCTCTCTTCGTGGCCCATGTATTCACAAATCCACCACCCCCTTGGTCACCACTTTTGCTACTTCTAGTAGAGCACCACCATTGGTGCCACAGTCGCAGTCTATATATAGATATTTTGTGCACAAAAACACACCTAGAACACAACCATCATTGGAGGGAACTGGGTGGAATAGGCAGGTGCATCAACAAGTAGACATTGCTTGTGTTGATTTGTGGTACTTCAACATCATTCTTTTCATTGTGGTAGAAAACCTATATTGACTTAATTTGGTTACCGCAATGATTGTGGCAGGAAAAGGCTACAAGACGCCTTCTTGTGTTGACTTCGGTGGGAGGTTAGTTCATTTGTTTTAGTTTTTAAATGTTTTAACTTTTAACTTTTAGTTTTGAATCTTGATATAACTTATGTTGAGTTTTGATTTTTACAGTGTAGACTAAATTTATGTTCTTTTTTTTATTTAGAGTAATTATTAATTTTTGTTGAATATAAGTTATTTTTTTAATCAAAATTGTGTACTTAACGTTAATTTTACTTAATACTTGTAGGTTGCTCACAGATGTAGTTGCTAGGGCAAAAGAGTGGTGGAAGAGCAAAGAATATAATGGAAACAATTTGGCTGCACCATTCTTTCCGATGGGTGGACAGATGGTAAAAACTGCACCATCATTATTTTTTTTGTTTTTTGCAAGAATGATGCGGTGTTCTTAAAATCCGTGGGTGCCTCCAACAAGGTGAAGGCTACTTTGACTCTAATGTTAGAGCAAGTTATCATGGAAGTGGGAATTGAAAATGTGGTGTAAATAATAACCGATAATGCAACAACATATGTGGCAGTTGGTAAGATCCTCAAAGACAAACATAGTGCACTATTTTGGACACCTTGTGCAACACATGTCCTTGACCTTTTGGAGGACATAGGAAAACTAGATTGGTTGAGATCAGTTGTAGAGGATGCAAGGAAGATTGCAAAATACATCTACAATCACCCTTGGGTTCTTTGTTTGATGAGAGAACACAACCAACATAAGGATTTGTTAAGAGCGGGTGTCACAAGGTTTGCAAAGTATTCTTAGTTTTTTGATGACTTTGAAGCAAATGTTTATTAGTCAAGCATGGCTAGACTCAAGTTATTTGAAGAAGCCTGCCAGAGAGTGTTGAATTCATTGTCTTCGACAACCAATTTGCACAGAGAGCTATAGAGATCGTAAAGGTAACTTGAAAACTTGAGTATTTTATTTATTTTGTAGTCAAGTCTTTCATTATTAATTTGTAACTTTAACGATTAATCTTTTTGTATTTTTCAATTGTAGGTGTCATAGCCCTTGGTTAGATTTCTCCATTTTGTAGATGGGGATCAAACCCCAATGAGGTATCTTTATGAGGCCATGGATAGGGCCAAGGAGTCTATAGAAAATACTACAAGGGGGACAACCTCAAATTTGATCCCATATGGGAAACTATTGATAGGAGGTTGAACAATCAAGTCCACCAACCCATTCATGCAGTAGGGTACTTCCTCAACCGTCGTTTTCACTTCTTCGCACCCTTCTCAGATCCCAATGGAGAGGTCATGGAGGGCCTCATTGCATGCATTCGGAGGATGATACTCGAGGTTGAGGTGAGAGACCTCATTGCGTCCGAATTGGACATGCATCGGAATGTAAGGGGCAAGCTATTCTCTTCAGACTTGGCCAAGAGAGGAAGAACCACTCAATCCCTAGGTATAATATTTGGAATTTTGGAGTCTTTCACATGTATGCTAAGTAGATAAAAATTAAAATATGTTTTCACCTTGCTTTCTAACTCTTCAATATTTTATTTTGCAAATGCTTGGTGGCGAAATTGGGGTGGAAATGACCCAAATCAGCAAAAAATTGCCCTTCGAATCTTATGCCAGCCTATGCCAGCCTTGTAGTTGTGAGAGCAATTGGAGCTTGTTCAAGGCCATCCACACAAAGAAGAGGAACAAAACACATAAACGCTTCAATGACCTTGTCTTTGTGCAATATAACCTTCGGTTGCACACAAGGAAGGTAGAGGAAACACTAGCTGGTCCACTTGATTTGGATGAAATAGATCCTTACAGTGATTGGACATCACAAGAGTGACCTCCATTGTTTACAAAGGATGAGATCTATGATTTGGAGAGGCAAGCTATGGTGGAGGGGGGTGGATTATGAGTGGATTACATTGAGGATGAGGAAGTTGAGAATGAGAAGGAGTTATTGCTAGTGCCAATACCATCTTGACGCAGGATAGGTAAGGAAGATCCAATTAAGGATAGTCCAAACATGCAGCCAAACACCACAATGCGGAATAACACAACAAGACAATGTTTTCAACTGAATTTTCATTAACATGCTCGACTGTAAGGCCTTCCGGGTTAGGGCCAAATACAATCAAAAGTATTTCTACAATCTCCCAACTAGTCCAGCTCTGAAACAAATCAACAACTGATGGAAACCCTAAGGTAGATCTAAACTTGAGCTCGCAAGCCTCCAAGCAATCTCCTTGTCTCCAAGCATGCAACCACTAGCTTTGCTATTACAACTTATCAGATAAACAATCTGATCTTCAAGATCTCGCCGGATCCAAGTCTATCCTTTTATCTTCCCCTTGACTTACCCAAAACTACTGCTTAAATACATTTCCTCAACCACAAGTCGGCTGGAAGAAATAATTAACTCCTAAGCCAAGTTGGCTTCTATTACAAACAAATATTAAATGCAACAACAGTCGGCTCTCAAATAGCCTTACAAACAATTAATTCTCCATGTCGGCCTCTAGATCTACATAGGAGAATACAACAAAAGCTACCAACAATAAATGCACCAAGTCGGCCAACCAAATCTCCAAGAACTCCAGTCGGTAAACCAGAACTACCGAGCACCAGAGAAACAACCGAGCACTAGTGAAACAACCGAGCACGCCAAGCATCACCGGGCAACACAGGCATCACCGAGCAAGCACGACGATCAAGCACCACAGACATCACCAAGTACAAGTTCCACCGAGCGCAAGAGGTTTCATCGAGCTCCTTCAGCGACCGAGCTCCCTTCAATAACGGAGACCGTTGGTTAAAGCTGCAACCGAGTAACACAGAACCAAATCAACACACCACCATGCAGATTTGCCGAGTACCCTAGAATGCCCTTGCATCAGACACCCCAGGTTCAAAAAGATGTTCTCATAGGCTGGAAGAACATCTTCCGGGATTCAGCACATAAACCCCGAACTGGTTCTTCACATACAAGCCCTTCAAGTCTTCACCTTGCACACTCTTCCACTTCTGCTTCCTCTGTCTCTTCAATTCTTTCCTTGATAACACATAGGCTTGTTCTCCATACTAATCCATCCTTTCAGAATTCTTCAACTCATCTCGGCTACCAAAGCTCAGGTTTCTCCTACCGAGTGTTGTATCTAGCAAAGGCATCAGGGAAAGCTTCCAGTTATTCTTCTCAACAATAAACACATTCTTGACACAATCATACATAGATCTGCAATCATATTGCCAAGGTCTACTGAGCAATATATGACAACTATTCATCTCCAAAATATCACACAACACTTGATCCTTATATTGGCCAATTTGAAAATCAACAAGACATTGCTCCCTCACTTCTAGAGCATGAACATCTTGCAACCAGCCAATCCTATACAGATAAGGATGTCTCATTTTCTTCAAACCAAGTTTCTGAACCTTATCCTCAGCAACAAGGTTATCAGTACTACCACTATCAACAATTACATCACAAAGTTTACCTCCTGACTTGCACCGAGTTCTGAACAAATTACTCCTTTGACAAGGTTCCTCCTTTGCACCGAGCAATGTTCTCTGAACCAGCAAGTTCTCAGATTTAGGTTGATTCTGAATGTTTTCATTTACCACAGCAGTCCTTCGGTCACCAAACTTCTTCTGTGTACACTCAAAAGATCGGTGTCCTTCACCACAATTATAGTAAGTGCCCTTAAAGATAACCCTATCTGTCTTCTTTTTCAATTCCACAGGTTTCGGTTCATCTTCAACAGTCGATTTATCCTTCGCCGAGTGATCAATCTTTTCCTTCCCTTGGGGATTACTATGTTGTCTCCTTTTCAACTTATCTTCTGCCTTTAGAGCATACTAATAAGCATCCTCAACCGAATCAATCGTTAGCATACCAAGCTCATCCTGAATATTGAATCTCAAACCATTCACATACCGAGTGATGCAGGAGCATCCTGGGTGTAAGAGCAATCTTGCATCACCCAAAAAAATATTAATGTTTTTGTATTCAATAAGGGCTATCTTGTGCAGAGCTGCTATTTATGGAAACTTGCTGTTTTTAGTAAGTTGGTCATAAATCTCGGAATGTTCTGATTTTACATGTGGAGGTTCATCTTAGTCATATCAGCCTGCCAGTAAAGTTTCATGGCTAGATCGGGTCTAGTTTTGAAGATATTGAAGATTTTCGGTATTGGCAGTAGGGTACAGAAACTTTGAACTCAGTTTTGAAGGCTTTAGAGGCTCCGGATGAGGTCGAAAATTTGGGTGACAAGCGCTTGCGTGAGTCAAGCCTGTAGAGCGCTTCGTGGTCTTTCCGAAATGGGGTTATAATAGTCAATCGGGTCAACTGGTGATGACTTATGGTCTCCGGAAGTCGGGTCACCTGAAATGGCGGAAAATAATTTTTCTTCAAAATTTCTGTTCGGGTTTCAAAAGTCATTTTGAGCCGACTCTGATGTAATAAATTGAAAAATAAAATAATTCTAAGTTTGGTCGGCCCTAAGGGCTAAATTTCTGGAACCTTCTCGGGCGGTGGAAAATGCCTATATAAAGAAGGCCCGTAGTGTTGTCTAGGGCAGTTCTGGGTATTGATTTGAGGCTTTTTCCTACAAAATATTGTAAGGGAATGCCCATGTGGCTTTGCATATTGTAATTCTGAAAGTTTGTAATTCCACATTTGTGGAGATAATAAGAAGCCAATTTTCTGTTCTTGCATATTGTTGTTGTTTCTCTGTTTCTGTTATGTGTTTGTGGTATTAAGGGGAGCACCCTTCATCACCGAGCTACCTTTTCTTTACCAAGTTCTCTGTGTCCTGACCAAATAGTCAATTTATAAAACTTCTCGGTATAGTCTTCTACAGTCAAATCTTTTTGCTTCAGATTCTGCAACTTCTTAAACAAATCAAACTCATAGTCGGCGGGTATGAACTTAGCTTTCAATTTAGTCACCATCAACCTCGACCGATTGATCTTCATTTCACCTTCATCTTCTCTATCTCTTTGTAATTCTTTCTAGCAAAGAGCAGCATGTCCTTTCAACTTAGTCTGTGCCAATCTTACTCTAAGAGGATCTTCAATTTCTTCAAGCTTAAAGAAGTCTTCTAATTCACCAATCTAATCAATCAAGTCCTCGGGTCTCAAAGTACCAGAGAAAGTAGAAACTTCCATTCAATAACTAGTACTTAACCGAGCTCCAGAACTATGCAACCGACCAGTTCTGTCTTCACTAGATCTATCTCTCCGGTCATCTCCACTAGATCCAGCTGCTTAAAAGTCTTTAGCAACTTCCTCATAACCATCATCAGTACCAAGATTCCTCGACATACCAGCAATAGCTCTCATGACCTTAGCGATCATGTCAATCTTCATCAATTCCATCTCAGATCTGAAATCAACTTTAACCTTCTTTGTAATCTTCGATTCTATAGCATCACAAAGATCTGCAATCGCTCTAGGGTCCAATCTTCTCGGAGGCATCCTTCAAGATTTTTGAAAACCCAAAGCAATAAGTCACCAACCAAGGTCCTGGTGCAAACAACCTCAACTTGGAGATCGGTTTACACACTCAAGATCTTCAACCTCTGATACCACTTGACGCAGGACAGGTAAGGAGGATCCAATTAAGGACAGTCCAAACATGCAACCAAACACCACAATGCGGAATAACACAACAAGACAATGTTTTCAATTGAATTTTCATTAACATGCCCGGCTATAAGGCCTTCCGGGTTAGGGCCAAATACAATCAAAAGTATTTTTGCAATCTCCCGGCTAGTCCAGCTTTGAAACAAATCAGCAACTGATGGAAACCCTAAGGCAGATCTAAACTTGAGCTCGCAAGCCTCCAAGCAATCTCCTTGTCTCCAAGCATGCAACCACTAGCTCTGCTATTACAACTTATCAGATAAACAATCTGATCTTCAAGATCTCGTCAAATCTGAGTCTATCCTTTTATCTTCCCCCTGACTTACCCAAAACTACTGCTTAAATACATTTCGTCAACCACAAATCGGCTGCAAGAAATAATTAACTCCTAAGTCAAGTTGGCTTCTATTACAAACAAATATTAAATGCAACAACAATCGGCTCTCAAATAGCCTTACAAACAATTAATTCTCCATGTCGGCCTCTAGATCTACATAGGAGAATACAACAAAAGCTACCAACAATAAATGCACCATGTCGGCTAACCAAATCTCCAAGAACTCCAGTCGGTAAACCAGAACTACCGAGCACCAGAGAAACAATCGAGCACCAGTGAAACAACCAAGCGCGCCAAGCATCACCGGGCAACACAAGCATCACCGAGAAAGCACGTCGACTGAGCACAAGTTCCACCGAGCACAAGAGGTTTCACCGAGTTCCTTTAGCGACCGAGCTCCCTTCAATAACCAAGACCGTCAGTTAAAGTTGCAACCGAGTAACACATAACCAAATCAACACACCACCATGCAGATTTGCCGAGTACCCTAGAATGCCCCTGCATCTCTACATCTAGGATGGAGGTCGAGTCACAACTAGTTGTGCCTGTTAGTGCAATTTTTATTTTCCTATAATCCTAGGTTTTTCCTACACTTTAATTAAGTTTGCTTAGGTTCATAAAGAATGTTTACTTAAGTTAGTGGGTGTTGAGGTGTTGTACTCTTCCATGGGAGTTACATTTGCTTTTATTAGCACCATTTTGTGGTGACTCCTTATTGGTTGGACTTGTCACCTCCTCCTCCTTGAGCCTATATAAATATGCTACCTTGCTTGTATTTTCATATTGGATATTGGAGATATAGAGATTTTTCTTGATGCTATTCTGCCATTGAGTATTCACATCAAGTTTCTCTAGTATTGTTATTCTATCTTATTTCTAGTTTTGTGTTCTAACTCTTTCAATTTGATTTTGGTTTAAATAAGTTTTCTCAGATTTCAACATGGTATGAGCATGTTTTTATAAATTAGATCTTTGTAGTGATCTTGTAAAACTCTGCTTTTTTTTCTTTCTTGCGTTGCGAAAGATTTGGAGAACATTGAGGGTTTATGAAGCTTTGACAATCTTTGTATTTGCATGTTTGTCTTTTTCTTGATATGGGTGATTGCAACATTTTGGAGGATTGTGGGAGCATTTCTGGCTGTTCCATTGTGTCTGAAAGGCTTGAAAAAGTGAAGATTGGCTTTTGTTTCATCCTTTTTGGAGATTGTTTGCAATAGTTACAAAACGTGGGTTTGTAGCTTGGAGTTGGAAGACAGCTTTCAAACAGAGCATTTTCAGGCCAAAAGGACCCTGCCATTGGGTCTGGGAGGCCTCGTAGACAAATTTTGATATATTATTCACCCCATTTGGGTGTCCGGAGCTTGTGTGGGAAATTTTTTTCTAGGAAGGTTGTCGACCCTCCCTACATGGTGATCGAGGCGAGTATTTGAAAAAAAAAGGGAATTAAATAAAATAAAAAAATAAGTAAGCGCTTTTCACAAGCGCTGTGCTAAGCACTCTAAGTGCTAGCGCTAAGTGGTTTATGCGCTAGTGCTAAGCGCTCAAAGCATTGTTGCCAAGCCGCCATCCAATCACCTTCGTCAGGGGAGCCGCTCATGAGCCACCAGGGCTCCACCCTTGGCCCTAAAAAGGACATTTTTTTTCAAATTTGCATAACTTGGGCAAACAGAGATGAATCTTTTCAAACGAGATATCAACGAAAAGCTAGAGATGGGCTCTTTGCTTTGAAGGTGGTTTGGATCAGATTTGTTGCTATTTTTCCCCTTTTTTTGCAGGTTGAAGTCTGGTATTGCTAATTTCTTCATCTGACCATAACTTTCACCCGGTGCTCCATTTTTCGGAAATTAATAGGCATTGAAAAGGCGGTAAAGAGCAGTACACAACTACTGGGCTTATTTTTCCATATTTGATCTCTGGTTCATTTTGGATAAGAATTTGTAATTTTGGCCATTGGAAGCATATTCAACATTGTATCTTGGAAAAAGCTCTTTAATTGCACTGAACTATAAAGTGCCCAAATTGTAATATCTGGGGGGGGTGATTCCTTATCTAGTGAAAAGGGGAGGGTGGTCTCGTGTGCTCTCTGAGTTTTTTCTTTCTCTCTTTTCCTCAACAAATAATCTTGCTTTCTACATTAAAAAGGATCAAACAACAGTGCCAATACTCACATCCTATAACTACTATGAATGGAAATAAAAAATGACAATCTATCTTAAGAAGTTAGGGTTGTTTAGAGTAACTATGGGTCTCGAAACTGAACCATCACTAATTGCAAAAAAACCAAAATGGATTAACGAATGTGACAAAGCTTATGGTACTCTATGCATGTCTGTATCTCTTGATCTTTTTCATGTTGAATCTGCTACAACTCCAAATGATGTATGGACAACTTTAGAAGGGTTGTTTGGTAAACAAGATGAATTAAGGGGACACCAATTGGAGAATGAGCTAATAGGGTTAAATCCATGTAATTTTGATACAATTCAGGACTTCTTCACAAAACTAAAGGCTGTAAGATTGCAATTGAAGGCGTGTGGGATAGATAAGAAAGATTCACAATTGATTCTAAGCATTCGTTCCAAACTTGGTCCAAACTGTTTAGTTTTTGTCTCTACATTCTATGCCATGGAAAGTGCCTTCGGAACCAGCTATAAAGTGCCTTCTCTTGATGATTTTGCAAATGAACTCACAAAAGAACAAGACAGGCTGATTCAAATGGGCACAATTAAGCCCTCTAAATCTCATGCCTTGGCTGCAAATCAAGGCACAAAAGATCAAAAAGGGCCTTCTAAGCAAGAAAAGAAACAAAAGAACCAAGGAGAAAAGAAGCAAGAACAAAAACGGATTGCCACAAAAGCAGCTAATGATGTATCTTCAAAAGGTGATAAGCTCAAAAAGGAGAAAACTATGTGTTTCTATTGTAAGAAACTTCGTCATGATGAACATAAATGTCTGAAGAAACAATTTGATCACTTGTCTCATCTTCTCGGAAAGAACAACATCAAGGTGCCTTATTCTGTCAAGCCAAGTTCATCTCATGAATCTTCAAAGGATACAAGGGGAAAGCAAAGGGCAAGGCCCTAATGGTTGTTGCTTCTCAACCAAATTCTCAGATTATTGGCTCAAGTGCTTCACACCACATGGCTGCATCAAAAGGTAGTTTTTCCTCCTTGGAGTCATGTTCTAGGCCATCTATTCTTTTGGGTGATGACACTCCTACTAAAGTGCATGGGAGAAGGTCTATTGACATGGGCGAAGGAACATTTCATGATATCCTTTGTGTTCCATCTTTGTCAATTAATCTCCTATTTGTCTATCAGATCACTCACACTAGCTCGGGCAAGCAGGTTGAGTTCACTCCAGACACAATGGTAATTAGTGAGATGCACAATGGGTCTACAATTGCAACGGGAAAGGCAGATCATTAGAACATACTATATCACTTTTCTCACATTATTCCCGATTTCTCCTTTTGCATTGCTCACTCACTTAGATGAGGTGAGTCATTTGTGGCATCAATGGTTTGATCACCTGAACTACTGCTTCTTGCAACAGCTCAGTCAAATATGACATGGTTATAGGGTTGCCTTCTATTTGATTTTCTGATGGAGTTTGTTAAGGATATATTCGTGGCAAGCATCTTGAAGAAAAATTTGATAAAGGCAAAGCATGGAGAGCCACACAACTTTTGTATCTAGTACACAATGATTTGATTTGGCAGGACCATTTACACATCCTTCTTTCAGTAGGGCCAAATATTTCTTAACATTCGTTGATGATTTTAACTGATACACCTTTGTATATTTTCTCAAACAATAGTCTGAAGTCTTTGAGTCTTTTCAAGAATTCAAAGCCTTTGCAAAGAAACAATCAGGGAAAACCATCAAGGTTCTGCTCACCAATAATGTGGGGGAATATATCAACCAGAGGTTTGAGCAGTTTTGTATCTCAGGAGGCATTGATCTTCAACATACAATTCCCTACATTCCACAACAAAATGGAGTTGCAAAATGTAAAAATTACTCCTTGAAGGAAATGGCTAAATGTATGATTCACTCCAAATCATTGGCACCTTAGTATTGGGCAGAGGTTGTCAACTGTGCATGTTGTATCGAGAATTGGGTTCCTCATCAAGCTGTGAAGGGGGTAAGCCCATTTCAAGCTTGGACCGGTTGGAAATTCACAGTCAAACACTTCTGAGTGTTTGGGTCTCCTGCATGGGCCCATATTCCAGCAAAGAAATGCAAGGCTATGGATTTGTAGAGTAAGCCTTGCATATTTGTTGGGTATCTAGATGGTGTCAAAAGCTACATGCTTCTCCATCCTACCACACATGAGCTTTTTATTGAGAGGAGTGTTTGTTTTTTGGAGGATACCTCCTGTTCTTCTTCTACCACTTCTCCATCTTTCATTCCTATGGAGACATTGTGGCTTCATGATAATAGTTCTTTCGAGGATTTTAATCCTCCCGATCCTTTTGCAAGTCTTCTTCCTCCACTTCAGATGATGATGATGATGAGGATTCATCTTCCTCCTCTCTTAGTCATCATTTAGAGGGTGATGATTTTCCTCCAGATTCTCCTCATTCTCCAGCAACTAGGCCTCTTTGGGCTCGTCAAACATTAGAGTCAATTGGTGATTGGGTTGGTGATCCTTTAGATGAGAGAAGAACAAGGTCACAATTTGAGCATGCTCCGCATCTCTTTTGTGCTACAACTTTGAATCCACATTCCTTTTGGGAAGCTTCAGGTGTCCCTGAGTGGAATGCTACTATGCAAGAGGAGTTCAATTCCTTAGAGAGGAACCATTACTTGGGATTTACTCCCTCTTCCTAAGGGAAGGAAACTTATTCGGTGCAAGTGTATCTATCAGACAAAAATTGCTGTAGATGGGTCGATTGATAATCATAAGGCATGCTTGGTCTCCAAAGGATTCTCTCAGGTTCCTGGGATTGACTACTCTAAGGCTTTTGCGCAAGTTGCCAAGATGAATTCCATCCGACTTGCCCTTGCCATTGCAACAACTCATCATGAGATGGATGTGAAGAGTGCTTTCCTTCATGGTGACCTTCAAGAGGAGATATATGTGGAGCAACCACAAGGGTTCGTCCAGGATCCTTCACTTGTTTGTCACCTTCCGAAGTCTCTCTATGGCCTTAAACAAGCCCCTTGAGCCTGGTATGCCAAGATGGACTCCTTCCTTCTCCCCGTTGGGTTCACTCGGTGCCATTCTGATCCGAATGTCTACATTTTGTAGTAGGATGATACTCTCACTTGTTCTCTATGTTGATGACTTGTTGATCACAGGGAGTTACTCATCTCACATCAAAGCAGTCAAAATTGCTTTCATGATCGTTTCTTGATGTTTTACTTAGGCCTATTGCACTACTTCCTAGGGATTGAGATCACCCATTCACCTTTTGGTGTCTTCATTGGACAACCTAAGTACTCTCTTGATATGCCCTCTAGATTTCACATGTTTGATTGTAAGCTTGCATCGACTCCATCTCTGTTAGGGGTAAAACTTGAGGCTTCTTGTTCTTTACCTGTGGTGGATGCTACCTTGTATCACCAATTGGTTGGAAGCCTCATGTATCTGACTCACACGAGACCTGATATTTCATATGCTGTGGGCATGGTCTTCAAGTTCATGCAAGAGCCACATGAGCTGCATTGAAAAGCAGCTAAGTGGATTCTTCATTTTATCTAGGGCACTCACAGTTATGGGATTCGTTATGCAGCAGGTGTGGATATTGACTTGGCGGGATACACAAATTTAGATTGGCTAGGCGATTCTCAGGATCACAAGTCTACTTTAGGGTATTGCTTCTCTCTTGGTTCAGGTCCAGTTTCTTGTTCGAGCAAGAAGCAACTTGCTATTGCTATTTCATCCATTGAGGTTGAGTATTGAGGAGCAGTTCATGAAGCTACTGAGGCCATTTGGCTTCAGAACATTCTCATAGAGTTTAGAATTACTTTTTGAAAGCCAACAACAATCTTTTGTGACAAACAAAGTGCCATTCAGATTTCTTGCAATCTGGTCCATTATCTACGGCCCAAACACATTGAGATTCACATGTACTACATTCGGGAGTCGATTCATGAGCAGGTCCTTGATCTTCATTATTGTCAAACATCATATCAGACTATAGACATCTTCACTAAACCCTTCATTGAGAGAAAGTTCATTCATTTGAGAGTTTTGCTTGGGGTGTGACAGGTGTCTTCTTCTGGGAGAGTTTTTTAGGTCCTTTTTTTCTCTCTCTATTCGGGGGTGAGGGCATACTCTCTTTTGTTGGGGATTCCTCTCTTGGGAGGGATTTATTTGTACATGGGTACCTTATTAGTCTTCATTTGCCAGGATCCATCCCTTTATCCACCTAAGCTACAGTTAAGGGGGGGTGTTAGTGTAGGTTTATAGTTTCCTAAGCTGGGTTATTTATTTTCCTATAATTCTAAGTTTTTCCTACACTTTAATTAAGCTTACTTAGGTTCATAAAGCATGTTTACTTAAGTTAGTGGGTGTTGAGGTGTCGCCCACTTCCATGGGAGTTACATTTGCTTTTATTAGCACCATTTTGTGGTCACTCCTTATTGGTTGGACTTGCCACCTCCTCCCCCTCCTTGAGCCTATATAAACATGCTACCTTCCTTATATTTTCATATTGGATATTGGAGATATAGAGATTTCTCTTGATGCTATATTGTCATTGAGCATTCATTTCAAGTTTCTCTAGTATTGTTATTTTGTCTATCTTATTTCCAGTTTTTTGTTCTAACTCTTTCAACTCAATTCTGGTTTAAATCTGTTTTCTTAGATTTCAACAGTGCCGAGCAAGGAGGCCCAACCACAACGAACTCCTAGGACTAGACCCCCTACCCCTACCGTAGTTTTTACTAGAGCTACTGGGAAGGGGAAGAGGAAGATGTAGACTGTTTTGATGTTGTGTTTAGTTATAGTTTTACAAAGACAATTTGCTATTTTAATTTTGCTTGACTATCAGGCTACCAACCTTCAACATTTCACATAGGTGCTATTTTGTACCCAATTTGCATTTAAATATATCTAGACTCAACTTCTTTCTTTTGTTTTCTCATTTATTGACTGAGTAGATGCATCTCCTCATTGAAATTTGCAAAAAAAATATGCATTTGTTATTAAATTTAAGCAATTTTTAAGCTGCTGAGTTTTTTGCTTAGTATTTCCCGAGTTTTCACAGAGTTTTTTTTTTGGGCCTTGGTGAGAAGTTGCTGAGTCCGAGTATTTCAACTATGGTCCTATTGTTGTGAAGATTAGAGAGATCCCCAAACTTACAATAGGATGAATTATTTGTTGAGACCAAGCTTGAGGAAAGCCTACACAAATAATTTCATCTATTGGCTTAGTTAAAGGTGAGGCTAGAGAATCTACATGACATTTGATAAATTGAGCTTGAAGGCCTTCATAATCAGCTGCCTTGCTGGTTCTTAATTTCATAGTAGCCCTCTTGACATTATACATAGAGAAAATAGTGTAAGTAGGTGGTGATATGAAGACCATGACAATAGGTTTGTTGGGTTAACTTTAGAGGCTATATCTATAATTTTCCTTGGAAGAAGATTTCACCAAAAGTGTTTGGAGAAGTGGTGAAGGTCAGCAAGGAGGGCAAAATACTGAGAAACAAGAAACTCTCGCTTCTTGTGGTGGAGAAGATAATGATGACCTCCTCTATAGATGGAGGGTCATGAGATAGAAAAATCTAGAGCCTTTAGTGGAGAGGTTTGCATTCATCATCAAACCACTGGTTTGTAGGATAGGACCACAAGGGTGACTAATTTAGGGAAGATGTGAAGTGTGGGGACAATAGTCAAGGGTGTTATCCAAAGGGCAAGATGAAGTAAAAATCAGTAAAGAGAAGGGAGAGTTAGGTTGAAAGATCAAGGGTTTAATCACCACTAAAGTGGATAGTGGGATGCCTAGTAATAGGAGATGTGGTGAATGCAAGGAGTGAGATCTGGCAAGAAGGAAAAAGGACATTTTGGCATGATCAACAAGAGGGAGCCAAGGAGAAACAAAGAAACCATAGATATTGGGATGAGGGACCTGTAGGTGAGAACATAACCCACAACAATTTCAGCACCACCATGAGGAAAGTAGGTGAATTATTAGGCTCAGTGAAGCAAGGAAGCTTGTTGTGAATGTTGAGGTTCATACATTCACCTAAATGGAGATATCTCCTATAGGCCACGACAATGGCTTTTCTGAGGAAAAACTCTCTGTAAGCTGAACTCTTGAGGATCCATCTCATGAAGACATAGTTCATCCTTAATTAAAATTGGTTATGCTTTTTGAGTCCAATTGAGTGACTGACTTCAATTATTTGTGGATATTAATATAAATTTATTTTTTTAGTGTATAGCTAATACATAATTTGTTACATGTAAGTTTTATATGTGCTTCAAGTTGGATTCTTTTAAGTTTTATAAATGTTGAAATTTGATAAGATAGGACATGCCATGGAAATGGCTTTATAAAGTAAAGTTGAAAATATCAGACTTGACAATAACATGATTGATGTAATGCCCTGCCAAGGAACCTAGAAGAACTTAACCTAAACATGCGACTAAGTTTGCAGAATAATTTTTTTTAAAAGTTAATGATCAATAACATCAAAGTTTTACAATGCGGAAGCAAAGCATAGCAATAAACAACTAACAAAGGTTACAACTCTCAAGGGTTCCTTGATGTAGATTACGAAAGAGTTAATTAATTAATATAAGATAAAGATATGAATCCCAAGCTTACATCTGAATGATAAATACAACATCATATGCATGATTACATAAATACAAATAGTACCATATGGTAACCATAATAATCAGCATCCATTGCACATGTCGCAGGGTATGTAAATACAATAAACTGAAAAGAAGTACAATATGACATCTCTGAAAAAAAATTGAAACAATGATACAAGATCACAAGAAGAAAGAAGAACAAGAACACATCTTCAACAATGAAGATCAAGAAAGAACAACTGCCATAAGGATCATCCAGCCTCGGTGCACGAACATCAGAATCTCAAATGGTAAAAGAACCACTACCACCCGACCTCGTGAACCTAAACGGTCCACTCCCACCGTGCTGAGGAGATAACATCAGAACCCACTTGGATAACAAACAACAACAACCAAGGAAGAGGTCCTGAAAGATTCTAACTCAAAGTTACAAAAGTACAAGGTATAACATACTCTACTAGAGGCAAACAAAACACGTAGGAAACCTAAGATGTATACAAGGAGTGTTATCACACAAGCCAACTCTAAGGTTATCCTAGTACTCCCTTCAGACCCCGACGCCTTAGTGACTCTATGTGGTTATAGTAACCTTTCGTGTAGACAAGGTACTACCTATGCCATCTCCAGTCCATAAAGGCGGCAAGCATCATCTCAACTCCCATCCTAGTCAAACTCAATCAGGGATCTCGGGCATGGGCGAGGCACAAATAGCTTATTAGGTTCATTTTAGATTCCCAATGTTTATTAGTTATCACTTATTAAACTACTTGTAATGGGATCTCCTGGTAGCCACTTTCGGGCTCCGGCACCAATTCACAAGCCACTTCCTGATATACACTTAGAAGACCTGCTCTAGGGTTTCACATGAACAAAAAGAACTTTGAGTTATCACAACTCCTGAATCTCTACAACTAGATTCAACATGCAAGACCAGAAACCTCTAGGATCAAACCCACCTAGGGTTAGAACAACTCATGCAAACTAACTACGCATGCATAGCAAACAACATGGCAAAAAGATAACTACAACCCCTAAAAATCAATACAAGTCAAATTGACCAAGGGCATCAAAAGACTTCTCAATTATACTAGTTTGCTAAAAGTTGCATCACTTATATATTCTAGAAAATAAAATTCCAATTTGACAAATGTTCTACTTTCAACTTAATACATTAATCAGATTCAATTGATTAAAACAATACAAATCATTCTAGCTTTCAAATACATTTATTTTATGATTAATCTAGCAACAAAATTTATCAAATTAAAACTTGTACAATTTAAGATTATATTTTTACAAATCAATTGTAAATCAATTATAGAACGAGCAAAGATCTATAATTACTAAACTAATTTCTTTTAATAAATGTTTAAACAAACCAAATATTAAAATATTAAAAGAAATTACAAGAAATAATCTACACTTATTAATAAAAAGTATCCTAATTGCCAAAGGAATTAATATTAAAAAGATTATTTATTAATTAATAAAAATTACTAAATAAAACTTATATTAAATAAAATGTTTTAATTTAAAAAAAATAAAACTAACTTAATAAATTAAATTAATAACAAATTAATAAACAACAATGAAAAAGTCTTTTGATGCCCTTGGTCAATTTGACTTGTATTGATTTTTAGGGGTTGTAGTTATCTTTTTGCCATGTTGTTTGCCATGCATGCATAGTTAGTTTGCATGACTTGTTCTAACCTTAGGTGGGTTTGATCCTAAAGGTTTCTGGTCTTGCATGTTAAATCTAGTTGTAGAGATTCAGGAGTTGTGATAACTTAGAGTTCTTTTTGTTCATGTGAAACCCTAGAGTAGGTCTTCTAAGTGTATATCAGGAAGTGGCTTGTGAATTGGTGCCGGAGCCCGAAAGTGGCTACCAGGAGATCCCATTACAAGTAGTTTACTAAGTGATAACTAATAAACATTGGGAATCTAAAATGAACCTAATAAGATATTTGTGCCTCGCCCATGCCCGAGATCCCTGATTGAGTTTGACTAGGATGGGAGTTGAGATGATGCTTGCCGCCTTTATGGACTGAAGATGGCATAGGTAGTACCTTGTCTACACAAAAGGTTACTATAACCACATAGAGTCACTAAGGCGTCGGGGTCTGAAGGGACTACCAGGATAACCTTAGAGTTGGCTTGTGTGATGACACTTCTTTTATACATCTTAGGTTTCCTACGTGTTTTGTTTGCCTCTGGTAGAGTATGTTATTCCTTGTTGTACTTTTGTACCTTTGAGTTAGAATCTTTCAGGACCTCTTCCTTGGTTGTTGTTGTTTGTTATCCGAGTGGGTTTTGATGTTATCTCCTCAGCACAGTGGGAGTGGACTGTTTAGGTTCATGAGGTCGGGTGGTAGTGGTTTTTTTACCATTTGAGATTCCGACGTTCGTACACCGAGGCTGGATGATCCTTATGGCAGTTGTTCTTTCTCGATCTTCATTGTTGAAGATGTGTTCTTGTTCTTCTTTCTTCTTGTGATCTTGTATCATTGTTTCAATTTTTTTTCAGAGATGTCATATTGTACTTCTTTTCAGTTTATTGTATTTACATACCCTGCGACATGTGCAGTGGATGCTGATTATTATGGTTACCATATGGTACCATTTGTATTTATGTAATCATGCATATGATGTTGTATTTATCATTTAGATGTAATCTTGGGATTCATATCTTTATCTTATATTAATTAATTAACTCTTTCGTAATCTACATCAAGGAACCCTTGAGAGTTGTAACCTTTGTTAGTTGTTTATTGCTATGCTTTGCTTCTGCATTGTAAAACTTTGATGTTATTGATTGTTAACTTTAACAAAAAATTATTCTGCAAACTTAGTCGCATGTTTAGGTTAAGTTCTTCTGGGTTCCCTGGCGGGGCATTACAATTGACCCAAATGTTTTGAAAAACATGGAATCAACAAAAATTAAGGGATAAATTTGGCAATTGCTTTGTACAATTTTCTGAACATTATAAAACTTATGCTACACCAACTTTCTGGTATTGCAAGGGACAAAATGCCGTCTTTAGGGGACAGTAGGGGATGGCAATTGGAAAAATAGGGAAATAAAAATGTGGAAAAGTCTCAAATATTCATATGATAATCATTATAAAAGTTATTCACAGAGTTTCACATAGTAGGGTCTTGCAAGGAATGCCCAAGTGTTGTTGGAACACAATCTTCCAACTCAACTGCTATTGGAAACACAATCTTCCAACTCAACGGCTATTGGAAATACAATCTTTGTGAATGTTCTTCCAACTTTAATTTTTGAAGAACTCACTTTTTCATTAGATACTGTCCAAACATATTATTGATTCTTTTAATGTATAGATTAAAATTAGAGTTCAATGCACCCTATGGATAAAGAAAAACAAGTTCAATACACATCAACATCAATACAAAGGATAGTTTCAATGTTCATAATTTATAAATTTCTTCTACATCTAAAGCTCAAAAAAGGGTTCAACTTTTTTGGTGTCCTTGAACTAGATGGTCTTGCTGCAACTTCTGTTGAGGAACAATATCATCCTTAATAGGAGCATGTTGTGAATGTGGATAGTTTCAATGGTCACAATGTATAATTTTCTTCTACAACTAAAGCTCATAAAAGGCTACTGCCATGCAGGTGTCTTCAAATTGGTTGATCGTTTTGAGGAACTGTATCATCCTCAATAGGAACATGTTGTGAATGTGATGAACCTCCCATGGATGGTTCATTTTCTCCCTCCTCATATGTTGTCACTTTCACTTGCCATTCTGTAACCTACCTTGCCAAATCATCATATCATACCTAGTTATCAAGGATCCACATTGTCAACAATCCAACCATAGAACTCTAACCAATGGTTTTAACTTTTGACACCTTAAACAATAGTATAAAAATGAAATCAGATAATTAATATAAATCAGAAATTAAAAAATTAGCAAATTTAAATACTAGAAATTTACAAAATCAGCAAACTGTAGCATCATAATTTAAAAAGAAAAAAATAATTTTTTAATTGAAAACATACCTTGAAAATCTTCTCCACGACCTCGGCAAATGTATCACAAAAAATGGTCTACACAGCCTTCTTTGCACCGACTTTCTTGTAATAAGGACTTTGCAACCACTTTTTGCTCACAAACGTACTCAAGGTTGGGCAATGTGTCTATGATATGATATGAGGTGATGAACTTTGTCATAAACTGAGTGACTCTTGAATGCAAGGGCTTCTTGCCATCAAGGTGAGATTTAAATGTTAGGACCAATGTATGGTTCTAGGTGTATTTTGTGACATTCTTTGTATCTTCAACCATGTTTTAAACCCAATTAAGTTTCTTGATATCCTCAAGGAGAAGGTTTATGTAATGGGCATCGCAAGGGTTCCAAAACAAAGTAGGGTGTCTCCCTATCATTTTATCTATTGTCACATACATGGCTACATTGCCCATCACTATTTGGACTGCATTCTCCATTCCCACCTCATACAACAAGTTGTACAAGGGTATCAGATTTTATTACCATTCATCCATTTTTGTTCATCTACTAGTTAATTTGTATTATTGATCACCTCCGGCTCCAACAATAATAATCAGCTCAACTCATAATGGCCTGGTGATTTGAACCATTTACTAGTCACGGTCATTGATGTGGTGACTGAGTGCTCCCTATAAGGACCCATTGCAATATTAAATGGAATGTTGTTGTAGTACCAAAATTTGACTCATGTCAACTTGGTCTCATTGCATTTCCCTATTCCATGTAGTATTTTCCAACAAAGGTTGCAAACTAGGAGAGCTACAAGAATAAAAAATATGGGAACTTCGATTGCTTATAATCCCTACATCCATGGCCCAATGGAAGAAGTTGATGCCCATATATCTTTGACCCTATAGAACTAATACTTGCCAATGCCTTTGTTGTCCTCTTTTCCTTTTCTTTCTTTTTATCATAAAATGCAAGCCAAGATTTTGTCTCATTTTTAATGTCCTGAACCATTGGTGTACATGGCTCTACATCTTGGCTACAGATCCATGCAAGGTGATATTTGAGGAGATTTATGTTTCCTCTCATATCTGTATCACTATACTTGTAGATTACTCGGCCATATGTTGTACCTGCCGTTGAATGTTTCCAAGCAGTGTCTCTAGGTTTGCTGCCACCTGTCTTGCTTGTGGATTCCATTTCCTCTCTGGAAAATGGAAACTAATCCTAGAAAAATGAGGAAATCAGAAAAAATAAACAAAACCCTAGCAGTGCCTTGGAAAAAAACCCTATAAAACTAATTTCTAGAATCCTTAACAGTAAAAGCACAAAACAAAGACAAAACATAAAAGTTAAACTGTATCATGTTTTTGAAAATGCCTTGAAATAAATCAGTAAAACCAAAACAAAACATAATGATAATACTGAAAATCTGTTGAAAATGCCACCACTAGGAGCCAAATAAGGGCTGAAATAAGCACTCAAATGCCTGGAAATTCTTCTGCCACCACTGCCAAAAAACAGCTGAAAATAATGAAAAAGTGTGAACTTTTTCAGGCTGAATGTTATTATGCAAAAGCTGTGAATTTTTGTGACTAAATTGTGAGTTTTTCCAAGTCACATGTGAGTTATCCATGAATCGCAGGCAAGGTTTTCAGTTTTCTCAAAAACTTGGGGCCAAGTAATTTGCGAGTAACTCATGAGTTGTTTACAAGTTATTTATGAGTTTTTCATCAGTGCTATTAAATCCCTTGTCCTTTTCTCATGAGCATATCTGTTGTTTCTTTGGCATTAGCAGATACCGTCAGTCTGTTTTGTCAATTTATCAGTGTTCCATGGATTCCTTTTCCTGTTTCAACTAATTTTTTTAAGCAATGTCAGGATTATGAATTTGGTTACATACACGAGCATGTTGAAGCTCTCAAATGTCTGACTCCGCCTCTATGAATTTATAGCAACTTGATAATTACTAAAATTTATTTTGAACCTCTTTGCAAGTATTCTCAGATTGTTTTGTACTAGTCTCTAATGTAACTGTTAGGACCAATGTTGGGTTTCTGACAGCTTAAGGAATCCACCTTCATGTATTGTGCATTTTGGGCACTAATCTGACTAGTGCAAATTTTGAGTAGTTTACAATTGTTTTGCTGGTTCTGTTTCCTTAGGGCTCAGTCAATGCAGCTGGTGAAGAACTTGCACAAGTGAAATGGTTACTGCAAAAAGAAATTCAGATGAGGGAGCGCGCTGAAGAAGAGATTAAAAATTTGAAGCAACAAAGCATTCCAAACTGGACTTCAGAGGTGTGGTTACATTCAGCTTTTTGGTTTTGTCATGTGCATAAGTATGAAGTTTAATATATTGATGGACTATCTTTCTTGCAAGTTTTGAAATAGTTGATTTAAATATATGGGTGAATTTATACCAAAGCATATTTTCTTCTGCACTGTTGGGTATGCATGGATAGATGGCGGAAAATGGTGAGATTCTAAAGATTGGCAAGAGGTTAGAAGAAGAAGTCAAGCAGAGGAGTAAACTGGAAGATGAAATAAAGAGTTTGAAACATCAGTTATTACAATTAAGCATGGAAGCTGATGAGGTATTCAATGTCAGTGAACAATTTTTTATATGTTTGGACTTATCCTAATGAAGCATTAGATATTAAATTATTCACCACTGGAACTTTACACATCTCTGGAAGGCATGTAACTTCATTTATTGGTCTACCAGACACGAAGGGTTCTTGACAGAGGAAGTTCTGGAAGGATGTCAAATGGGTCAGATACTTCCATTAACACTCTTAAGACACATCAAGTAAAAGATTCAGCAAATGGACAGAAAGCTACAATTGCTAAGATTTTTGAGCAAGGTGGTATTTCTTATGTTTCTGATTATTTATTTCCAATTTATAAGTTTTACATATATGTAAAAGCTTTTTTCAATTTTTGGCTAGATTTGACGTTTTAATTAAATTCCTTTGTTTTATTTGACAGTTGGTTTGCATAAGATTTTGTCTCTTCTCGAGTCAGATGATGTTGATGTTCGAGTACATGCTGTGAAGGTTGTTGCAAACTTGGCAGCTGAAGGTATGTTGATATCATAGTCAATCTACATTGCTACTTAGATTTTTTGTTACTTTATTTTTTTTTGTAAAAATGGGTGCTTTATATAAACTTCCAAAGAACATAAAGTTACATCATTTGATTATAATTCTTACAAGAGGATTCTCTCCCTATATAAGCAAGGAAAGAAAACACTTGAGCCTGTGCTGGAATGGGCAAAGAGTGTCCATCTCTTTAAAACAACTCAAACATAGCTGAATCCTGATATCAATTTCACAATTTGACTTGCTGTGGAAAATATCTCCTTATCAATTGATGAGCTTAAGGGGCTTTATAATGAATGGTTCATAAGGCATAACACTTGCTGAAGGTTTTGCAAATGGGGTTTCAAGCAAAGTGGGATTAACCTTGGAGGAAACTTTGTGTTTAAGCACGCTTGAGCTGGAGTAGTATTGGAATGGGTGACCTCCCCAGAGGTCTTGATGCTTCACCTCTGTGAGCATCACCTAGATGCAGTGAGTGCTAAGTGTTCCATTCATTCTCATGAGAGATGGGTTTTTGTGAACCACTATTCATGCAATATGGGTCAATGAGTTTGACTCAAAAACTACACTGTTGAATCTTGATAGCAATATCACTTTATGATCTTGATTGACGCCTCCCATACCAGCACTACTAGGGTGTAACATACCATCTATAAATACCTTAAAATAAAATGGAAAATAAATTTTCTCTTACGAGTAAAGGAAATATGCTTAAACTGAGATAACGAAAATAATTTCTTTCCATTTCCTATGAACATGAATGAGAATTTCATTGACTAACTAAAAAGGAATTTTCCAACTAACTTCACATGAATCTTTTTAACTAATTTATTTCGTTACTTAACATCAGAGGAAGTTCATTAAGAAATGTAACATTTAAATTTCATATGGAAAGAATCTAACAATACTTTATTCATAGATTGTTATGAAATGTAAACAATAGAGTTAGCTACTAAAGAATAATTCATAGAACCTGTAACTTGATGGTTTAATCTCTACTATACTTCTTTTAGCTTCAGACCTCCATAGGGTAAAAGAGTATCATCAGGGGTTTTGCCACCCAACCTTTGATCTTACGATCGTGATCTATTGGTCACCCGCACAACTTCCACATGGAAGTGGCCCGACCCTTCTCAAGAGCATGTGAACACAACTTCAATTTTCTTGCCATCCAAGACTTGATGTAGAACCCACAACTGTCTTAGCCAACCAACCTATAGACATCTTCACCTATCAGGCTGACCTTCTTAGCTAGAAATGGCCCTTCTAGTTTTAGTGACTAATGGTTACTACCCGTAGCATAGTACCACCTTCACCAAGGTTTTATAGGTGCAAGCACTGTACTTTGTGTTGTCATTGTCACCACCAAACTCGTATATTGAGTCCTTTAAGTTTAGACTCATTAACTATAGACATCTTCACCTATCAGGGTGACCTTCTTAGCTAGAAATGGCCCTTCTAGTTTTAGTGACTAATGGTTACTACCTGTAGCATAGTACCACCTTCACCAAGGTTTTATAGGTGCAAGCACTGTACTTTGTGTTGTCATTGTCACCACCAAACTCGTATATTGAGTCCTTTAAGTTTAGACTCATTAAGGTCTCCATGACCCATTTAGGACATTTTGTCCATTTTAGACAAAATAAATGGTTTGTTGACCCACGGGTGATACACATTGGCATAAGCTGAACCTTTATTGTTTCCATGTTCAATGACCAATCTACAAGGAGTCCCTTTCCCATAGTTTACCATTGTGAAAAATGTTAAATTATGATTGACAAAAGAAATCTTTTCTATTTTCCCTTCCTAGGATAGAAATGGAATCCTTTCCCAAAATTCCGTTATATTTTCATATCTTGGTTTGTGAGCTAGCTGTTTAGGTTTGAACCATATTGTTCCAAAAGGATGTGTCAACATATCGATTGAAGACAAGCTGTCATATATTGACGATGATCCCAATTTGCCCACACAGCATTAATGAGATTCACTGTACTAATCACCTGTCAAGTTTGTCACATCAGATTAAGTAAAAGATTCAACACTTCACAACTTTTGAGGCAATTCCTGCTGCAAGTATGGGTTAAGCTCAATGATAGAAGGTTAGGGTGTTTTCGACCACCATGCATTAATAAATATTGACATTGATGACATTGAAGATTCATAACTGATAAGCATTTTCATATTTGATATTTGGATTCTCAATCCGATATGCAGATTCACAATTAATGTATGAATTCACATTTAACATGCGAGCTCATAGCGGTATGCAGATTCATATAGTTATGCAAGTTCATACCTGGTATTCAGTTTATAATTGATATGCAAGTTCGCATTTAATATGCAGATTATGTTTTAACTGAGAGTTCCTCCACATATTGTGACTCCTTTGAATAGGTTTGGGGTGAATTAGATAAATACAGGTGAAGGTGATATGACCTCTAAGTATAATTTAAGTATAGATTGACTGAATACTGTTTCATATCTGAATGCATACTTATCTAAGATACAAAATATGGATGATGTAATAATAAGCAGATTCATATCCCAAATCAGAATTCGCATCCAATACAACACTGCACTGATGACTCAAGCTGATTTGATTTCAGGTTGGTAGTTCACTATCCCAAGCATACAGACCTAAAAGTTCCACCCATACCAGGTAAGTCATTAAGGGTAGGAGTAGAAAAGGACTCATGGAGCTTGATCAGACATTACTGCTATGAATTATGACCAGATTCATCTAAACCAGAAAGACATGCATACAAGGGTTACAAAAGGTTCCACTGTCATGCCATACTTCTCTTTTGGCTATGGATCCCTTTCTATCAGTGAAACATCGGTGCAGGGGTACGTTGGGACGAGTTTCGGGTACGGAAAAAAAAAGGGCCTCAATTTCGGGATGGCAGGGGGACGGCGGCGGGGGTACGGGTGGGAGGAGGGGGGGGGGGGGTGCATACTATACATATATAACTTGAAATGTTAATTATGAAAAGATGTTTCAATATAATATACCAAATGCTTGAACATAGCAAAATTGCAACACGAACTAGAATCATTGAACACTCAACATAGTGACATAGTAACATCAACATACATAATAACATAATGAATCATGTTCTAAACTTCTATCAAAGATTCAAAATTCATTATTCAAATATGAAATATGATATATCAAAATGATCATGATTACAATGAGCATAGTAGCATGATATGATATAATGAATCATGATCAATCATCAATGTCAAAGTCTTCATAACTAGGTCTTAAGGTAGTCTTTGTTGGTGGCTGTTTTCAAGTCCCTAGGTTCGGCAAATGAGGTTTGAGTGATTTTGACCTGTTGGGAAGTCATGTCTGTTTGGGATTGGGATGAGAGCTAAGCTAAGTTTGTCATAGAGATGGGGTTGAAACCAAGTGATTTGTGATAAAACGAGTTAGAACTCTTTGAGAATCCTTTTGCCAGTGTTAGTTTGACTTTAGAAAGCCATGATGGATTGTGGGAGGTAACCCTGCTGAAGGCTTGCTGAATCCTTAAATTTGGCCAAGTCTGGAATTTTTTGAAAATCCCCAAAATCTAGAATTTGCATCTTAACTCCTATGAAGCTGGAACCTATATCAAACATCTTGAAAGTATCTATACAAATATAACTAAAAGTATAAGAAATTAAATAAATCAAACTTATACTTAAATGTTGTATTTGTGTAAATCCTCCTGCCCTTGCACTGAAAAAATGGAATCTCGCAAAAATTTAAAACAAACTTTAAAAAATTGCTTTTTGGGCATCCTAGGTGCGGTCGAGGGACGCCTGGGCAGCACCCAAGCACCGCACCCAAGACCCCGAGCACCCGACCGTTACGGGGACTGATGTGGCTAAGGTGCGACGACTCTCGTCTGTTGGCGGGGGTGCTCGGGTGTGTGGCGTACTCGTCCCGGGGACGTCTCCACACCCGGTACTCCTGGTTTTTAGGGTTTTTAGGGGGGCGCGCGTCCCCGTGTTTCACTGCTTTCTATACATACTGTTCCACTCCACATATACAGATGGAAGATTTACTTAGTGATTCTACCAATGGTATTATGTAATGAATAAAGGAAGACCATCCATGCTTGACATGCAGGACATAAACTTCTCATTTGGGGTCTGATTCATACTTAATATTTTTGTTATTATATACAATGTACAGTAAGCTATATTGCTATTTATATTTGCTCGAGACAAGCTTGCATTGAAGATTCATACTTTATTCTAATGCAAGTTAAATGTGTAATGATTTGACTAGATACATCAAGAAACAAAGCCGTTCATTTTGATGATTGAGATATTAACTATGATGCTC
Source organism: Chamaecyparis obtusa (assembly GCA_027943335.1). Taxonomy (NCBI): domain Eukaryota; kingdom Viridiplantae; phylum Streptophyta; class Pinopsida; order Cupressales; family Cupressaceae; genus Chamaecyparis; species Chamaecyparis obtusa. The sequence goes on from BSBK01002005.1 coordinate 1,601,872, forward strand.
ACGATGCATAACAAAATCAAATCAATGTATAAATTCCATCATTTCCAAATGCATAAGATCGAATGAGCTTAAACGCTAGCAAGGTGCATATGATGCTTAACAAATACAGTTTGCAAGTATTAAATCACGATCTTTGTAAAAGATGAATACAACTCTACATAGATTCGACAAGCAAGGGAAATGAATCATGCTTGTGATCAAGTGATCATTGTCCAACTGAACTGCAATGCAAGTAGAGTAAATGTTATGCAAATCCTTCTTCTAAAGATCCAAGAGAACAAAGCTCACAAAATGACAACTCAATATGCAGAATCACAATGATGAACTTGCATCAAAGAATAAATTTACAAAAAACCCCCCTTCTCAAGCCCAAAAAGAATGCCCTCAAAATAATTGAGCAAGCAAGAAAAGGTGCGTCGTAGGGGCTCAGGAGTAATTCCTTGCCCATAGGGGCAAGAGGAGTTACTCTTGCCACCTCAACTAACATCACTCCTAAAATTCAAACATGTTTCTATGGTTGATAAATGAAATAATTATCACTCTAGTATCAAGTCACACATGCTCAAGGGACAACATAAGAATTTTATAGATACACAAACACACATGCATTATTATTTATTTTATGTGTACATGTATAACTAGATGTATATGTACCATGAAGTTAGTGCCAACTTTCACTTGCATACTTAATTATTCAATCATTGTGGGTTCATCCATATTGTCGTCTTAGAGCACGACCATATGCATGGATCCACATATGGTTGTGTTGTTAATACTCTACATTTCAATGATCATCGGCATGCACATACATTTATTTATATTTATACACAGATTATATATGTTTATGTGTATGTCATATAATATATATATGTATAATAGCATAAAATATATGAATAATCGTAATGCATAGCTCAAAAAGAAATGGACGAAGAGATCACCGGGGTTGTTCCTTAAAATTGACAAGAAGGATCCACTGCATTTATATTAATTATAAGGCCAAAATTCTTAATTAACACTATAAGAGAAAGGCAATTATCTAGACATATCTAAGGCAACCCCCCGCCCAAACCTGACAACTAGTTAAACAGTTATGGTTCCTTCTCGGATGGCATTCTCGACCTTCATTGTGTGTTCACATCCCCTTACGCTGATGATACTCTTCCCCCACTCACGAGATGGATCTTCTCTTGCATCCGTTGACAAGGAAGGATTAGATACCATCATCATTGTAAAAATTATAACAATAAATTATTTATAGAATTAAATTTACATTGATCATCCATAATGAAATCAATCATAATTCTTTTCCAGTATTTCACATATATAAATTAAATTGTCATAATTATAATTAATGAATTCAAATAAATTGAAGAACTTTAACTGTTTAACATATCACTTCGCATGAAATAGTTTTCACAGTTATTTTAAAAGGTTCACAAGGAAAGGATGTAACATAGGTTATCCTGAAGAAGCATCATCAACATTTATTTACATGCTCTAAAGGAGGTCTCTCTCATTGAATTTAATTGTTCTCTTGATTACCAATTTTGACAATCATTATTTTCGTGTAAGAAGGAACCTGTGTCATCAGGGATACCAAATCTGTAGACATATCTAAGGCAACCCCCTGCCCAGACTTGACAACTGGTTAAACAGTTATGGTTTCTTCTTGGATGGCATTCTCGACCTTTACCGTGTGTTCACATCCCCCAATCACGGGATGGATCTTCTCCTGCATCTGCTGACAAGGAAGGATTAGATACCATCATCATTGTAAAAATTATAACAATAAATCATTTATAGAATTAAAATTTACATTGATCATCCATAATGAAATCAATCATAATTCTTTCCCAGTATTCCACATATATAAATTAAATTGTCTTAATTATAATTTATGAATTCAAATAAATGAAAGAACTTAACCGTCTGATATCGCACATTGCATGAAATAGTTATCACAGTTATTTTAAAAGGTTCACAAGGAAAAGGATGTAACATAGGGTATCCCGAAGAAGCATCATCAACATTTATTTACATGCTCTAGAGGGTTGAATTTAATTGTTCTCTTGATTACCACTTGACAATCATTATTTTCCTGTAAGAAGGAAGTTGTGTCATCAGAGATACCAAATCTGTAGAAGACTCAGTTCTTAGCAATAACCAACATGTATATTTCGGATCCAGATTTGATAATTTTTTTTATAAATTTTTTTCTACTATCCCACTCTACACTTGGTTTAAATGCCTACTTGATCCATTGAAGATGTGATGATTTTGTTCAAGCCACACATTATACCAAATTACGCTTGAACCAGTCTCTTGCACTAGCTTAAGGCCCCTTAGACTTGATGAAAAGATTTTTGATTGTTAAAAAAATCTTTTACAGTTAAAAGCAGCTGCTATGGTGCACACATCATGCCATGGGATGGTCCCAACCGGTGTTGAGAAGGGAGGGGTGAATCAGCACCCACTAAAACTTAAGTATCAAATCTGATATAACCTAACTAAAACTGTAAGCAGAATATATTCTATCACAGAAATAGCAATCACACAATCAATCAATAAGCAATACCAGATTTATCACATGGAAACCCAAATTGGGAGAAAACCACGGTGTGAGGAAACCTCACAAATTTTGCACTCTTCTGAAGTGTGCCTTGTTAGGAGCCTTCCCTGTCAAAGAATTACAAATGCACTGTTAGATGTGACCCGGTTAAGGGATTTAGGAAATAAGGCCTGTTAAAGCCTGCCTTGTTAGAGGACTTAGAACATCTACACAGATGTCACCTAGTTAAGGGATTTAATACAAGGGACCTGTTAATGTCCACCCAAAATACTGAGATTTTGTTATTGCAATTGTCAGAGAGCAATAGAGGGTTTGATCTTTTAGAAATGACTTTGCTGAGCCTGATAAGTGATGTAAGGATAAAACTCCTAGGCTTAGTTTTCCACTCCCACCAAGAGATTTCTCTTATCTCCTAGTATCCTATGCTTCTATAGGATTTCCTAATAGGCTTAGATCATTAACTAAGTCCTATTCACTCTTTACTACAAGAGTCACACCTTGAAAACTCCACCTTGGATGATCCACACATTAATTTTGGTTCTCTTTCTCACTTTCACTTAGATGGATCTAAGTGCCAAATCCACTAAAACTTCACAAATTTCAAACTTCATTGTGGGGACCTTCTTCACATTGAATTCATTCATATTCCATCCCATTTGACTGATTTGGGAAGGTTCTTGGCTCATAGGTTTATCGGATTCAAGATTTCATCAAAAGAGACCTTAATTTTAGGCCTATTTCTAGTAGCCTTTTTAAATGGCTTTTTCCCTTTCTTGACCAAAATCTCCAAACAACCTGCAAATATAACTTTAGATATGGATACCCTTTTGGCTTAACTTGAAGATTTTGAAGGTCTAAGGCTCTGAAACCATTCGTACACCTCCTTCCTAATATCAAGGAGAAACAAGGCTAAAAGGCCTAGTTTCTAGGACAGCCTGTCTAGGACTGATGAAAATTGCTCAAAACCTATCCTAATGGATTGGTACGACTTCCCAATGCTTAGGATGGATAAATAACATGAAAACCTACCATAAAAATTCCTGGGGACGTACTGTACTTCCCATTCCCCACATGAAATGACTTGATTTCTCCTTGTCAAGCCTCTAACCGGGTATGTCTAACTCGCCTAGGGCCTGATCATAAAGCTAGCTCTCTTGCTCATGATGCTTCCTACCTTTAGATACAATATGTATAGAGGCCCCACTTGAGGATTCAACCACTTATTTAGTGTTTCCATGGTTGAAACTCACGTGGGAGCCATTTTTACAAATTCTGTCACAGTGTGACCAAAAGAAAGGTCCTGAACTAAAACAACTTGTAAACTATGATAAAACTACTCTAAACCCTTAACACAAAATGAAAAAGTTTTCAAAATGACTATAGAACATGACTCAACCACTATATCAATGCATTTCCAGCTACAAGTATGACTGTTCCTTCAAAAACCGAAATATCACTTCAAAACAGAATTGCAGAGCTCAATACATTAACTCAAACTTTTACAATAATGCATCCATTGCTTGGAGATTTGAGCCATTACTCCATTAGGCGTCTCCTCCACTATTCTAGGGCCTATTTGGTCGAGCATAACCTCCCACAATCAAAGGAATCCGAGGCTATCCATGTTGCATGGAATATTTGCAATAAGTGCAAATGTTGTTATGACAACATTCTTACAACACTTGGCAACTTTGATAGATGCCTTAATCCTATATTCTAGGCTTCTTATCCTCATATCTTTCGAGGATCCAAGATCATTCATGATCATCATATTGATTTAACAACCATTAACCATTCTTAGGCCTAAGACATATTAATGACTCAATCTCCCTAACTCCTAGTATTAAGAAATTTAAATAACAACTAACATAGGCTATTTGTGTGACCTTAGTCTTAGTGACTAATTCACCTAGCCAACATAAAACAAGACCTTCTAAGGTCCTCAACCAACCTATACTAACTTCTTGACTTGGCTAGAGTCAAGTACAAGCCAAAATTGACTAACTAGTAGAGGTTATCCTAGGTGCTCCTGCACCAATAAGATTGCTGTGCTTCTTAATTGAGAGTCATCACCAGTCACCACAGGTATGCTCTCTTTTTTCTGTTGTGCTTTCTTGCACTCTTCTCTTCTTCTTTTCACGTTTTTGTAGCTTTTCTCAGCGTATAGGTTCACTCTTTTTCTTTGGCAGAATGAAGGCAAACAATATTCTTCACAGGTTGAAGAATATATAGGCTTCTTGCCCTTTCCGCTTTTTGCATGCACGACCTTCATAAAAATCTCCTTCGGATCCATCACCCAGTGGAGTCTCAGTTCATTGAGGAAACATTTGATGCATGCCATGTGCTTTATCTGCTTTATAAAGGAAACGACAGATGCGTGCTGCAAGCTTCCCTTTACAAGAGATTTCTCCATGTTTTAATGCCATAAATTTCGACATTAAAACCTTCAATCGCACCTTGCACCGATCTTCTTGATAACACAAAGTCGTCCGGATTTTGTGCAACAAATCCTGGTCAAAGAGTCACGCAAGTGTTTGTTGACTGTGACTTTCCCGGTTCATCAGTCTTGGTGATATCTTCACTGATCAGTTTATAAATTTAGGTTGTGCACAGGTAAAAACCATCACCTGTCACTTTATCTTTCTTTGTCTATACCGGTTTCACTCCTTGGTTCCGGTTATACATTGTTTCCGGTCACAGCTCTGAAACCTTGATTACCGGTTGCACCTTCCTTGGCTACTGGTTGCTCTGATGATGAGTTAGAGCTTTATCAATAACAAAGACAATGCCTCTTCTTGCTCACTGTGTGTCACCGGTCTCCTAACCAGTCTCTCTTGTGCTTATGATTGTCAACTGTACCTGCTTGTTCTCTTCTTGCTCACTGTGTGTCACTGGTCTCCTAACCAGTCTCTCTTGTGCTTATGATTGTCATTTGTACCTGCTTGTTCCTGTTTGAACATTGTTTGCATCCTTTGACATCAATGACAACACCTCTTTGCCATGTACCGGTTACATCCTTACTAGTTAATGCCAACACCATGCTATAAGTTGTAAAGAAGCCTGGTAAAATGGCATGTAATCAGGAGGTGTTTCTGTCTTCCTCATTTGCACAGCATCTACTTGGTCAGTCATAGCCGCACATCCTATTGTTAACCTGATTAAGGAATTTATCTAGAGTAGCTAACTTCATTAAAGCATTGACCTTTGGCCAGCACTTTAGGTGTCACATCCTGTTCAAGTTTTTTGTTATCTTTCTCTTTTAGGGGTTCCCCGAAGAGTCTTGTATCCTGCTTTCACAGAGTAACTTCCAGAGTCTATAAAATCCCATCCAAAGTAATAATGATGTCTATTCTGAGAGACCCTTCAAGTGGAAAGAAATTTTTTCAACCTAGGTATATGAGCAAGAATTTTTTTGTCCTTGCCATTGCTTGGTAGGTTTCTAATGTCGAAGCTGAAGATACTCCTGGCTATCACTGAACTGATAATCAGAAACAAGAATCGAACTAACCTCTTTGCATGCACTTTTAGAATTTAAATCATAAAGATATGGAAAATCCAGTCAGAGGACTGTTGTGATTCCAAGCATCAGCCTCTTTTGAATTCATTGATCATTATGGAAAAAAAGGCTTTTGATTTCTGTTCATTTGAGATTTACCAAGAATTATATCCAAGGCATGTCTAAAAGCAGTATCCTTTGCTATGATAGCTTTCCCCAAAGTATCTGTGTTGTCCATAAATTGAAGATGCGATGAACATCCCATACCCTTAACCCATTTTAGAGCCCATGATAACACCACAATTCTCACGATAACTAAAATATTGACCCAAACCTTCCGCCAGAAAGAGGAAGAGGTAAGAAGGGAGGGGATTTCCTTGTCTCAAACGCCTCTCTGCATGAAAGAGGGCAGAGGAGAACCATTTATGAGAACTTAAAAGGAGGGAGAAGTATAACAGGTCATAACCCATCATATCTGACTATCATCAAATCAAAAGGCACATGGCATGTATTCTAGGAAATTCCAACTTATCCTGTTATAAACATTGGATGGATCAAGTTTTACCTACATAGATTTTCTCTTTTAGCATGGAGAAAGTGGATGGCCTTGTGGATGTTTATGATTCCATGCAGGATTTGACACTCTTGAACAACTCCTGCCTGCTTAAGGAGATAATAGAGGGCAGATGACATATTCAATTTCTCACCTATAATTTTTGAAAAAATCCTATAAATTGTTGAACACAGAGCAATGGGTATGGGTATAACATTTGAGAAGTCAGAATTAAGCACTCATCTGCTTCATATATGTCATTAGAGCCTTTGGAAAGATCTTGAAAGTGTGAAATGGTCTGTTTCTGAATATCTTATGTAGAAACTACCAAGCTTTCTCATCTTTTTGGATTTCTTTGGGGATATTTTTGCCTTCTGAGAATTTACTAATTGATGAAAGAAAGCAGAATTTCTGTCTCCAGCTTTTAGCCATTTGATTATATAGACTTTTCCACCACAGTTAAATTTCTATTAGCTCCAGGGCATATTGGAGTGGTAGAATCAATTTTCCGCTGTATAGTGTTGGATATTAGCTAATTCAATGGACATTTTTTTTTCTCTGAGTAATATTACCAAAAATAAAAAAGATTTTCCACTCCAAATTTTGCTTCACATAGTTTAATTTTCGAAAGACAACATACATTGCAGTCACATGGTTTGGTGTGCCTTCCATCTACTGTAATAAAAAGTTAAAACCTATCTTCTAGTCTTCCCTCCTTCAATCACGTGAGCTAGAACTTGAAGGGATTATTTGAAGGTCTGAAGCCTCGTTCTCCATATATGAAGCAATGTTAAAATGATCTGAACCCACATTATGCAAGATAGAAGAGGAGGGCCTGCTATGTTGAGAGGGCCAGTATTGTCCAATCAGATACCCGTCCAAATGTAACAATATAAGCATCTCCTATTCATTAATTGTTCCAAGTAAAAATCCCACCGTTCGGGTCCATTAATTGAAAATGGCTAATTCTTGTTCGAGCTGAAAGCTATCCAGGAAACAAAGTTCCAAGCCTCATTTTCTGCACAGAAAAAAACATCAGAGTTTCTCCCCATAATCTAGATGATTGCTGGAGAGGAAGCATCTATTAAACTCCTAGAGCTTAAGCTTTGCAATGATCTCCTGGAGAGCATAACAATTAGTGATCAAAATTTTCATATTACTTGTCATGGATATTCCTTCTATTGAGAGACCCCTAATATAACCAATAAGGTTTATTGAACAGAATTGTTTTGAATCCAATAAACATAGGAGATCTTCTGACAAACCATGAGCTTAAATTGCAACTATTCCCCAAAACTTGCCAAAACTGCTACCACTTTTGTTAGTGCTACTTTTGACATCTTTGTTTCCTGAAGTAAAAACATCACAGGTTTAAACTCTCCGATCAATCTTTTGACAACATTCTGTCTGGACTTGTTGGGCAGAAAGTTCTGAGTCAAGTGGCTTAACAAGACCGAATTCTATAAGATGCTGTTTCATTCGTGTTAACTTTCTCTTGGTCAATTTTACAACCAACTTTATTACCTTCTCTTACCATCGATGTTTGCTTGGGTCACTTGATTTCCAGTGTTACTTTGTGGATTTTGGCATTTATTTTTACTGTTCTCTTGATTCATACCCTAGTCGTTTTTTTTTATAAAAATAGAGACCTTCCTCAAAAACTCTAGCACATTTTGTAACATTGTTCAAAATCACGAGAGTATCCATTGGCTGCCAGTGTCATACTTATGCACCCCTCCAAGGTACAGGATATGTGTATCCATTCATCTAGTAATTTGAGATGATCCTTGTACCTACGAATTTGTAGACAAGGGCACAATTTTGACAATGCATTATGTCTTCAACCTTTTATTCTGAGCAACTTAAAACCACCCTTGGTTTTGTGTGCTCCATGGTAAACAACTTTTCACTCTATTGCCATCAACTTCCTTGAAGGGCTCTTTCTGCCTTTGTGGCCAAAGTGACCAGAATATTTGTTGGCGCATTCACTTGATTTGTCGTCTCCTCCAGCAAACATACAACAAATTGAGTAAGGAGCCTGGGACCTATTTTGGGTCTCATGTGAGTCTGCCATAACTGATGCCTGGCATTAGTCTGACAAGAATCCAAAAATTGTTTTCTCCAATAACTTTATTCTCCAGATTTAGTTCTTCTCTCCATTTTTTCAATTGCATAATTTATATTAAACTTGTTGCATCTATCTAAATATCTAGGGATATTTGGATACTTATTAATTCCATCTACTTTGCCTTTTTGTTATTGATGTATGTGTTGTTATTTTATTCAAAATTTTCTGCTCACATACAATGGTAATAACTCCAGAAATTGTGCATAATACTACAGTACCTCTAACTATTATTGCATTGTTGCTTTGTAAATAACATTCGTTTATTTTGACAGAAGCAAACCAGGAGAAGATTGTTGAGGCAGGTGGGCTTCATTCCTTGCTGATGCTTTTGAGAAGCTCAGAGGATGAGACTATCCGAAGGGTAGCTGCTGGTGCCATTGCAAATCTTGCCATGAATGGTATGCTCATAGGACCCCTGAACATTTAATGAGATAATGAACTGGAAGTGAAATTTAAAATGAGGTTTGATTTTCAAGAATGATTGTTACTTGGGTTGTCAGATGTCATACATTTCTTCTAGTTAGATGATGGCTTCAAACAAATAAATTTAAAATGACTTATTTCATTTACTCAATCTTTAGTTAATTTAAGCCATCTATCTTGCAGAGACCATCCAAGAGCTTATAATGGGCCACCAAGCAAATAATTTTGAATTGTGTCTTTTCATTTAGTTGATCTTGCATTCAGTTAATTTAAGCCATCTATCTTGTAGAGAGCAACCAGGAGCTTATAATGGCCCAAGGTGGTATTGGGCTGTTATCAAGGACAGCAGATGAGGCAGAAGATCCTCAAACTCTTCGCATGGTAGCAGGGGCAATTGCAAATTTGTGTGGCAATGGTATTTATATGCTTCTTATATCTTTTTAACATTGTATCAACTATGTATTTTGTTATCTGGGATTTTCATTGCTTACAGATGTTTATTCAGAATTGACTCAATGAACAATGTATGATGACAAAAGGTCAAAACAATCAAGTCAGAACAGTGATTACCTTTGTATTCAAGGGCGAATTTCTATACAACAATGTTTTTAGACATGCATTCCCTTTAAATCAGAAATTGAGAAAGCAACATATGGTCCAAAAACAATTGTGACAATGTGAAATGTTACAAGAAAGCTGAGTGACCTCTCCCATGACAAGCCAAAGATTGGGTAGGTTGATGATCAGGAGAAACAAAATGATATCACGATGTATAATTTCAAATTTGCATCTGTTCTACAGCAGGATTGTTCAGTCTGTGTTCTTTTTCACTGACCTTACAATCAACCCAATTGACTTGAAGCTCTACTAAAATACTGAATTTGTTTCTTATCTCCAACCTAGATGACAACTAGTTTTTTTCAAAGGATTGCATCTTAACCATACATCACATGCTTTTCATGTTTCCACTATGACATGGGATATTACTTTGGAATTATATATCCTCACCAACTTTATTTACACCATGTTCCTGTTTCATGTGACATGTTTACCCTTTTCCTATGTTGCTGGTTCAGGTTTGGGATTTGGGCTTGCAGTTTGCATCTTCCAGTTTGGTATGGCTGTACTTGATATAAATATATATAAACCATAATTTGTAAACTTATATGCATATTTTTGAGTAGCAACGATGATCTCAAGAGAATTGCATAAATAAAAAGCAAGGTTGCACGGAGACGCGGGTACTTGGGTACTTCGGAGACGGGTACGGGTATGGTTATTTTTTTTCAAAATAGCAGACGGGTAGTTTGGGTACGTCAATTTTTTTATATATAATTTAATATTTTATAGAAAATCTCAAAATATAATGACATTGAGTTTTCAAAACAAGAAGTGATAAAGTTTACTGTCAAACATTAACTTTGAAGATTAAGTATGCAAATTGAAATGTCCTACAATCATTGTATCAAAGTTTCAAACTGATTAGTGGTTACCTAATGAAATAAGCTTGATAGACAGCAAGCTGATACACAAACAAAAAAATGAATAAAAAATTAGAAATCTTAATTAAGGTCCTTAGCTATGATGCTCTCCATTGAGTACCCTCTGAGTAACCGGTACTTGGGTATGTGTACCAGTACCTGATACGAGTTCCAGGGGTATGAGTACAAGTACCCATGCAACATAGATAAAAAGCTATGGTTAACAAAATTTCTCGAGTAGCACAGCTGATCCACAGAAATTTCGCATGCACAAGTTTGTTGCTTCTTTTACCTAAAATGATAGTCACCCATGTTAGATTTAGTTGTGAAGCCACCCAAAGATCAAAATGGCCGAAGGAAAGCAAGACTGAATCCACAGATGAACAAAATCAACACTCCCTTCGCACTGAACTACAAGCAATGGGGGCGCAGGCAGTGAGCCGATGGGGAAGCACATAGGGCCCAAGTGTTATGGCTTGTGTACTTGCTTGGTAGGGATCTGCAATGAGTAGTAACCTGGTAGCCAAAAACAATTGAAGTTTATAATTCTTTTGCTTTTCTTTTCAACAAAAGTTTATAACAAACTTCTTCAATAACAATAAAATATATTTTATAAAAACTTTTAATAAATTTTTTCTAAATATTTACTTTTTTAGAAAAACTGCTTTTTTAATAATAAATTATAATATATATGCAGGGATTTTTTTTTTCAAAAAAAATTTGAATTAGTCATTGGCCTGCACTGCAGCAGTTGCTGCTTCTATTTGTAATAGCAAGGTCTTGAGTTTGATTCCCGAAATGGGAGCTTAAATAAACTTAATATAAAAAATAAATAAAATTGAATTCACACCATATTGGCTACTACGTGGGCCATAGGGCTCACGTGCTTGATAAAATTTTGCTTCAGATTTGATTGTGTCTGAAATTAAGGGTCTGCTTCAAGCCTTCACCAATTTCACCTCTGGTGTACAATCTGGACAAAAAAAAAGGCGATTCTGACTATCTCGGTTGCTTTGAACACAATCGTGATCTTAGAATTCCTCCAGGAAGCTCCCAATATACCTGCACTGATAAGCAAGAGACACGAACCCCCTAGAAACTGGAATTCTTTCAAGCTTTTCAGATTCTTCAAGACATCATCGGATGCAAGAGAATATCATACTTTTCTTTCAAGAATAAATCACTGTAGATTCCTAATAATCTACTTACCCACAACTCACAACCAGCTCTGATATCATGTTAGAGTTAGCTGTGAAGTCACCCAAGATCAAAATGATTGAAGGAAAGCAAGACTGAATCCAGAGATGAACAAACTCTTGGAGAAATATGGGCAGAGACAAACAAAGAAGCTGCAAATAATTTAACTCAGATAATACGACGCTTCACATTTTTCATTCAATAGTTCACATATTTATAGGATTCTCAAATCCTATTATTTAGGAAACAATATTAGACAAAGTTGTTTGTAACAACTCCACTATTATAATAACATACTAAACAAACTTTGTGACTAATAATAATATTAAGTTGTTTCATAACAACTTAATATTATCACCCTTATACATAACACTAATTTAAATACTCATATAATTCTCTACCTATGTGAACACTAATTCCCAACACACCCTCTTAGTGTGAACATGGACAGAAAGATCATCAAACAACTTGAAAACAAAAATCGTATGCCTATGCATACTTTTAGGTCTGCATACTGCTATCTGGATCTTGCTACACACGATCACCTACATATGGGAACTTATCCCACTTGGGCAAAACAGCAAAATATGGGCATATATATCCAAGAGGAATAATAACTCCCAACAGCCCAAAATAGGTGGGAGTTTTACCTACTTGGTAAATGCCAAATACATGGTTATGCCAACTCAAGTAAAAACAAAGAAATTGTTACGGGAGGTGGAAAATAAGTCCAAAAGAGGGTGAGACATTCAACTACCCAAAGGTGGGTGTGAATGACACATGTGATCGTAGGATTATACTATGTGTCCTCCTAACCAATCTAATATAACCTAAGCAAGCTAAATAATATGTGTAGGAAAGTAAATATTCCCTAACATAAGGTAAAATAACTACACCAACCCAAGCATAAGTCATTTGCCCAGAATACAAATATAATATTTAAGTCAATAATAGACAAATGGAATTGTAACCCAAAATAAATGGGCAGAAGTAAGCAGCTTGAATCCATTAGTAATCAGCATTTTTATAGTATGCTTTTTGTGGGTAGTTGCATAACTATGGGATAACTACTGCATAACTGAATTTGTTTCTTATCTCAACCTAGATGACAACTAGTTTTTTTTGAAGGATTTCATCTTAGCCATACATCACATGCTTTTCATGTTTTCAGTATGACACAGGATATTACTTTGGAATTATATCCTTACCAACTTTAGCTATACTATGTTCCTGTTTCATGTGACAATGTTTACCCTTTTCCTATATTGCTGGTTCAGGTTTGGGATTTGGGCTTGCAGTTTGCACCCCCCAGTTTGGTTTGGCTGTACCTGATATAAATATATATGAAATGTACAAAATCAAATACAAAACTGAGAATGCACCTGATTATTTATAATGCTATGTCAATTCTCAAATCATAAATGTTAAAAATAAATTAAAATGGTTTATGCCATAGATGGCATACTCGCAGAACTTACTGAGTTTTTTTGCTTTGCAAGTTTTTATGACTTTTACTTGCAGACGAAACTTGCCGATATGTGTGAAAACTCGCCGAGTTTTTCACAACAACTCGGTGAGTGCGAGTCAATAACTTGGTCGCCGCTGTCTTCCAGCGTTTAAAGCAAAAAAAAACAGGCCAAGTCATTTTATATTTGTCATTTGTGTGCTTCTATTTTGCTGAGAGATGGAAAAATAGTCTTCCAAACCCTTGCTAATTTATGTCGGTTACAAAAATAGGGTTAGAATATGTCGACCAATAAAAAAAAACTCCCGACACCTTTGTACAATTATAAAAGTCGTTTTTGGCTTCGCAGGGCACTGCCCCTCGATCCTGCCCTGAATCGCGACAGAGAGCGCGCAAGGGGCTATCCCCAAACCCTTGTTGAAAAATATAGGGGGAAAATGCGCTGATAAAAGTGGGGAAAAATTATCCTCCGAGTCTGATTAGGCTCCATATAACAAGAAGGATGAGTTGGATGAGGAATCATTGCTAATGCCAGGAGGAGCTACATCCAGGATGGAGGACGAGCCACACACCGAGTTAGACATACTGAGCAAGGAGGCATAGTCACATCCAGTGCAGGCTTCTAGGACTAGACCCTCTAGTTCTGCCTCTCCCTTAGTTTTTATTAGAGATGGGAAGAGGAAGATGTGAGTGTAATGATGTATTTACTTTTAGTTTTACAAAAACTATTTATTATTTTGCTTCTAGCCATCAACATTCCTCATGAGAATGCAATTTTGTACCCACTTTGCATTAAATATATCTAGACTCATCTTGTTTCTTCTGTGTTCTCATTTATTGACTCATTAGATGCATCTTCTCATTGAATCTTGCAAAAAAAAAAAATGCATTTCTAATTCTATTTAAGCAATTTTTTAAGTTCCTGAGTTTTTTCCTCAGTTTTGGACAAAAACTGGCCGAGTTTTTCCCGATTTTTTTTTTCAGGCCTTGGCGAGTTTTCCAACTAAGGTTTATGTCATAGTTTAAGAACTTAGACTCCACAAAAACTCCATTGGCTCAAAATCTGATTTGGATTTGGGACTTAGCAAATTTTCCAGATATTAAAAAACATGTAAATTTGTGAAATATTCTTCAAAAACATGCATAAAACTGAATCTAAAGAACTCTTCGTAGTTTTCCTTCATTTATAGATCAAAAAACAAGTCCAATACACTTCATAGTGCCATGTTACATAGTAAAAATTACAAATCATATTCATAATCTGCAAATTTCTTCTATGACTGAAGCTTCTAGATGACTGTATGTGTGCCCTTGAATTGGATGGTAATTCTTCCTGTTGAAGAACAATGTTATCCTCAATAGAGCCTTGGGCATATGATGTGCATCTGATGAAGCCCCTATTAATGCCTTGGCTTCTACCTCCATATTTACCTCTGCAGTTTCTTCCTTGTTATGGTAAAATAATGAATGTGTTATTAAACAAAGATCATAAATGATCTATATATACAAGTATACACAAGAATGTTTCTGTAACGAATAAAGAGAGAAATAGAAACATTCTGAAGAGAGAAAGAGAAAGTTTCCATATTGAACAGAGAGAGAATATGGAAACATAGAAGAGGAGTGACCATTAGAAATAGAAATAAATCTACGCAAGATAGAAAAGCAAAATAGAGAGATTTAACTCTAATACCCTTCCTTAATGGTCAATCTAACTTCAAAACAAAAGTTTGCAAGTGAATCCTCAGAAGGCATAAAAGGCAGACTTGGGCTAGTAGGACGAGTCTCGATATCCAAAACAAGCACCTCAAGGTGACAGTATACGAAGATTGTCATTATTTTTTGCTTCCAGGGGTTGTAGTTCGTTCCGTTGAATCATTGACTACCTTCCAACAGAAGATTGGTGAAACATAGTCATGACACGTTCGATGCAAAAAAAACATGAATATCTGAAAAGGCACGATCTTTGAGGTAGATTGACGAAAGACCCATAAAAAATGAGAAGACACCCATAAGAGAGCACAAAAAACATAGAAGGAATCTGTTGTCAGATTTTGAATCCGCTGGCTCAATAATTGAGGCACGAAAAATGATGCACCCTGAAAAACAAAGGCAACCCAGTTGAGATCTGCAAAAACCCACCAAGAATCCGCAAGTAGATTTTCAAACCAGCAAAGAATCTGAGAGTTTCGAAGGAAACCTTAGCCGTGAAAAAAACTTCAAAAATTTGTAGATGGCTGTTATAAAAATGGATGAAATCTCGGCCGGAGAAGATAGAGGGCACTATAAAAATCCTAGACAACGTGAAAGCATAAAAAATTGAACACACCTAGGCAAATGATTTCAAAAATTTTGAGTGTGGAAATTTCATGAAGAAATTAAAGATTTTCAAAACCTATTTCGAAAATAACTTAGGAAATATCAATAATGAAATTATTATTTTTTGACAAAAATAGCTTTGATACCATATTATGGTAAAATAATGAATGTATTATTAAACAAAGATCATAAATGATCTATATATACAAGTATACACAAGAATGTTTCTATAGCAAACAAAGAGAGAGAAAAAGAAACATTCTGAAGAGAGAAAGAGAGTTTCCATATTGAACAGAGAAAGAATATGGAAACATAGAAGAGGAGTGACCATTAGAAATATAAATAAATCTATGGAAGAGAGATAAACAAAATAGAGAGATTTAACTCTAATATTCCTCTCTTCAAATCATTGATTTCTGTAAATTTGGGCTTGACAACCTCTGGAAATCAATTTGAATATGGATTGACATTGTTGAGGGCAATTGCCTAGTGTCTGTTGCCTCCATTTTCTCTGCACAAAAGTAAAGGTTCCATTGCATAGAGAAGGTCATTTAAGTGCTTTTGAGTCAACGTTTTGTGCTTTTTCATGTAAATGGCATCAAATGTTGTCCGATGGCCTTCACACCCAAAAGTGCTATAGGGAAGGAACAAAATGTGGATGCCAAGTGTTTCAAGATTTATTGTCACTATGCTATATGTTTGCAAGGGCAACATTTATAACTTTGTAAAACAAATTAAAATTTAATATTAAACTTGAGCTTTAGTTAACATTTTTAAAAATCTAATTTGTAGAGTCGTTCTCTTTTGTTGCACAAAAGCAAATAAAGCCTCCCCTTCATTGTAATGCTCCCTTTTGGGATCTCCTTATACTTCGCCCTAAATTTACAAATCCAAATCAAACAAGTAACACAATATAGTTAGAGATATAACCCTAACCTAGGAATAAGATGAGATAAGCTTGTCTTGGAACTTGCAACCAAATTAGATAATAATATAATCATAATACATGTAATTAGTAATACACCCATTTTTAGGGTCAAGAGAGAAATATACTTGTAGCACATAATTCTCATGAGCTCAACCATAATGAAGGTTGAGATAGGAAGGACATGATGAGGTGCCATAATTATCTCTGGCCTTAGGCCCAAGAGCGGAAATTTTGTCCTCCTTGGCTTCATGTGGTCGTAACCATGCTCATGAGTTGGCATACCTAGTGGCGCTTGTACATTGTTCCCCTCCATCACGCTATCCTTCTCTCCTCTTATGATTGGGGATCCCGTTGAGATAGGAAGGACATGATGAGGTGCCCTAATTATTCCCTACCCTAGGCCCAAAAGCAAAAACTTTGTCCCCCATTGGCCTCATGTGGTCGTAACCATACTCATGAGGTGGCATACCAAGTGGAGCCTCTACTCCTTTCCCCTTCATCACGTTATCCTTCTCTCCTCTTATGATTGAGGATCCATTTTTTAGTTACCTCAATAACTAACCCATATAGAGTTGGAGGGAAGATTGCAATAGGGTGCCCCTAACTCAACCCTAGGCTTAAGAGCAGAATCTCTGCCCCCCTTGGCCTCATGCAGTCCATAACCATTCACATGAGGTGGTGTACCTAGTGAGGCCTCATTGTTCCCCCTCCTTGCACTTCCTTTCCTTCCCTAATATGGTTGATTATTGTAGGTGTATGATAAACACATGAATATTTAGATCCATGTAATCGAACATAAATATATAAGTTCTTATTTATATATATAATCATAACTGTATATGCATATCTATTACTCCATACCACACAACAGATGGATTACAAATAAGTCGTTTGGCCATATTTTGATTGCCCTGCTGCATACTTAATTATCTCTGCTGTAAATGTATTTCCCTCTGCTGTTAACTGATCTGATCTGCTTGCCCGATCAATGCTATTTGCTGTATGTATGTATATCTTTTCCTGCTGCTGATGATGATCGCTTTTGCTGTATATTTAATTGTTACTGCTGTTCATTTGTTTTTGCTTCTTCTGGTGTTCGATACTCTTTCTGAACATATGCCTTTTTTCTTCCGCTGCTGATGATTAATCGCCTTAAGGTCTGCTTTACATCTGTTCCAAAACTTCTCTTAGATCTGCTCTGAAATTACTCCTAGATCTGCTCCACAACTGCTCTTAGATCTGCTCTTATTAGGAAGATGTTTCCTTAATTGTCTACTTTCACCACAAACTTACCTTCTTTTATATGCCACACATGCACCTCTTCATCCAAGAAAGGTGACTCTCCCAAGGAGGTTGGCCATATCTTGGAATACAGTCATTTTCATTTGTTTATAATTTCTGAGAAGGGCAGCTCTATAGGGAGGGTCGGCCCATCAAATAGGTACAGCTTTCTTTTGTTTATAATAAATATTTGCCTTCATCTTGGGTGCTAGACGTGGGTCAGCCAGCAAGGCAAAGTCAGCCTATTAACATACAAATTCAATTTCTTTTAATTTCCTCAAGGTGGCTACAACACTTGCAAGGGTCGGCTGTATGTAGTTATAATATTTTGCCTTCAAACTAGCACAGTCTTAATGGGGTCAGCATTACCAACTGATAATTATTTTTTCCATTGATATTTATTAATCAAGTCATACTTTCTTCTGCTCTAGTCGGCCCTTTGCTATGCATCACCTAGTTCTAGGTATTAAATAATGTTATGCTGGGTTTGTTGATTGTTGTGACTAGGGTTTCAGACGGGGGACATGACAGTCCGCCCTTCCCAAAATTGTTTGTCCTCAAGCAATAATTGAAAGATCATAGAATCTAATTTGTAATCCATCTTCCACTGCACCACTCTGATTATCGTAAGTTGTAGACTTATATGTTTCCTCCCTTATTTAGAATGTGAGTTGGAAACCAGCAAGGTTAAACATAAGACAAGTTTTCTCTCATCTTTTAGAGAAAAGGATCACAAGTATCATGTAATGGTGCGAATTGTTTTTTTGCAAAAACTGATTGGGTTGACCCAAAGTTTGCACAATAGCTTACATGTATGTCCTCAAGTGTAATAAAGTCATAACTCTTTTGGTTCACTTTAGTTATTCTCATTTTCTAGATTAATAAAAAATAAAACCAAACGCAGAGCATACACAATGAAAACAAAGTATACACATGAATGTATGAAGACATGGAGCATACACGGAGTATGCACATGAATATGGAGATACAAAGCATACACACAAGCACATTCATTGTCAGATCCTTTTCATTTGTCTAGAATGCATTTATTGGTTCGTCCCTCGAGCTGGCAGGAATGATGCTTCTAATACCACTTGTAATGTCCCCTTTTGGGATCACCTTATATTTTGCCCTAAATTCACAAATTTAAATGAAACAAGAAACATAATATAGTTAGAGATATAACCCTAACCTAGGAATAAGATGAGATAAGCCTGTCTTTGAACATACAACCAAATTAGATAATAATATAATCATAATACATGTAATACATTCATTTTTAGGGATAAGAGAGAAATACACTAATAGCACATAATTCTCATGGGCTCAACCATAATGAGGGTGGAGATAGGAAGGACATGATGAGGTGCCTTAATTATTCCCAGCCCTAGGCCCAAAGAGTGGAAACTCTAAACTATTTGCCCTGTGGCCTCATGTGGTCGTAACCATGCTCATGAGGTGGTGTACCTAGCAGAGCTTGCACACCGTTTCCTTCCATCACATTATCCTTATCTCCTCTTATGATTGGGGATCTCGTTGAGATAGGAAGTAGATGATGAGGTGCCCTAATTATCCCTGGACTAAGGGCAAAAACTCTGCCCCCCTTGGCCTCGTGGTCATGACCATACTCATGAGGTGGTGTACCTCACAGAGACTGTACACCGTTCCTCTTCATTACGCTATCTTTCTTTGCTCTTATGATTGAGGATCCCTTTCTTAGTTACCTCAATAACTAACCCATATAGGCGCGGAGGGAAGATTGCAATAGGGTGCCCTTAACTCGATCCTAGGCCCAAGAGCGGAATCTCTGCCCCCCTTGGCCTCATGCAGTCCTTAACTGATCTCACGAGGTCGTGTACCTAGTGAGGCCTCACTGTTTCTCCTCCTTGCACTTCCTTTCCTTTGCTAATATGGTTGATAATTGTAGGTGTATGATAAATGCATGACATTTAGATCCATGTAATCAAACATAAATATATAAGTGTTCTTATCTATATATATAATCATAACTGTTTATGCATATCTATTACTCCATACCGCACAACAGAGGGATTACAAATAAGTCTTTTGGCTGCATTCTGATTGCTCCTGCTGCTTGCTTAATTATCTCTACTGTAATTGTATTTCCCTCTGCTGTTTACTGATATGATCTGCTGGCCTGATTGATGCTATCTGCTATATATATATATATATATATATAACTTCTTCTGCTGTTGCTGATGACCTCTTCTGCTGTAAATTTAATTGTTACTGCTGTTCACGTGTTTTTGCTTCTGCTGGTGATCGATACTCTTTCTGAACATATGCTCTTCTTCTTCTGCTGCTGATGATTAATTACCTCGAAGGTCTGCTATAAATCTGTTCCAAAACTGCTCTTATATCTGCTCTAGAACTATTACTATATCTGCTCCACAACTGCTCTTAGTTCTGCTCTTATTAGGAATATATTTCATTATTGTCTACTTCTTTCACCACAAACTTACGTTCTCTTATACCCCACACATGCACCCCTTCAACCAAGAGGGGTGACTCCCAAGGAGGTTGGCCATATCTTTGAATACAACTGTTTGATTTATTTATAATTCCTGAGAAGGGCAGCTCTATAAGGAGGGTTGGTCCATTAAATACATAACAACTTTTTTTGTTTATAATAAATATTGCCTTCATCTTGGGTGCTAGAGATGGGTCGGTCAGCAAGGCAAAGTCTGCCTATTAACATATAAATTCAATTTCTTTTAATTTCCTCAAGGTGGCAACAACACTTGCAAGGGTCGGCTGTATAGAACTGATAATATTTTGCCTCTAAACCAGCGATGTCTTGATGGGTTTGGCTTTACCACGTGATAATTATTTTTCCCATTGATAATTATTAATCAAGTCATACTTTCTTTGGCCCTTTGCCATGCATCACCTAGGTCTAGGTATTTAATAATGTTGTGCTGGGTTTGTTGATTGCTGTGACTAGGGTTTCAGATGGGGGACATGACATTCATGGCCTCTAAGGGCTTCATTGGAGATACTCCTCTCCATACATGTGTTGAGGCTGTATATAACCTCCAAATCGTCGTTGAATGATTCAGTGTAGAAAAAAATTGGGTTCGAATGGTAGGCAGCAGTGCAAATGTTTTGATATAGTTGTCTATTCCACCTTCACCTAATAATGTGCCAAATGGGTCCATATATGTATTTGTCTGAACCCATTTAAATGTTGAATGGCTTATTTTGTTGTCCATAGCTTTGTATAGAAAATCTATGGGAATTTTGTTGTCCACCCACTAACGGTTGAACTCTAGCCAATGGCCCTGACACTGTATCAAGAGTATAAAAAATAATCGGCAAATTAGAAAATAAAAAAAATGGTAAATTGTAGAACAAAAAAAAAGACAGAGAAAATATAAAATCAAAGTTGACCTTGATGATGTGATCTATGTATTTGGAAAACAAATTATAAAAAATAACTGGCAAATTACAAAATAAAAAGAATGGAAAATTGTACAATTTGGACTTTTTTTAGCAATTATGAAATCTAAATTGACCTCAATGATCTGATCTATGTATTTGGAAAACAAATCATAAAAAATGGTATGACCTCTCTCCTTGGGCCTCATTTGAATAAGTACTCTC
The DNA here is from genome assembly GCA_027943335.1 of Chamaecyparis obtusa. Classification (NCBI taxonomy): domain Eukaryota; kingdom Viridiplantae; phylum Streptophyta; class Pinopsida; order Cupressales; family Cupressaceae; genus Chamaecyparis; species Chamaecyparis obtusa. Next base: position 1,623,336 of record BSBK01002005.1, read on the forward strand.
CAACCATCTAGCATTCACTTGTATTTGCTTAAGGGATGGCAAAGAAGTTGCACTACTCTGCGATGGAGGGAAATTGGTGACAAACCATGTGACTTCTGATTGCACAAGCTTGTTTTAAATTGGTGCGCCCACTCATAAAATTTAGGAACGATGTGGTTCTATATGTATTTCAAACTGTTCCTTGCATCATCTACTATGGTTTTGACCCACCTGTATTTGCCTATATCTTCAAGGAGAAGTTGAATGCAACAGGGAACCAAAGAGATCCAACCACCACATATGCAATTGCATTGGTCATCACAAGTTTTACATCATTCTCCACACCTGCCCGCCTCATCAACTCATCCAACATGCTGCATGAAGTAGTAGCATTTATCACTTCATTGGAGGCCTCAATTGACTTCGAAATACTATTTGTCAAAAAGAAGCAGATTCATGTGTGGTTTTTGCTATCCATCCACCTATTAGGTAAAATAGTGCAACCCTTTATTTTCCAAACCTCATTTTTTTTTGAACTAAAATGTTTGTGTTTTGTAATGGGATCCTCCAAAAGTGACCCTCTCAACTCACGAGGGGCCAGTGCTTTGAATCCCTTTCTTGCCAGTCAGTGCAGTAACTAATCCCACCAAATAAAGGTGTTTTGTAAAACTAAAAGGTAAATTATAGTTCCAAAAATTGGCATATGCCAACTTTACGTCATGATGCTTTTGTTGATTCCACGCAGTACCTTCCAATAAAGGCTGCAAATTTCAATTTTTTATGAGGAACCAAAAAACTTGAATTGTGACTGCTTGTAGTTTGAGATCCCTGTAATTGTGGCCAAATGGAAGAAGAGACCCCAAATTTTCCCTGGCCCTGTAGGACTCATGAGAGTTGCGAATGCTTCAGGTGGCCACTTTTCTCTACCATTTCTTCTCATAAGATTAAAGGAGAGCTTTTACTTCTTGCTCTATCTGTTCTTCTGCTGCATTATATATTTCAGCATCTTGGCCATTGATCTGTGACAAGGTGAAGATGAAACTTGAGGCGATTGATGCCTCCTTTCATACAGAGACCCTAATAGTTACATATCACCATTCCTGACTCTGTACTTGTTGTGCCATGTTTCCAAGTAGGGTCCTTAGGCTTGCCACCACTTCTGTTGCTTGTGGATGCTGTTTTTTTCCGCTCAAATGCAAATTATTTGGAACCTTGTGGGTTCTCCCTGGGTTTGCCCTGGATTCGCCTAGGGTGCAGGCCAGGCAACCAAACCTGTCCATTTGACCCAGACTAGCAGACTAGTTCATGTAGGGCTCTTGTTGAATCTAGTTACATAGGTCCTTTCCTATTTGACAATAATTTATTACATAATTTAAAATCTTAGACATGGTTAGGACTTTTGTAACCTTTTTGGCACGACTTTAAACATGACACCTTATCACCTCAATTTAAGCTTACATCACTTTTTTTTTGAAGTGACATGGTATCTGCAAACTTTGATTAATACCTTACTAGATGCACTTGAGTACATGGATTAGTACTGCACCCCTCACATTTTTACAGTATTTTATGATACTGGGAGACATCTGTTGGACGTATTTTTATGACCTTCAGAATGTCTTTGGTTCAAATTTGAAAGCATAAGTTGCATATTTTTTTCAGAAAATTGCAATTTTGTACACAATGTGGACTTATTTGTGACAATGGAGTACAAATGGAAATCAGACCTATATTTGGCAAGATGGGACAAAATGGGGTTAATGTATTTGACAGCTTAGCCAAGGATATGAGTCGAGTTTCTTTTTGACTTTTTCACATCAGAATTTGAAGGATAGATCTAGAAGAGTCCAGTTTGGACTGTGGTTGTGGAGGGAGTTTCTTTTGACATGTCCAAATTATTAGAATATATGATATTTAATGAACAGTAAAGTTCTCTTCATGAACTACGTTCCTCTTTAAAGATATTATTCCTATCTGTTTGTTCAAAACAACCTTTGGAAGTGATTGTCACCCAAACATTCCCTGACAGAGTCCAATTGTTTGGATTTCATTTATGTGATGTTTGGTAAGTTGGGCAGTTCACCATGATTACCAATGTTTGAGATGATGATACTTGACTGAGGTGTTCTAGATTCTGTTGTGCAGATTTCAGCACATCATCCTAATGTGCTTGCAATATCAGGTCTTGCTTTAATGTAATATCAAGATACAGTGCTATCTGAAATTTGTCTATTCATTTTGCCTTTTGAGCTAAAGCTGGTTGTAGCCATGGTTTTGATGGTACTGATCACTATTTATTTTTCTTGTATAGATAAGTTGCAAATAATTCTAAGAGATGAAGGTGGGATAAGGGCATTACTAGGGATGGTCAGATGTGGCCATCCGGATGTTCTTGCACAAGTTGCTCGTGGGATTGCAAACTTTGCAAAGTGCGAGTCTCGAGCATGTACACAAGGTGAGCAATATCGTTGACAATTCAGTAGAACAATATGCACAAAATCAAATGGATGGACTTTTAATTGCATTTCCAGTTTGGACTATAGATCCATTAAATATGTGAATCCTTTCAATTATAAATAAGCAGTTCCTTTTGTGCAACATTAAATAAATAGATTCATGAAAAATATTGTGCTACTTGACTGCACAGGAATGAAAGCCGGAAGGTCCCTTTTAATTGATGATGGGACCCTACCTTGGATTGTACAAAATGCAAACAATGAAGCCTCTCCTATTAGACGTCATATCGAGCTTGCGCTCTGCCACTTGGCACAACATGGCAAGTACCTGCTTTGTAGATGTTCTTGAATTGTTTTTTGTGTTCATTAATACATGATTTCATATTTTCTACCATTTTACATTTCCTAATATGTCACATTCTCTCATAATGTGGCAGAAGTTAATGCTAAAGATCTAATTGCGGGTGGAGCATTATTGGAGCTTGTTCGCATTTCGAGAGATTGCTCAAGAGAGGACATTCGTAATCTTGCCCAAAGAACGCTTGTTTCTAGCCCTATTTTCCAAACTGAATTGCGTCGATTGCATATGGCATGTTGAAGGATTTGTTTTGTAGCTGGCCCTTCATTTGTCATTGGCTGTGTATATTCAGTTTGTGGAGGAAACCCGTATATGATGTTTTGTATTATTTCTCTGATTGGGTTGTGGGCTTGTTCATGAGCTAGTGGTGTGCATGTTTAATAGCTGTTGAGCCCTTGTCTATAACTTCTCAATCAGGTTGAGGATAGAATGGTGTATTGGCTGAAAGGAAGTTTATTGCTAAATCAATAAAGTGCTCAGAAATGTTTTGGTATTTTTCAAAATTGTATTTTGCAGCTCAGTATACCGACAAGAGAAAAAACACATCAAATACTTTGTTACGTGGTGTAGTTATTGCATTTGATTTTCAGATGACAAGGCAATCCACAAAATGTCACATGCCTGATCTTTTAAATCTCCCATGAATTGGCAAGAAATCATCTATGCAATGATTTTGATTAATCCGTGCATAATGCACATAAAAAAAATGACAGATCATCATTATGTAGACAGGTTCTCTGTATACAATCTTTCTTTGATATAAAATCATTTTACGATGGCCATAATTTTGAAGGTTATATGATATAGATGGCCTTTAGTTTGCACTGCCAAAGAGAATGAAGAACCAACACACTTTCACCACAGAAATCCTTATGCGATGATTTTCAAAACATTGTAATTCTGAAAATTTACCCAGTAGTGCATTTTTTATTTATGTTACCAAGATTAAATTAACTGAAATGATTTTAATTATCAGAGAGACCCAAAGTTTATAAGACCATACAATGCTTTAGCTGTTTCAACTAGCCAAAGGAGTTGAAAAATGCTGTCATGGTCAAAAGCCCTCTTCCTAGAAGGCTAGGAAATCCAAGCGAACATCTTTTGGAAGCAACATATTCAACTAAGATTAGTTTAAACAATTAGCTCATATAACTGCAACTAAACCTATGCTCTAGACAAACATAATTATATATGAAGAAAGCAATGTGTAGATCCGTGCATTGAGATGAGAAACAATCTTAGAAGTCCTACATTCTTGCTCTATTGTAGTCATGGCATATGATCTCAATAGTTTGTCTAATGTTGCCTTTAATTTTGTTAGATATTTGCACTCATTGCTAGGAATTGGTATTGAACCATGGTTTTCCACTTTCTTGCCCAAGTTTAGGTCAACAATTTGCAGGAGTGACCCAAGGCCAATTTCCCAATTTGTGGAATGAATACAAAACTTCCAATTTTCAAATTCAAATTTGGGGGCAACCTAATCTTTCATGGTAGCAATTGCATGTCAACCTGAAGTATGCAATGTTTCAGTTGCCATCATTGGAGCTCTTTCAGATGACTACACTAATTCATTTATACATTGTAGACTAGCTCTTATTTGTCTACTTTCATGATCATTCAAAGAGTGTTATTAGAGACTAACGAACCGTTATTCCACTATCTCATTCGTTGTTGTAGATGCCAACTTTACTAAAAACCTTCAAAACATTAACACTTCTAATGGATGCCGAAGTATAGTTTTAGTAGTTCAAAAACATAAATGAAGTTTAAAAATAGAAAACTTGCAAAGAAATACACGTGCAACAACAAAAAATAATATACGGGTGAAAACCTAGAGAGTAAACACTACTCATTCCACTGTCTGATTATTATGATTTACTAAATATGTTTGAAGCACTATCCAACACCTCCGATAGTTCTGAAATAACCTTATTTGTTTAAAGGTAATGCAAACATAAAGGAAATGTGAAAATAGAGATAGAAATTGTAAAGAAGCACATTGACACATGTTATTGTAACACTGAATTTATTTTTGGGAAATTCCCAAAGGGTGAAATCAACATATCCCAATTTCAAACTTATTAAACATTAATGATTTTTCCATGCAAGAAAATCCAAGATGGGATAAACCATGGCTAGAATCGTTGTTTGGATCTATTGGCTAAATCCAATCTCACAAAATGTTGGTTCACTTACAATATGAAAACACTTATCTACTAGAGAAACCACTTCCTTATCGTGTTTACATACACCAACCTTTTGAAGGCTGGTACTAACTCAAAAATTAGGGCTTCAATCTCAACAATAACAAAATAAAAGAATTGTGGACTTACAAACTAAATGCCCACCTTGCACTTGATCTAATCAACCTTCAAAACACTCCCACATTGCATATGATTTTCTTATGAAATTGCACAATGATTAGAATGCAACTCACATTCCATAGATTTGACTACACATCAATCACATGACAAATAATCACATTCACATACATTACATAGCTTTTCAACTTCTTGGACAAAACCTTAATCACAATATATATGCACTACAGTTACAATTATGTTCATATGTCAACCTAACATAAAGATTATTGCATTTGCAACTTAGACACACACATAACCTTTAACCAAAGATGTAACAAGGTAGGTCCAAAAGCCCACATGCTACTCCAAAAGATAGAACATGCTATACTTTTTCCAATGTAGCCTTAATTGGCCCCAAAGGTCATCTTCACGCTACCTATGATGAACACATGCTACAATCCTTTGGCGCATTAATCCAAAACAATGATCTAGTCAGTCAACTCAGACAATGACCATTTTCTCACTTCTGCCTTCTTGTCAACAAAATATAAACCTCAAAAACTCTGGAATATGATGAAGCATGTCTAGACATACTCTCCTTTCAAATTACATAACATAAATCTAAAATGTGAAGGATTGCGAATTATAACAAGCTACTAGAGCAAGCTCACTATTTAGGTAACTAGCTTATACACAACTTATATATTGTTGACATATTTAAGTTGTCATTGGTAAAGTCATGGGCAAACATCCCACTGAAGCACTGGTACATCACACCTGTACTCTTAAGTATGTACCGATAGACTAAACTAGTAAGCGGTGTACTTTGCTAGTCACACTTATACTAGTCTAAGTTATTCCAATTGGTCATGGGAGACACACAGGGAAGAGATGGCTAATCGGGTACAAGTTCTTTACTGGTTAATGCATGATAATCTGAACCGGATTATGCAAAGCGTTCTCAATTCAAACTGGAGTTAGCTTTTTCAATTTTACTGAAGTTAGATTTGTTTTATCTACGAGCATTTCAAGGTAAACTCAAGATCAGTCTGCAAGCTTTTTCTGCATGCTTGATTTATGGGTGAGTTTACAACTTGGCGGTACTGTGAGATGTATTTTTAATAAGATTAATTTTTTATAAATACATGTCATAGGACACACAAGAATTGTTGTTGAATATCAAGAGCAGGAGAGAGATATCTTCTGAGAGGAGCTACAGTCATGAGAAGTGAAATATAGAGAGAGGTTCAACAACCAAGCAGAGGAAAGGGTAATATGTATGATCTAATCAAACATAAAGTGTCATCATAGATCATTGCTTTAGATTGTGAAGCATATTGAAATCCCTTAAACAGGGTGAACCCTAATAGGTTCTTTGTATAAATCCCTTTACCAATGTAACATGTTTATTGATGTTCAAAGTCCTCTTACCAGGCAACTCCTAACAGGGTCAAGATCCTAACAGGTCTTCTACCAAATCCCTTAACTGGGTAGCAATCTTACCAGTGCTTTGTAAGCCTCTAAAATAGCACCTTTATTACAGCAGTAGTAAAGTTGTGGGTTTTGTCCCACTGTGGTTTTCTACTTCTAACCGAGGGTTTCCACGTATATATGCTGTGTTGACTTGAGCATTTCAATTTCTGTTTATGAGTGTTATTTTATTCTTTTAATTCTACAAGAATATATATACAAAGTTAAATTGAAGTAGAAATTGTATTTACTGATTCACCCCCCCTCTTAGTAACTGGTTAGGATTAACAATTGGTATCAGAGCCTTTGGTTCTCAAAGATATAAAGCTTAACCACTTGAGTAAAAGATCATGGAGGGATACAGATATCAAAAGCAACTTGAGGAAGCCAATGACATAATTGCCTCTCTTAAGAATAGACTGAGGAGGTCCCTTGCAAAAAGAAAGGAGTCGACTCTGCAACTGAGTGAGAGCAATGAAATAATTGAAGAACTCTCTGGGCAAAGTGGATCTGATGAAGCAGAAGATGCGGTCTCAGATCTTATGGAGAAAAATCAGAGTCTAATTGATTAGATCTCCAACTTGAAAAGGGAGAAGGAAAATAATGCTCTAAGAATGACTGAAATCATTGAAGAAAAGAGGAAAGCTGAAGATGAAAGGAAAAGCGTTGTAAAATCACTAGTGACCTCTGAAAGAGAGAAATCTGGCAGAAGATGCGGCAAGAGAAAGTGATCTTGTTGTTTTACAGCTTCAAGAAGACATGCAGATCGTAACTCAAAAAAATGTTATTATGCAAAAGAACTTGCATGATAAAGATGATGCATGCGAAAGACTGGCTCTTGAATTGTATCAACTAAAGGAACAACTAAAGACTCTTAAAGAGAGAAATGTGACACTCAAAAGGTACAATGAAAGCTCATAAAATCTTGATGAGCAATTGAGGGCTCAAAGAAAGCACAAGGATCCCACAAGACTTGGGCACACCGGTCAAAGCAATAATGAAACCGGTGAATCCTCTAAAGTCAAGAAGGGCAAGAAGGAAAATAAGAAACTAGCAGAAGATAAAGGTAAGAAGACCTTCAAAACCTCTTGCAATCATTGTGGTAAATTAGGTCATAAAAAAAATGACTACAGAAATGCATCAGTGAAACCATTCACTTCCAACAGTTACTGCAACAAGTGTTACAAGTATGGGCACATGACCTTTGAATGCAGGTCACGTCCCAACATTGTGTCCAGTGGAAGCAGGGGAAACTTCAAAGGTTACTATTATGCATGCAACAAGTTTGGACACAAAGCAGAAAAATGCAGATCCAAAACCATGGCATTCAAGTCCCCACCGAGACCGGTATTCCATAATAGGAACACAAACCGGAGCACAATCAACTGTGTTAGCTATGGAACATCTGACCATAGCAACTCTCGATGTCACTCATCCATCAACAAGGAAAGAAGGGTAAATCTATGGAGAGCAACCGAGATGAATTATTACAACTGTAACAAGATTGGACATTTGGCCAAGGAATGCAGGAACCAGCCAATGAACAGAAGAAAAGGACTGGCCAAACCGGTGAAGAGGACCTTGTATCTCAACCAAAAGGGTAACAAGGGAAAAGAGACTAAAAAAGAAGTCAAAGATTTAGTTCAAAAAGGGATCAAAGAGCTCTGCTGAGGAGAAAACAAAAGGAAGATCATCATCTGCTGATGGTGATATCTCTTTAGCAAACTGAGCCTAAAGGCTTAAAGGGAACTGATAGTTTGCCTACTATTCCTGGTAGAATTAGTGAGTAATGATCTCACACAATCAAAAAAGTGTAACTGGAAGAAGTCACCGGTCTATCAAGTATTTTGGAAAGGTAAGTGCTGACATCACAATCGAGGATTGGTCAACATGTACGCACATGAAAACCAATTGTCATAAGAAAGTTTAGGTAAGGTAATTAATGCTATAGCCGTTAACAATTGTTACCATTTGGTAATTACCGTTGTGACCTAAGTCTATTTAAGGGAAGGATGATTACTTATTTCACTTTACAATGTGAACTGTGATTTTTGTTTTCTTAAGTTTGAGTAATCTTATTGTGATTCGATTTACGGTCTTTGCGATGTGAACTCTGTACATCCTATCAAGGACTCTCTGTGTAAATAGGTATGATACGATGGCATCATCATGTTCTGTTGTCAACCTAATTCAAGGTAACCAATTTGATAGACCAGTTTATGACATAATGACAATGAAGGACCGAGATAACAATATGATGGGTACTCTATCATCGGTGCCTAAAGGAGTTTTATTGACTGAAGACATTACGACATTCAACCACTCAAAACAGGAAGAACCGAGTGAAACCTTCATCCAAAGAGAATATCTCTCACTCTAAAAGGATGGAAAGCTTCAAGATAAGTATGTGAAGCTCAAAACTTCAGGTTTGATCAACGAAGTTAAATATCCAACCATGTTTCAACCAGATTGGGTAAGATTGGTTCTAAGTAGGGTTCATGAACCAGGAATGTGGCTAGCGAAAGGCACAGTCACACCAATCACCAAGGAAGATTTGCGAAGGGTTACTGGATATAGTGACAAAGGGGAAGCTCTTACCCTTAGAATGATTGCAAATGCAAAAGTCGCAAGGTTAACAAAATCAAGGTCTGACAGTCAGTTGATGACTGTGAACGACATAGAAGACGAGGGCGTTCGGTTTGCATCTGCGGTCATCAGATATAAAATCTACCAGTTGAGCAACCTCAACAGTTGTTCAAAACCATCTTACTCTGGAAGAAGCAACCCATCAAGCTGACCGACATAAATAGAGTTTTAAGATAAGAAAGAGAATAAGTCAGGTGCTGATTGGTGAAGTAGACAAAGTGCATGAAGGAGTTTCAACATGGACGAATCTTTTGCAACAACAACACCAGGCTGAAGAAGAGTGCCAAAAGACCAAAGAGCCACCGATGATTAACATTGGGAAAGGAAAAGGCATACTAGGAGCTGAGACTCCTGTCAAGGCAAAGACTGCAAAATAATTGTTCATTGTTGATATAACCGATGAAAAATATGGTGATCTGACTCCACCAACTCTGCTTGCTTCCCCAGTTAAATTTAAAGCTAGAACCTTAATTGTAGATAACATAGTTGATGAAGTTATGGATTTTGGCGAAGTGACAAATGCAACCAAATGGTTCAACATTTTAGTAGAGGAGTACAAGCAGAAAATAGAAGTTACTCTATTGGAAACCTTTTTGGATTTCAACAGAAGTCCTAGAGACTATAGGGCTCAATTTCCTCCTGAGTTAAATCAAATAATTATGGCTAAATGGAGAACCGATTTAGCAGCCAACAATAAAATTGTAAAGGAGACATTGACTTAGATAAAACTAAGTCTCAGTGAAGAGACAACAAAACTTCTAATGGAAGTAGTGTCATTGAATTTGGACACAAAGAACAGGGTCACCAAGATTAGTAATGGATATAAAAAGTAAGTATATAATGATACACTAGAGTTCTGGTAGCAATATGACTTTAGTACCCTAAAAACAATAGGTCCTCTGGAAATCTCTCAAGAGGATCCTGGAAGAGTAGTGGTACCACCAGTACAATTCACAACTTGTGAATAATCTTCAACCAGTGAGCAACAAGTTCCAACTGAACCATTCACATCCAGTGAACAGGTGAATCTGGGCGAACAAATTCAACCAAAAGATCAAGTACATGGAGAGTCATCAGAAAAGTTGACTACTAATAAAGGAACAGGAGAAGATGAAGTTGCTGTGAATGAGCAACGTGTTGCTGAGGAGCAACAAATAGAGCAACCACCGGAAGATGAAGTCCATCCAGAAGATGAAGTACATCCAGAAGAGGAAGTGCATCCAGAGGATGAAGTACATCTGGAAGAAGAAGTACAGCTGGAAGGTAAAGTGCATCAACAACAAGAGGTACAACAAAAAGAGATACCTCAAAAACATGAATTACCCACAAATACAGAACATGAGAATCCTGTAGAAGAACATCTTGCACAAGAGAATAAATAAGAGGAACCAATCGATGTTCCTAGCACATCTTCATTGAAAAGAAAAATAACTTTTGAAACCGATTTTGAAGCAAAGAAAAGTAAATTTAGTGAAACCGTGGTTGACATAAGTAAGATGTCAACAAGGCAACTAAAAGAGATCACTAAGAGGAAACAAGACATGGTCCTCTCTAGTGTAAGAAACATCTTGTACAACTTTGTACTAGATACAAATATTGATGATGATGAACCTATTATAGATCAACTGGAGATACTTGCAGAAGCTATTGGAGAAGATGTCACCGACCCAGAGACACTAGCAATTGATCACTATGAGAAAAAGCAAGTTGAAATTCTTTACAAACAGGTTGAAGAATTGAAGGTCACTGTATCTGCAAGAATTGGGGAGCTAATGCAGTTGGTACAGGTAGTAGAAGACTGATCACAAGGACTTCAAACTTTGAAGACTTTATTCAAGATATAACTGAGAGAACATCTAAGACCTCAAAAGAGATAAAGGTTCTTTCATCCAAGTTTGACGCAAAGAACTCTTCTGCTACAAAATATAGCAGTGAATTGACCAGTCTTTCTCTCATACTCAGAAAGGCATCAGAAGAGAAGACAAAGAAAATTCAAGACCTTATTGGATTCCAATTGTTTCTTGCCCCCACATTTGATCTAATGCAAACAACTGCACCTGATAGGCCAACACTGGGAAAATAATAACAAAGAATTAATGATTTATAGTGAAGTTTAGCTGGTCTATACATGTCAATCCGAGAGCATAAGCTTGTGAAAGGCATCCAAGCAATATGCTATCAAGGGATGATAGTTGTGAGATGAGGGATTATGATTGCAACTACAACACTTGAAAACAAACTTGCAACAAATCGAAATGATTCTGCGACAGGAACTGCCACTTCCAGCGGTATAAACTAAAACACTTTAACTCTTAAAGTAATCTATTCTAACAAACTGGACTAATACATGAAGATGAAATTAAGATTCCAAAACTTACAGTAAATAAGTAATATGCTGAGATATGATATTTAAAAGTATTATTATTTACAACTAACCAACATATGAAAATAAAATGAATTTAATGACACTGTCTGGTAGATAATTTGCATGAATATTCAGTATTGAATCTCATTAATTTAACTGTAGTTGTAATCAAACAAAATAACCATTTCATATTGCTTAGAATTCAAAAGTTGATTCAATCATATGTATTGCAGGATAATCTACCAGATAATACGTAAGACATATCACACAAAATGCAAACTTTAGCTAATGCAAATTATAAAACAATCTCACCAAACGTTCCAAGAGTGGGCCCTTCCTCTAGTCCGCAAGGTGAGTGAAGAGAAAGATGTCTGTTTACTTTGGGCTAATCAGCAGAATTAATGGTTTATTCCTTAGATACAAAATGGAGAATAATGATACATTTCAACCTGCATTAGGCTGCTTATATATATGCAGCAGATAACAACTGTACAACTGTTTCGATGATATAGACCATACAAATAATAGCTGGTGTAACAATATAACAAAAATCAATCTCATGCCAAGAATAGGTAACATTTTGTTGTTTGCAGCAACAGTATTATCTTCAGCCATATTTGTTCAACCACGTTTTTGGAATGGAACAACAAAATACAAATATGGGGAGAAGTTGAGCCACAGGATTATTTGGAACCACTCATAGCAGCAACAAAAGTTTCTATTAGTTGAGACTTTGCTATTTGTTGGTCATTCCTGTCATTTTTCTTCACCGTAGGCTCCCAAATAACATGGTTGTAATATATATTTATTATTTGTAATGCCAACTTGACTATGGGGAGGATCCACCTATTAAAAAGTAGTTTGAGTGGAAATGGAAATAAGAATGGCAGATATTCTTCTCCATCTAGCAAGTGTGTCTTTTATTACAAGCTAAGGCTTGCGGGTTTCCTCATCAATTCTTGTTGAAAATGTGACAGGATGTTCCCATGAAGGAAGCGACAGGAGGATTTGTTCCACACAGCAGCACACAGTGAAAATAAAGATTAGTAAAAAGAAACCAATAATGAATTTTCCATATTTTAATCCCAAAACAATATTAAATACTACTTATTTATATTAAACTATATGCAATGTGAAAATGGTAATAATGAGATGGAAGGGAATGAAAATAGAATAGAGTAGTGAGTATGAAAGTGCATGAAATGGATTAAAATATGGCATAAAATGGGTCGTAAATGGTGCTCATCAGCAATTAATGTAGATAACTTGATTAAGGAACCTGATTACAAAATAGTGGAAGACACGGAGAACATAATTGTCGCACTGCAAGCAACGAAAAAGAACTTAGAACATGTAACAGGTATATGGAAACCCTTCCTTGTTTCAAAAAATAAAATATATACGGATATTTTCAACAAGTTACAGACATGAAAAGAAACATTATGAGAAGTAAAAACCCTTTGACCTATGGAGGCAAACATGGGAAGAAGATCAGATGGTGAGTTGGAAGAGAAGAAGATTAGATACAAGAGAAGAAGATTGGATACAGGGAAGATCAGTGTAAGATCAGGATCATATAAACAGAGATAAGATAAATAGTGTGTGTTATAGGTAGACAAGAAGGTCTACAGGGGAAGTCTAAAAGACAGGTGATATGATAATTTAGGTGATGTTTTGCCACCAATGCCAAAGGGAAAGATTGTTGACATATTTAAGTTGTCATTGGTAAAGTCATTGGAAAACATCCCACCAGAGCACTGGTACATCACACTGGTACTCTTAAGTATGCACCAATAGACTAAACCAGTAAGCGATGTAGTTTGCTAGTCAAGCTTATACCAGTCTAAGTTATTCCAACCGGTCATGGGAGACAAATGGGGAAGAGATGGCTAACCGGGTACAAGTTCTTTACGGGTTAATGAATGATAATCCGATCTAGATTATGCAGAGCATTCTCAATCAAAATTGGAGTTAGCTTTTTCAGTTTTATTGAAGTTAGATTTGTTTTATCTACGAGCATTTCAAAGTAAACTCAAGATCAATTTGCAAGTATTTTTTGCATGCTTTATTTATGGGTGAGTTTACATCTTGGTGGTACTGTGAGATGTATTTTTAATAAGATTAATTTCTTATAAATACAGGTCATAGGACAGACAAGAATTGTTTTTTGAATATCAAGAGTAGGAGAGAGATATCTTCGGAGAGGAGCTACAATCACGATAAGTGAAAGACATAGAAAGGTTCAACAACCAAGCAGAGATAGGTTCTTTGTATAAATCCCTTTACTCGATAACATCTTTATTGGTGTTGAAATTCCTCTTACTAGGCGATTCCTAACAGGGTCAAGATCCTAAGAGGTCTTCTACCAAATCCCTTAACCGGGCATAAATCTTACCAGTGCTTTGTACGCCTCTAGCATGACACCTTTATTACTGTAGTAGTAAAGTTGTGGGTTCTGTCCCTCTGTGGTTTTCTCCTTCTAACCGAGGGTTTCCACGTATATATGCTGTGTTGACCTGAGCATTTCAATTTTTGTATACGAGTGTTATTATATTCTTTTAATTCTGCAAGAATATATATAAGGTTAAATTGAAGTAGAAATTATATTTTCTTATTCAGCCCCCCTCTTAGTAACCAGTTAGAATTAACAATTGGTATCAAAGCCTTTGGTTCTCAAAGATATAAAGCTTAACCTCTTGCATAAAAGATCATGGAGGCATATAGGTATCAAAAGAAGCTTGATGAAGCCAATGACATAATTGCCTCTCTTGAGAATAGACTGAGGAGATCCCTTGAAAAAAGAAAGGAGCTGGCTCTGAAACTGAGTGAGAGTGATGAAACAATTGAGGAACTCTCTAGAGAAAGTGGATATGATGAAGCAAAAGAGGTAGTCTCAGATCTTATGGAGAAAAATTAGAGTCTAATCGATCAGTTCTCCAACCTGAAAAGGGAGTAGTAAAATAATGCTCTAAGAATGACTTAAATCATTGAAGAAAAGAAGAAAGCTGAAGATGAAAGGAACAATGCCGTAAAATCACTAGTGACCTCTAAAAGAGAAAGAAATCTGGCAGTAGATGTGGTAAGGGAAAGTGATCTTATTTTTTTACAACTTCAAGAAGACATGTAGATTGTAACTCCAGAAAATGTTATTATGCAAAAGAACTTGCATGATAAAGATGATGCATGCAAAATGTTGGCTATTGAATTGTATCAATTGAAGGAACAACTAAAGACCATTGAAGAGAGAAAGGAGACACTCAAAAGGTACAATGAAAGCTCAGAAAATCTTGATGAGCAATTGAGTGCTCAAAGAAAGCACAAGGATCCCATAGGACTTGGGTACACCAGTCAAAGAAAAAATGAAACCGGTGAATCCTCTAAAGTCAAGAAGGGCAAGAAGGAAAAGAAGAAACCGAAAGAGGATAAAGGTAATAAGACCTTCAAAACCTCTTGCAATTATTGTGGTAAACCAGGTCATAAAATAAATAACTATAGAAATGCATTGGTGGATCCATTCACTTCCAACAGTTACTGTAGAAAATGTTACAAGTATGGGCACATGACCTTTGAATATAGGTCACGTCCCAATAGTGTGTCTAGTGGAAGCTTCAAAGGTTACTGTTATGCATGCAACAAGTTTGGACACAAAGAAAAAGAATGTAGATCCAAAACCATGGCATTCAAGTCCCCACCGAGACTGGTATTCCATAATAGGAACACAAACCGTAGCATAACCAACTGTGCTAGCCGTGGAACATCTGACCATAGAAAATCATGATGTCACTCATCCATTAACAAGGAAAGAACGTAAAATCCATGGAGATCAACCGATATGGCTTGTTTCAATTGTAACAAGATTGGACATCTGGCCAAGGAATGTAGGAACCGGCCAATGAACAAAAGAAAAGGACTGGCCAAACCAGTGAAGAGGACCTTGTATCCCAACCAAAAGGGTAACAAGGGAAAAGAGACTGAAAAAGAAGTAAAAAATAGTTGGTTAAAAAAGGAATCAAAGAGCTCTGTTGAGGAGGAAAAAGAAGGAAGATCATCATCTGCTGATGGTGATATCTCTTCAACAAACTGGGCCTAAAGGCTTAAAGGGAATTGGTAGTCTGCCTACTGTTCTCGGTAGAACTGGTGAGTAATGATCTCACATAGTCAAAAAGTGTAATCGAAAGAAGTGACTGGTTTATCAGGTATTTCAGAAAGGTAAATGTTGACATCACAACCGAGGATTGATCAACAGGTAAGCGCATGAAAATCGGTTGTCATAAGAAATATTTGTTAAGGTAATTAATGCTATAGTCGTTAATAATTGTTACCGTTTGGTAATTACCGTTGTGACCTAAGTCTATTTAAGGGAAGGATGATTACTCATTTCGCTTTACAATGTAAACTATGATTTTGTTTTCTTAAGTTTGAGTAATATTTTCGTGCTTTGATTTATGGTCTTTGACAAGTGAATTATGTAAATCCTATCAACGACTCTCTGTGTAAACCGGTCTAATATGATATCATCATCATCTTCTATTGTAAACCTAATTCAAGGTAACTAATTTGATAGACCATTTTATGACATAATGATAGTGTAGGATTGAGAGAATGATATGACAGGTGCTATATCATCGGTGCCTAAAGGAGTTTTATTGATTGAAGACATTACGACATTCATCCACTCAAAACATGAAGAACTGGGTGAAACCTTCATCCAAAGCGAATATCTCTCTCTGCAAGGATGGAAAACTTCAAGATAAGTATGTGAATCTCAAAACTTCAGGTTTGATCAATGGAGTTAAATATCCAACTGTGTTTTGACCAGATTGGATAAGACTGGTTCTAAGTAGGGTTCATGAACCAGGAATGTGGCTAGCAAAAGGCCAAGTTACACCGATCACCAAGGAAGATTTGCGAAGGGTTACTAGATATAGAGACAAGGGGGAAGATCTTATGCTTAGAATAATTGCAAATGCAGAAGTTGTAAGGTTAACAAAATCAAGGTCTGACAGTCAGTTGATGACTATGAATGACATAGAAGATGAGGGCATTCAGTTTGTATCTATGGTCATTGGATATAAAATCTACCAGTCGAGAAACCTCAACAATGTACCGGGAGGAGCTATACATGCCACACATTGGATCATGCATGACAATGCACAATACAATATTTGTGCTATGCTAAGAGGGCAAATATTCAAAAACCTAAAGAAGTTCATACTGGTGAAGAAGAAGTTTCTAAAATAGGGAACTCTGCTAGTATGTTTATTCTTCTACCATCAAAATTTATTTCTAGGGATAGGAAAAGTAACATGGCAAGTAGACAAACCGGTTATGGTTCAAATAGGTGAATTAGCAAAAAACCAAGGAAATCAGTTCAATAAAGTTATGTTTGATTACTTTGAGGGCTTTCAGTTGAGAATGCACACCAAGGAAAGAATCCCCTCGGCCATTTTTGATCAATACAAGGATGAGGCATGTTGTCTGGTTAGCACCGATCACTGTATAATTCAAGCTGTGGAGCCTAGAAGAAAGTATGCACCAGAACTTGGGTATGAGATATCTAGCAAGGTAGCAGAAGCATATGCAAATGCATTGCAAGAAAGTGATCTAGATCTCTTTGCATACCTATTTGGAACATATGAAGAAATTTGGGAAAATCTGAAGAAGAAGATATCAGTAAAAGAACCGAAAAAGGTATATGTGAAAAAGGACTCCCACACTGAGGAAGAAGAAAAATGTAGCAGAACAACCCAAGGTTCAAAGGAAAAGGACACAACAGGCATCCAATGCTCAAGGGGAAGAACCAGAAGAAATAAAAATTGAAGAGATTGCCACTCTTCATAGAAAGAGAAATATTGGGAAACCGGTGAAAGAGGATGCACCAAGAGGAAGGAAGCCAACCATTGAAGAAGTGGTTGAAGGAATTAAGGAGACAGGTGGACTGGGAGTAGTCAAAAGAAGATATGCAGTGAGTGATGAAGAAGATAAGAGAAAAATTGAAGAAACTATAGTTTTCTGTCTCTACAAGTTTAATTATACTCCCATTGAACTTCATAAAATAATTCCTGATGATCTACTAGAAATAATAGAAGGAAGATGGAAATATTCAATTGATAAGGAAAAAGAGCTAAGAATTTGATCTCTTCTTGAAGATCAAAACCATCTTACTTTGGAAGAAGCAACCCATCAAGCTGTCCTGCATAAACAGAGTTTTAAGATAAGAAAGAGAATAAGTTAGGTGCTAATTGGTGAAGTAGACAAAGTGCATGAAGAAGGAGTTTCAACATGGACGAATCTTCTGTAGCAACAACATCAGGCTAAAGAAGAATGCCATAATACCATGAGCCATAGATGATTGACACCGGGAAAGGAAAAGACATACTGGGAGATGAGACTCCTATCAAGGCAAAGACTACAAAAGAACTGGTCATTGTTGATATCACAGATGAAAAATCTGGTGATTTGACTCCACCAACTCTACTTTCTTCCCCAGTTAAAGGTAAAGCTAGAACCTTAGCTGTAGATAACACAGTTGATGAAGTTATGGATTTTGGTGAAGTGACAAATGTAGCCAAATGGTTCAACATTTTAGTAGAGGAGGACAAGAAGAAAATAGAAGTTTCTCTGTTGGAAACCTTATATTTCAATAGAAGTCCTAGAGACTATAGGTCTCAATTTCCTCTTGATTTAAATCAAAGAATTATGGCTAAATGGAGAACTGGTTTAGCAGCCAACAATAAAATTGTAAAAGAGACATTGACTCAGATAAAACCAGGTCTCAGTGAAGAAACAAAAAAACTTTTAATGGAAGTAGTGTCACTGAATTTGGACACAAAGAATAGGGTCATGAAGATTATTAATGGATACGAAAAATAAGTATATAATGATACACTAGAGTTCTGGTAGCAATATGACTTCAATACCCTAAAAACAATAGGTCCTCAAAAAATATCTCAAGAGGAACTTGAAAGAGTAGTGGTACCACCGGTACAATTCACAACTTGTGAACAATGTTCAACCAGTGAGCAACAAGTTCCAACTGAACCATTCACATCCAGTGAATAGGTGAATCTAGGCGAACAAGTTCAACCAGAAGATCAAGTGCATGGAGAGTCATCCGAAAAGATAACTATTGATAAAGGAACATGAGAAGAGGAAGTTGCCGTGAATGAACAACATGTTGCTGAGGAGAAACAAATAGAGTAACCACCGGAAGAGGAAGTCCATACAGAACAAGAAGTACATCCAGAAGAGGAAGTCCATCTAGAGGAGGAAGTACATCTAGAGGAAGAAGTACAACTGGAAGGTGAAGTGCATCAACAAAAAGAGGTACAATAAGAAGAGATACATCAACAATAGGAGTTACCTACAAATCCAAAATAGGAGAAGCCCGTAGAAGAACATCCTGCATAGGAGAATAAACATGAGGAACCAGTCAATGTTCCTAGCACATCTTCATTGAAAAGAAAACTAACTTTTGAAACCAATTCTAAAGCAAAGAAGAGTAATGTTAGTGAAACAGTGGTTGACATAAGTAAGATGTCAACAAGGAAACTAAAAGAGCTCACTAAGAGGAAACAAGACATGGTCCTCTCTAGTGTAAGAAACATCTTATACAACTTTGTACGAGATACAAATATTGATGAGGATGAACATGTTATAGATCAATTAGAGATACTTGCACAAGCTATTGGAGAAGATGTCACCGACTCGGAGACACTAGCAATTGATCACTATGAGAAAAAGAGAGTTGAAATTATTCACAAATAGGTTGAAGAATTGAAGGTCATTGTATCTGCAAGAACCGGGGAGCTAATGAAGCCGGTACAGGAAGCAGGAAGACTTATCACAAGGACTTCAAACTTTGAAGACTTTGTTCAAGATATAACTGAGGGAACATCTAAGACCTTAGAAGAGATAAAGGTTCTTTCATCCAAGTTTGATGCAAAGAAATCTTCTACAATAGAATATAGCAGGGAATTGACCAGTCTTGCTCTCATACTCAGAAAGGCATCAGAAGAGAAGACAAAGCGAATTCAAGATCTTATTGGATTCCAATTGTTGCTTTCCCCCCACATTTGATCTAATGTAGACAAATGAAATCAATACATATAACTTGATCAATGGACTTGATTAAAAAATAATGAAATATATGGAGAACATAATTGTCTCACCGCAAGCAGCGAAAAAGAACTTAGAACATATAATAGGTATATGGAAGCCCTTCCTTGTTTCAACAAAGAAAATATATAAGGATATTTTCAATAAGTAGACATGAAAAGAAACATTACCAGAAGTAACAACCCTTTGACCTATGGAAGAAAAAAGGGGAAGAAGATTAGATGGTGAGTTGGAAGAGAAGAAGATTAGATACAAGACATGAAGATCAGATACAAGGAAGATCAATGTAAGATCATGATCAGATAAGCAGAGATTAGATAAATATTTTGTGTTACAGGTATACAAGAAGGTCTACAGGGGAAGTCTACAAGACAGGTGATATGATGATTTAGGTGATGTTTTTCCACCAATGCCAAAGGGGAAGATTGTTGCCATATTTAAGTTGTCATTGCTAAAGTCATTAGAAAACATCTCACTAGAGCACTGGTAGATCACATAGATACTCTTAAGTATGCACTGGTAGACTAAACCAATAAGCGCTGTACTTTTCTAGTCACACTTATACCAGTCTAAGTTATTTCGACAGGTCATGGGAGACACACATGGAAGAGATGGCTAACTAGGTACAAGTTCTTTACCGGTTAATGCATGATAATCCAAATTGGATTATGCAAAGCATTCTTAGTTAAAATTGGAGTTAGCTTTTTCAATTTTATTGAAGTTAGATTTGTTTTTATCTACGAGCGTTTCAAGGTAAACTCAAGATCAGTTTGCAAGCTCTTTCTGCATGCTTGATTTATGGGTGATTTTACAGCTTGGCGGTACTATGACATGTATTTTTAATAAGATTAATTTCTTATAAATATAGGTCATAGGACACACAATAATTTTTGTTGAATATCAAGACCAGGAGAGAGATATCTTCTGAGAGGAGATATAGTCACAAGAAGTGAAAGATTGAGAAAGGTTCAACAACCAAGTAGAGGAAAGTGTAACAAGTATGATCTAATAAGACATAAAGTGTCATCATAGATCATTGCTTTAGATTGTGAAGCATATTCAAATCCCTTAAATAGGGTGAACCCTAATAGGTTCTTTGTATAAATCCCTTTACCGGGTAACATCTTTATTGGTTTTGAAAGTCCTCTTACCAGGCAACTCCTAATAGGGTCAAGATCCTAACAGGTCTTCTACCAAATCCCTTAACCGGGTAGCACTCTTACCATTGCTTTGTAATCCTCTAACATGACACCTTTATTACTGCAGTAGTAAAGTTGCGGGTTTTGTCCCACCGTGGTTTTCTCTGTCTAATTGATGGTTTCCACGTATATATGCTGTGTTGACCTGAGCATTTCAATTTCTATTTGTGAGTGTTATTATATTCTTTTAATTATGAAAGAATATATATAAGGTTAAATTAAAGTAGAAATTATATTTAGTGATTCACCTGCCTCTTAGTAACCATTTAGGATTAAGACACACACACACAAAAAAAAATAAAAAAAAATAAAAAAATTGATTCGACCATGATAGCAATCCATCGATAAGTAGGAGATATTTTACACAAGTAAAATTGTGATATTGCAACCAGGATTCAACTATGTAGTTTTTGATTCAAACTCATTGACACATGTTTCATGAATAGTATCTCATAAGAACCCATCTCTCATGAGAATGAATTGAACACTTAGCACTCATTTCATCTAGGTGATGCTCACCTCTTCACCTTGGTGAGCATCACCTAGATGCAATGAGTGTTAAACATTCAATTCATTCTCATGAGAGATGGGTTCTTGTGAGCCACTACTCATGAAACATGGGTCAATGAGTCTAACTAAAAAACTACATAGTTGAATCCTTATATAAATATCACAACAATCTATTATTCTTTTAGAACTCAAATTCTTAGGTACAAACATGGGAAAAGTACAACTTATAGATACTAGAATCAAGTGTATACTCACTCATCAACTTTGACATCAATGAAAAATACCTTCAAGTCTCCCTCGATGTCTTCTTTGACATCAATGACAAAATATGTTCAACAATATCCCCTATTGTCTTTGATATCAAACAACAATATGCTATAAGCACACCAACATAGGTCTAATATTTCAGGTACCCCCCCTATTTGATACTACTGAGACTTCTAAGTAATTGAAGCATTTTGAGTTGCATTCTCCCATTTTGACGTTAATGGCAAAGGTCAAATATTCTCTTAATATTTTGAATTTCTTTCTCTTGGATAGATTCACACCTCATCAGTTCTTTTGATCTTTTTTTTCTTGCATAGACATGTTCTGAAACAATCCACAAGACCACCAAGTTTGGCTATGTAGGGAGCCAACACTCCCCCTTAACTTTTACTTCCTCTCGATTCAAGTGGAGGGAGCAACCACTCCCATTGTTTTCTAGAGATACTCAAAAGTATCCTTTGAACGTGGCTCTGTAAAAATGTTTGCAATTTATTCCTTACTTTGAACATACTCCAACTTCACCCGTTTAAATACAACCTTGTTTGTCAAAAAAATGATTCTTGATTGCAATCTGTCTAGTCCTTGAATGTATCACCAAATTCATTGAAATATTTATTATGCTTGTATTGTTATAAAGAATTGAAATAGAGTTATTAAATTCTACCTTGATCTTCAAATTCTACATCATCCATAACACTAGAGTGCAACAAGAAAATACTACAATATAGTATGCTTTTGCTATAGATATGGACACAACATCCTACTTTATGTTCAATTATCTCACAAGACTATCACTAAGATAGAATGCTCCACCACTTGTGCTTTTCTGGTCATCTATATATTTAGTCCAATCTGGATCTGTTTATGTAGTCAATCCGAGATTCTCACTCTTGAGATGCCACAACCCAAAATCCACTGTAGATTTTATATACCTAAATATCCTCTTTAGTATCTTGACATAGTTTCTTTAGATAGTTCCTAAAAGCTCACAACCATAATAATGACTTGCATGTTATCTGGCGTGGATGTACTAACTTATGTCAAACTGCTAATCATTAACCTATACAGGGTTCAATTTTTTTGAGCAGAATTATCATCCTTTCTCAAATTACACACAATAACCATATATGTACTTATTAGTTTGCATTCTTCCAGCTTAAATTCAATATTTCTTTTATATACTTGGTATGGGAAATCAATATACCATTTTCTAATTGAGAGATTTGTAAACCAAGAAAGAATGATACCTCACCGAGAATTGATATCTCAAACCCCTGCATTGTATCTTGGAACTCCTTACACATGACATCATTGTTGCCTCCAAAGATGATATCATCAACATAAACAACTCCAATCAATAACTGATCACCTTTTGATTTTATATATAGATCATTGCATGCACTTCCTCTTTTGAAACCTTGTTCCTACATATATCTATCCAATCTAGAATACCATGCTCTTAGAGCCTTCTTGAGTCCATTAAGGTCCTTATTCAACCTACACATTCAATCTGGTTTGTCTAAGCATTGAAATCCTTCCAATTGTTCAATGTAGACTTTTCCCTCTAATTATCCATTTAGAAATGTAGATTTGATATCCATTTGATAAATCTTAAAGTTCTTAAATGTTGACTATGCCAAAACATCATGATGGTCTCTAATCTTGCTACCAGAGAAAATGTTTCCTTAAAATCAACTCCTTCAACTTGAGCATAATCTTTACATATAAGTCTAGCTTTATTTTGGATCACTTTTCCTTCTTTAGTCAACTTATTTCTAAAGACCCATTTGGTACCAATAACATTCTTGTCTTTAGGTCTCAAAACCAACTCCCATGTTTCATTCTCCTTAATTTGAGACAACTCTTCCATCATAGCATCTTACCAACCATTTTCTTTGCTTTCCCCTAGAAAAGAATTTGGTTCAATTTTTATATTAAGGTAAAATGCACTTGTTCATTGGATTTCTTAGTTCTTTTCTAGTTTTGAACATCATTTCCTTTATCTCCTATGATCCGATCTTTGGAATGATTATTTTGCACACACTTAGCCAAAGACTTTGCACTTATAATATTTTCTTCACTTTGTGAGTCTTCATCTTCTCTAAGGATTGGTAAATCATTGTCATCTCCATTGAAAACTTTATTTGACTGTATTGTTTCATCAATAATCATGTTGACACTTTCCACCACTCAACTTTATATTTTTTTTTTATAACATCCACAAACCTTGTTTGACATAGAATAATGTAGAAACCACCTTCATTAGATTCATAATCAAACTTATTTAGATTTAATTCATGTCTTTTAATATAAAATTTTCTTTTGAAGACGCTATGGTTTCCAATGCTACTGCTGTGGTTTCCCACCTAGGCCACAATTTGAATTTGATGCCCGGGCCTATGCCTCCCTCTCCTTCACTATAGACCTTAGTTGGGATGGGTTCTATGTGGGGTGCTGGAACTATGTTTTTGTCCTTGGATCCTCATCCCCACTACTTTCTACGGGTGGTTCTCTTCCTGGTTATGGAGGTGGATCGATTTCTAATTCTAGGAATGTAAAAGATGGGGTCCCCCCAAATACTGTTGTTGCTGGTGGGTAGAGCTATTCTTACATTGCTAATTATACTACCACTACAAAGGAAAAATCTCAACCCATTTCTTATGCCAAGACCTCCCTTGTGGTGGTGTGTGGCCTAGATTTGGTGGACAATATGGAGTTCTACCAAAGTTGTGGGTTGGTTGGTAGATTGGATGGCTTTTGTCCCTCTCCTAGATCTACATCATTGTGTGAAATATTCTTGGAGACCTTTAGTATGAGGTAATATTGAGATTTTCCCCTATGAAAATGTATTTCTTATTGCTTCTTTTACTTCTACTTAAGAACATGATTGGGTATTGAGAAAACTTTGGGTGTGGGGAAGTCACTCTCTTTTAGCCAAACCCTTGAAGTGGGAGTGTAACCATTGTCACACATTTAGCTTACACTTATAATATTATGTTTTAGAACTTTTACATACATGACATTGTAAGTCCTCATCTTCCCACCATCAAGGCTTAAGTACATTTATCAATGATCTCGGCAACATAATTATTACGTATAGTAATATCTCATCCATCAAATCTCTTGAAACTCATGAAGTTTCTTTGTATCTTCGACTGTGACTTGAGAATACACCATTAATGACCTACAAATTCTTATCCCTTTGAGCATGTAAAGTAGTCCAAGCTACCAAAGACCTCTCTAACCTTTGTTCTTTTGGTTTCTTCTTCCAAACTTTCTTGAATTCATTGTTTTGACTTATTGAGTTATTTCCTTTATTATTAGGATTATGAGTACTCAAAAAATTACTTCTATAATTTCTTGCAATATTCCCAAATTGTTGCACTTATGAAAAACAATATTGAAATTAAATAATAGTGCAAAAATATTTCTACTAACAAATTTGTTTCTTCTTATCATATCCTTTCTACAATCCATAGCCTTATGATCAAAATGATTGCAATTAAAACAAGTAGAAAAATAATGATTGAGCCTAGAATGGAATATTTGTCCCCTTGGTGCTTGTGTTTTGAATCTCCTATTCTGTTTATGCATGTGAGTGAATCCATCATCCATCTTCTTGCTTTCTTTAGCTGTCCCAACTTGTTTAGACCTTTAACTTTAAGATTCCTTTTCTTTCAAATTTTCATCACTCGACTCTTTAGGCTATTTAGCCATATTTCATTTTTGATCTTCTATAAATCCAATGCCAATTTTGATATGTGGCTATCTGCCTGTCAATTATTTGATCCAAAATCTCAATGCATTTCCCAAACTTTAAATTTACTTGATTTTTTTCTTTTCCAATATCTCTTCTCAGTGCCAAAATATTTGCTTCTAGTTTTCATAGTCCTTATCTCTAGTCAATAGTCTCTTTATGAAATGTTTTCAATCCTCTTTTCTTCTTCCACTTGAGTCTTTAGATCAATTACTCTCTTTTCTATCTTCTCAAGATTCTGAGCCAAATTTTCTTTATCTTTCACTTCTTCAGTGGTCCTCTTTTTCAATTTCTTGATCTCTTTGACACCACAAAACAACTTTTCCATAAGATCAACCTCATTATCATTGTTTCTAGACTTCATTTTAGTATCACTACTAGGATTCACCATCGCCATGAATAAAGCCTTTTCACCTTCATTCTTTGAAGTGCCTTGATCTTAATTTTGATTAGATGAACAACTTTCTTCATTTATAAAGAAACCTTTTTGATTAATTTGAAATTTATTCTTACTAGTGAGTCTTCTTCCCATTATTTTCACCTTCATTTTTAGTATCTTTGTATGGACACTTAGCCAAAACAATTCCTACCTCATTGTACTTAAAACATTTGAAAGATAACTTACCCTTATACTTACTAGAACCTCTTTGAAACTTGATGACAATGATTGCCACCTCCATGTTCAACTCATTATCATAATTTAAATTTTCTTACTTCTTCGACACCTTGAAGGATTCCTCCTTCCTTGAGTATTTTCCATTATTAAATATCATCTCATAAGAAGTTAGAGACCCATGCAACTCATCCATAGTTAGTTTATTGATATCTTTAGCTTCTTCAATTGTAGCCACCTCTGGATCAAATCTTGGGGGTAGAGATCAGATTATATTCTTTACAATTACCATTTATTTAGTTCATCACCAAGTCCTCTAATAGAGATAAAAATCTCATCAACCTAAAGTAAGAAGGAAATAAGGTTTTCCTCCTTTATTTTCAAACTAAACTCTATAGGTTCAAAGCTTTGCTTTCTTTGAATTTTTCATTTCCTTCATAAATGTTATGCAATTTCACCCAAATATCCTTTGTCGTCCTATAGTGCATGACTTTCAAAAAAACAATTATTTATACCACATTTGATAGTTTTCTTTATCTAATTATTCTCAAAAGCCTTCATTACAACCTGATCCCTTGGGGTACTATAAGGATAACCTCAAATCCTAGAGCCACCAAATGAGATTCTATCCTTCCACTGAAAAATGCATAGCTATATCCATCAAAAAGAGTGGAGTCCAATTTGAAGAAATTTTTTCTAGAGCAACCAAGTGTGTCATCCTGAATCTACCTCAAGCTATTTAAGCTTCTTTAAAATAAATTTTCTTTTCCACCAATTGAAGGGCACACAATATAGTAAGAGTGGGGGCGGGGGTGAGTGAATTGGTATATCCTGATTTCAAATTTATTAAACATTAATTATCATTAATAATCTCTCCATGCAAGAACCTCAAATAATAAAACAACAAATTACTTATCTCCTTAATGATGTAGCAATTAAATAACACAAAACACACATCCACACAAAGAACACAAGATATACATAGAAGCCCAAAATGGGAAAAACCTTAATGAGAATATATGCTTGGATCTACTACCCAAATCCAACCTCACAAAATAATAATTCACTTACCATATGAAGTAGACACCAACCTACTAGAGGCACAAACCATCTATTGCATTTATAGGCATCAAACAACTACTAGAGATACCAATCCCCTATACCCAGATCTCAACACCAACTTAGTAATTAAGAATTCATCTCAACAATAACTAAAGATATGAATTTCAAACCTTCAAATTGAATACTTAGCATGCACTATCCAAACAACCTTCAAAACAATCTCCCACACTCTATTTGATCTTTTGATGAAACCACACAATAATTGGAAGATACTCACATTGATAGATCCAACTACACATTAGTCACATGCCAAATAATTACATTCACATATATTACATAACTTTTCAACTTCTAGGACAAATTTATTAGATTACAATGTATATGCAGTACAATTATAATTACATTCATACATCAACCTAATATATAGATTATTGCATTTCCAAGTTGGCTACACACATAACCCTTAATCAAATGTGTAATAATGCAGGTCCAACAACCCACATGTTATGCATTTCCCAATGTAGCCTTACCTAGCCCCACTGGCCATCTACATGTTATCTCCAATGAACACACACCGCAATACTTTGGTGTATCAACTTAGAACAACAACCTAGTCAAACAACTCACACATTTACCATTATGTCAATTCTAACATCCTATCCACAAAAGATAAAATTTAGAAACTTAGGAATATGATGAAGCATGAGTAGACATACTCTTCTTTCAAACCGTAGAGCATGACTCAATTGTGAAGGAATGTAGATCATAATAAGTTACTAGAGAAAGCTCACTGTTTGGGTAACTTACCTCATACATATCTAGATCATCTCCACTAATTCAGATATATGCAAGATGATAATACATACATCCTTCAATTGATTCCACTATCATAGCAATCCACTATACTAATAGAACTAAAATGCTTAGGTACAAACATGGCATGAGGATAACTTCTTGGATGCTAGAATCAAGTGTAGACTCATTGATAAATTTTGACATCAATGACTAATACCTTGAACACTCCCTCGATGTCTTCCTTGACATCAATTACAACATACGTTCAACACAATCATGTGACAAGTTTCACATGCGAGGATAAGGGATATATTTAGGGTTTGATGAGGGAAACATCCTTATGTGAATGGATAAGATTAAGAGGTGATGCATGGAATGAATGGATGAGATTAAAATTTTGTTTGATTCTTAGAAAATTTGTAGGTTCAATGAAATTGGGCAAGATCTTAGTCACATGGAAGGGACACTTGTCATATTGACTAGTTTAGATTGAAATCTAGGTGAATGAATCCAATGGCTAGAATTAGATGGAAAATGATTGTGTGAAAAAATAATTGGTAAATTAATTAAAAAATATTAAATATTAATTTAATTAAAGACTACCATAAGGTAGAGTAAAAGATAGATAAAATAAATAAATAATAAATATTTATTTAATTAGTGGCTTAACATAGTTAAAATTAGATGTGGTTGAGTACGAACATTTCAAAGTATCTACATTTAGTCTTGAGAGAAACATCCACTTCATATTCATTTTAGATGTGATTGGTTGCTATAAATTAACATAGTATCAATAAAATTTAATTGGTTAAAATGAAATTATTCTTCCAATTGTATGTAAGAAATCATAGTTGAGTTACAATGAAATTATTTGTCCAATTGTATGCAAGAAAGACCTGATAGTGACATTAATATTTTTCTTGCATTTATAATACAATTTGTCATTGTATACAATTTATATTTTAAACAACACATTATAATTGTATATAACTAGAATGTAACATTTAATTTACTTAAGAAGTGATGGTTCACCTGACAATCTTATATGAAATACTAAAAAACATATTTCTTTATTTATATGTATGTATGTATGAATGTATATGTGTATATATGTATCTATATATATATATATACATGGTCTATAACATGAGAATTTTATTCATATCAAAAGACATACATTGCAAGTATGATAAAAGTTACTTTCAAAGTAACCTAAGGAGAAATAACATAGCTTAGAGCTAATTCTACAACTGAGAGAGATAATTAAAAAAACCAGTTGGAGCCACATCTGCAGGGCTTAAGCATTCCATATCAAAAAATCACCGTCATTGAACAAGACTATTAAACAAGCAAGCAATCGTGATAATGATTAAACCAAGCTGAGAACAAGAGGAGAAGAAAGGGGAGATAAAACTAGTAGAGAGAGGGCATCTACAGAAAGCCTAACATCAGCATTGATCTTCAACCCTATAAAGCCAAATGTACATCATCCACATAGCTTGGAGCCAAAATAAACCGAGCTTCCAGTAACCTCCAGAGAAACCCAAAAAAATTGTAGCAGAGGAAATGTGTGTGGTTTAAACCTTCCTCCCACCACGCCTCCCTCTCTTTTTCCTTGCTATCGGGGCTATGAAGACCCTCTTCCTTCTCTCTTCCCGTTCCTCTACTCAACGACCACTTTCTTGAGGAGAAGCAAAGCTTCCAATCTCTCAACCTTATAGGCCACCTTGTCAACCTTGCCCCACCACCTGGAAAAAGGGAAACAACCAAACCTCCATCCCTCCTCCTCATCTTCAAAGCATTCAGAGAGATTCATGCCTATTCCTGGCTAGGACCATTCTAAGATTGATTCTAAACCAACCAACATAGCATCATCAAACAACTTCCTCATGAAATGTTGAACTACCAAGGTGTCCTCCCCAAGCTCCAAGGGCCAGCCAATAACCACTGAGATAACATCGAGGTTAACTCTGTGTTTAATCGGTCTATTTTTAAACTGTTCTCCTAAGAGAGCTAATGAAACATCCACCACTTTAGTGCTCTTAAAATTCAACAGGCCTTTCATCCTTTCTTCACTGACTGGAACCTTAAAGCCTTTTTACTGTTTCTCCGTGTCAGTAGAGAATGTGGATTCCATGTTCAAGAAGAAATTCAGGCCGATTGTAATGGAAAAACCACACCAACAGAATAAACAACTGTCCAGAGAATTCAGCCTATTGCAAATAAATAAGGAGCTCATGAATTCACATACATGATATTTCAAATCACCGGTCTTTTAGAGCCACCACATTAACTCATAATTAAAACAAGTCACCAACATTCCACTTGCTTCTGCATTGGGCTAAGTGGTAATAAATGCCCTTAAAGGACACACTGATTAATTAGCAAAAAATCAAGTCACACGAAGTGAGGAGCCTCCAAAAGAGAAAGCCAACCATGATCCACGATGAAAGCATGTCAGCCTCCCTATTACCATTTCTTCTAATATGCCCAATTTAAAACTCCTCAAAACATGCCAATTCATCAATAATTAAACTAATAAGTGGTTGTAAGTGCTAGGCCGAGCATTCACCTTTTTTTAGGGCCTGAATGATAATCAATGAATCCCCTTCTAGGAAGATCTTTTTAAATTTGAATTTCCTTCCAATTTTTATAGCTAACAATGTAGCCTTAGCTTCAACTTCATTGTTAGTTCCATTGTTGAGCCTTTGAGAAACATAAAATTCAACATTTCCAAAAAAATCCCTAACAATCACACTAGCACCTGAAGATCCAGGATTACCACTAGCTGCACCATCAAAATTGATCTCACCAACCATCATCTGGTTTTTTCCACTTCACGTCATTCCTAGAAAGCTTCTTTTTACATATGGCACCTCCATGATTGGAAAATCTGATCTTGACCCCTGGCGAACTCCGCTGGATAAATTTATCTGCAATAGAGTAAGGGGTAGAAGAATTGATATGTGTAGTAGAAGCACTTAAAGACTCCTCAATAGAGTTATTAATTTTGAAAAAGATCCTAGATAAAGTCTCAAACTTATCTTGAAAGAGCCTTCTGTTACGTTCCTTCCAGATTTCCCAAATCAAAATAGGAGTGATCAACCAAACAATAGAAAGGGTGGATCTAGAAGAAGCCAATGGCCAATTGAGGAAAAGATCCTTAATATTATTAGGGAGGGGTCCAGACCAACCTAACTTCTCCAAAACCATAAACCAATAGTCGTGTGAAAAACTACACCTTACTAAAAGGTGGTCAACATCTTCAGAAGCAGAATCACAAAGAATGCATTTTGTAGGACCAATTAAGCCAAATATCTTTCCCCTTTCCATAGTTAAGATCTGCCCATGAGTAGAAAGCCAAGAAAAAGAACCAACTTTAGGAAGGCAATCCTTGTGCCATAAGAGCTTATGGGGCTAATCGGGGGATGGTCTCTCCCTAGCTGTCAAATCATAACCAAGCTTAATAAAATATTTACCATTCTTAGCAGCACACCATATAAGTTTTTCAGATTTACCTAAAAAGGGAACTGGTCTACTACATAAAATATGCTTCATCAACACCTTATGAGCATCAAGAAACTCCAAGTTATCAACACATTTCCAATCAAGGACATTACCCAGACTAGATTCCTTAACTTCAATGTAATCACTGACCTTGTCACCTCAATGATTAACAAAGAAGGCTTTGATATCATTAAAAGAAGGAATATCTTTCAGATCAGGGTAACCATTCCAAGAGTCCTCCCAAAAGGAAGCTTTCTTGCCATCCCCAATCAACCAAGAAATATGATCAGCAATGATATGTCTACATTCCAATAAGAAATTCCAGATAGTAGAGCCCTTTGGAGGGTGTAGAATAGTAAAAATTCTTTCATCATCCAAATTATCAAGATATTTGGTTTTCAAGATTTTGACCCAAAGCATATCAGGGTTTGCATAAATATTCCATACTAGCTTAGCACCAAGATCTAGGTTTGTTTGATGCCAATTTATCAGGCCCACACCACCATTCTTCTTAGAGAAGCATATCTGATCCCAAGAGATTAAAGGGATCCTATCATTTGAGTTGGGTCCATTCCAAAATAATTTTCTAATCCTTTGCTCTAAATAGCTCATAGTTTTCTTAGGAAGCTTGAAACAACTCATGGAGTAAATAGGGATAGAAGAGATAACAGACTGAAGTAACAAAATCCTGCCAGCCGATGAAAGGCACTTACCTTCCCAACCTTCCATTCTATTGATGCAGTTATCAATCAGACCTTTACAAAGACCAAAACCCCCAGCCCCCGCAAAGAGAGGGACACCAAGATACTTCCTCGACATACTGTCTTGTTTGACACCTAAAATTTTGCAAATATTTCTCTGAGTTCCAATATCAGTGTTAAAGAAAAAAACTTCAGATTTGAGCCAATTTATAAACTGGCCTGAGGCAAAACAAAATTTATCCAAAGTTCCTTTGATCAAATGAGCTTCTTTAACATCATCTTCCCCCATTAAATAAGTGTCATCAACAAACTGGAGGAGTGATAAGGGGTCCAAACTTGCTGCAATAGTAATACCCTTCCAACTACCTTGGAGTCTTTGAAGAGAGATCATCCTACCAAGGACGTCAACAAAAATAATAAACAAAAAGGGAGAGATAGGGTCTCCCTGTTTGATCCCTTTAGAGGTCTCAAAGAAACCTTGAGGGATTCCATTAACCAAGACAAAGAGTCTTGGGGTGTTGATGATACAACTTTTAATCCACTTAAGTCAGCCAACCGAGAACCCAAATTTCTTGAGAACCTCCAGAAGAAAACCTCTATTAACATTCTCATAGGCCTTCTTGATGTCAAATTTAATCATCATCTTCCTAAAATTTGCTATTTTGACCGAATGGATTGTTTCATGAGCTATGATAATGCCTTAAAAAATAGATCTATTAGGGGCAAAGCCACTTTGTTGTTGTGAAATAATATCAGGCAGGAGATTCTTCAATCTATTGGCCATAACCTTTGCTATCACTTTATACATTGTGTTGTAGAGAGTTATAGGTATAAAATCATCAAAAGTATGGCAATCCTTTTTCTTAGGAATAAGGGTAATGAAGGTATTATTGAAGTCTTTCAAGATAAAGCCTTATGACCTGGATTCTTCCACCTCCTCTAACAGCTCTTCACCTAAAAAATGCCAAGATTTTTGGAAAAAAAGAGTAGGGAAACCATATGCCCCGGAGCCTTCCCCCCCCCCATGCTGAAAAGAGCTCTTTTAATTTCAATTAAGGAGATGACCTTCATCAAATCTTGATTTTGCAAATCAGTAATGCAACATCTGAGATATCAACATAAAAGAAATTTGAGAAATGAACAAGAAGAATACTTCTATCCCAACCAACATCCGAGATATCAACATAAAATAAATTTGAGAAATGAACAACAAAAACCTTATTAATATCCTCTCTGTCATTAAGGAGGACACCATTAGGGTCATTAATAGAGAAAATATTATTGGTGCCTCTCTGGATTTTGACTGATTTGTGAAAGAATTTAGAGTTTCTATCCCCTTCTTTAATCCAAAGCTCGCTAGATTTCTGTCTCCAGAACAATTCTTTTCTAGCAAGGATTTCTTTATAATATGTAGTCAAGTATTTTTATAACTTGAAATCCTCTTCATTCATGCCATCATAAATAAATTTAGAATTAAGACTGCCTAGTTTCTCTTCAAGGATTAATTTATCAACAAAAAATGTTTTTAAAGACCTCTCTATTCCAGATCTTTATTTTATATTTTAAGAATTGAAGCTTCTTAAATAAAATGAAAGATTTATTACTTTTAAAGGGAGGGGCTTCTTTCCAACAATTTTTAGCAAGACAAAAAAATTTATCTGCTCTATGCCACATTGACTCAAATTTGAAGGGAGCACACTCTAGGGTGCCATCCTCCTGAATATGAAGACATATAGGAAAATGGTCCAAGCCCACCACAAGCTGAATCTCTGCTTGACAAAACCAGTCAAAGTCTTCCCAGTCTCCATCCAAAAGGAATCTATTTAACTTTTCAACAACATTAAGGAACCCAACTCTATGGTTAGTCCAAGTAAAAACACCATTTTTAAACGGAACCTCCACCAAGCCATTATTAAGGATAAAGTCAACAAAGTCATAATGGCTTTGACCTTGCCAACCTTTTCCACCTAACTTATCCTCTTCTCTTAACACCACATTAAAATTACCTCCCAAGATACACAAAAAATTACCATGTACTTAGAGAGGAGCTTTGAGATATCCTCCCAAATCAATTGCTTTTTCAAAGGACTATTAGGGCCATAAATATTAAAAACAAAAAAACTCCATATGTAATTGCTTAGAAATAACCTTAGCAACTTGCCAATTATGATTGACATCAACCAAATGTATGTCTACACTATCTGGATTCCATAACAGTCCCAAACCGCTAGAAGCACCATCAAAACCAACCCAGCTACATAACCATCTACCAAAGGCTTTCTGAAAAAAACCAACATATGACTCCTTGATTTTTGTTTCCTGAAGACAAACAATATCTGATTTCATTTGATCAAGACCCCTCTTGATCAAATGAAGCTTGTCAGGGGCATTGTAGCCCCTACCATTCCAAGATAGAATTTTCATTACTTCTGGGAGAGGACCTCTGAATAGCCCCGACCCGATCTTAATAGCTTAGTTTGGTTTGAAGCATTCCCAGCCAAGGAAAGCTTCACCTGAATAGACTTCGGTCCTCTTTTGCATTTTTACCCTAATTTAGGGTTAGAAATTTTTGAATCAGTTTCCCAATCCTTCTTTGATCATACAATCCCTTTTCTGCAAAGAAACCCAAGACATCTTCCTCCTTAGAAGGGAGAAGAGAATCACATTCATAGTCAGAGTCAATATAGTTGTCACCACTATCCTGAGAAGTTTCTAGGAGGTTATCCAACTTCCTTATAGGAGAGATTTTTATGTCTTTGAACATAGACTCATTAAAACATGTGCCTTTCCTTAAAGGAGAGTGTGGAGTCTCCACAAAAAACTAATTCTTAGAGCTTTCTAGTTCACTACAGGGCTTTTCAACTCTACTCTTCTCAATAGAAGCAACCTTATCATTATGGATCAAATCCTCAAAGGAGTTAGGAACACATTCAATATGTTCAAGATCCACCA
Source organism: Chamaecyparis obtusa (assembly GCA_027943335.1). NCBI lineage: Eukaryota > Viridiplantae > Streptophyta > Pinopsida > Cupressales > Cupressaceae > Chamaecyparis > Chamaecyparis obtusa. The sequence goes on from BSBK01002005.1 coordinate 1,658,397, forward strand.
TATTTGGAATGATAATATCTTCAGCCGTAGCCAAGGAAGTATTACCTACAAGAACTTTGACTTGGGGAAGAAAAACCTCTGCATCCATATTGAAAGGACAAGGTAAAGACTATGTTTCTTAATTAACAACTTGCCCAGAGAACTAATCAAAATGATCATCATAAAATAAATGTGATCTCTACTCATCCTCAAGGAGAGTATCTGTAAACCAATCACCATTGAGAAACCTTTGAGAACAAGGGTTGAAATGTCTACATTCATCCAACATTTGAATCTCCCATATTTGAGATTCCTGAAGGCCAGATGCTATATTTGAAGTGGTAATTTTTCTAATTACATCTATCAACCGGTTGGCTTCGAGACTCTTTCCTTTCTCCAAAGAGTTGAAATTATCAAGATATAGAGATGGGTGATCACCTACAGATAGGTCAAACATAAGTGGTTGGCACCATTCCCCTTCATAAGAGCCAAGCACAAAAAAGTTGGGAAGCTCATGACCTTCCTCCATCATCACCAAAATCCTAGGATAGGAGGAAACATCAGATGTATCTAAGGCCTCTTCCATTTTGACAAAGGTGCCTAAAATATTCCCCATAACTTGTAGAGTATCTTCAGACCAATACTCTAAAGGGAGACCATGCAGTTTTACCCAGACAAGCCTTTCAAAGACTTTATCTAAATACATGGATCAAAGTTAGTGGACCAGTCCTTGTTAAACAAGTCTCCGCCCTCAATGATGTAGGGTCCATTATTCAACACCCATTCCTTATCCTCCTTCGAAGAACATGTTATTAAAAAAAACCATTGGGGAGGGTTTTAAGGGTCCAGTCTTTCCCATCCATCTTAACACACCACAACTTAATCTTATCAACTGATGGACAAGGGCCAACCCATTTTAAAAAAAAAAAAATCTATCTTTCATAAAAGCCATAGAATCAACCCATCGACTGTTATATATTAAAATAGAGGAATCCGAGCCATAAAAAATGTTACCAATAACTAGTTTAGTCACCGAGGAGCCTGTGTGGTTTTCAACCTAAATTTATGCACAATAGTTTGAAACTCACTAGGATTGTTCTGCCCTCTATCAGTGCCACCATATTTAAAGCAGTTTTCCCATCCCTTGCCATTCTTGTTCCTCTAAGGAGGAGGGATATGGGTATTTGACCATCGATCCTTTCAGAAGGAGCCTACAAACCTGGATTGAACATTTGACTGGGTTCTCCTATTGAAGGGCCAAAAATGACGCCGATCAAAGGAGGGTCTCGAATGGGACATGCCAAAATGTCTATTATCTTGCCATGGGACTTGAAAGCCAGTTGTAGAACACCTGTTTATGCCTCCATCACCAGGGTGATCAGACCGTTGCCTCCACCTCCCACGCTCCATTAAATATTATTATTCTCTATATATATATTTATATGTCTATATGTATTTATATATGTATGTATATATATATCTCTATGTGTGTGTGGATACACACATATTATTTCTTTTCATTCTTGAAATGAGTATGCTTTTGAGTTTCTCTTTTAAATAATGAATACAACATTTTAAAATAACTTCTACAATGACTCCCAACGACTCTTTCCTCTCGCAACCATCTTCAAATTCCATTTCCTCTGTGGTGCTATCTCCTATGGTTGGTGATGGTGGCATGTGTGATGGGGCTTCCCTATGCACTAAGGCCTCTTTGGGCCTTGTTAGTGTGGTGGACTTTGTTGGAAAGAGTCACTTGATGATGCATGATATGTTGTCATTGATGGAAACTACATTCACCACTCTTGGCCATAGTTCAGTTTTTTAAGTTTACCAAAGGTATGGATGCAAGAAAATGACTAAGTACCAGAAGCATAGTAGTATATAGTTGAATAGAATAGCTTGGTACAAATTGATGACAAAGAGTTAGAGGCTATTGTTGATTTTCCATAGATCAATTCAAAATGTAATCCCACTACTTCCAAAGTATGTATTTTCCAAATTGCATCGATCTCTTATATATATACATGGAAAAGACAAGAAGATACATGTCCCTTTATGGGACATGTCTATTCATTAATCTAATTTATTAATTTAACTATATAGTTATTATAAGAATAAATATAGATTAACTTTTTATATATATACATATTAATATATAAATAATGTCAATTATTATATATATTAATATATGTATATATAATAAATTATTCCTTATAATAATCATATAGTCAATTTTAATTTATTTGACCGATGCTACATACATTAACAACTGTGATTGTAGAGAATGAAAGTAGATACCTAGTTTTACATATCACCTATCATGTAATATGAGGAATCACCTAACACGTGATACCCAATTTTACATATCATCTAACATGTGATACCCAGTTTTACATATCACCTAACATGTGATATGAGGAATCACCTAACACGTGATACCCACATTACAAGATCGTCACTTGTAATGTTAAATACAAGTGTTCATTTACTAAAAAGTCATCACCTTCTAGAAATGTACATAGGATGGGTTGTTAATATGATTTAGAACAACAGAGAGGGGGGGTGAATCAGTTGTTCTCAGGTCCTGATGTATAAGACAAACTTAAAAACTTTTCCTTAAATCAGATCCAATAACCAAAACAAACCTGGTCATCACTGATTCAATAATAGAAACATATAACATTGCAGTCCACTACCCAACTGTAACTTAACTTGTAAAACACAGAAATGTTCAAACAAAAACATTCACACAAGTATTAAAACCAAGATTTATAGTGAAAACCCAATGTGGGAAAAACCACTTTGTAACATGCTACTATTATTTTCACTCTTTTGAAGTGAGCTCGGTTAAAAGCCAACCCTATCAAAGGTTACAATACACACTGTTAGGTGTGACCCGGTTAAAGGATTTCAATCACCCTGTTAAAAGTGAGCCTTGTTATAGGACTTACATACACTCCATTAGAATGCAACCTTGTTCAAAGGATTTAACATATGACTATTAGGTCAACCTATGTTAAAAGGATTTTGACTGTTAAAATGGTTAGAAAGTAGCAACAATATTGATTTGAAAAACATACAACTCACTTTGAAAATATCAGATCCGATTCCATACACTAATGCTGGTTTATTGACTTTGAAACTTTTCCATCTCCATCTTTGATCTGGTCAGAACTTTTGTTCAAGCAACCACCACAATTCTCCTTTAGCCTTTTCTACTTATACAGTCAATAAAACTTTATTGATATTCCAACATTCTTTTTTTCACCCATGCACACACATATCTAATGCTCAGGTTCCCTTAATACTTTCCTCAATTAGGTTAACTCATCTTATGCCGCTCAATCTCATTCATAGATCTTAGGGTTAGGTTAGATTCATTGAATCTACCCACTTCATGTTCTTTGGCTTCATTTCTAGAATCATCTCAAATCTCTTAAAAATTTACAATAAAACATTTTATAGTGCATTTAATGCTTTCAGACAATCAATTAATAAAGTCAACACATTTTACATAATCCAAGAATTCAACAATGTTGGCTCCAAAACTAAATTCTCTTCAAATATAAAAATGCTGATGCTCGGTCAATATTGTGATCAACTACTTGGTCTTCATGTAGAAAGCTCGGTCATTACTAAAAATGTTTCCTTGGCTTATACTGTCGTCCTCGACAATTAATTGTTGTTTGGTTGACACTAGCATTTTGCTCGGCATACACTAACTCGATTGACACTAACATTACTCGGCTTAAACATGATTTCTCCATTTTTGCTCGGTCAAGCCTACCAGTTTAGTCTTCAGTCTTACTAGGATAAATAATATATTGTCTCATCATTATACAACATAGTCAAGTACACTTTGTAGTATCAAGATAACTCAACCTTTCCCTAGGTGCTATTGTTACCAACCTTGCCCCAATCCTTCACAACAATACAATAGATATAGTACTTTCCTAAGTAGCAATAGTCTTACCAATTAAGGTTTGACATCAATGATAATACAACAATTGTTTCAATTGTAGTTTCCAATAATCTCCCTCTTTGGCATTGAAGGCAACACCATATGATATCACCTGAATAACACATGGATTACCAATCAATCCAAAAACTTATCTGTTCATCAGAGAATTATTGATAATATCCTTAGCTTCATTCTGATTTAGAATCCTATAAGCCTCACTTTTGTGACCGTTAGAAGTATTCACATCTCCCTCTATCCCGATCCTTCATTTCAGTTCATCACCCTTACTTTTCAGTGTCATGTGTTATCATATCAGTTCATCTCCCTCTTTGACAAAAATGCCAAAGTAGCAACTAAAACATACATCCATCAGATGTAGATAATATCTATGCAGCTTAGTGTTTCTCCCTTTGTCATCTTGCTTATGATTGATTCCTTGTCTTTGCTCCTTTTCACAACTCTAGGCTAGCCCTAAAGTGTGACAATCTTCTGCATCAATTTGTCAAATATTCTGCTGTAGCAAATTTGATGCAGTGCTCCTAGCTTGACTAGGAAGCCTCAGTTAGGGGAAGGACCCCTAATTGACTTCTCAAATACTCATGAGCTTCTCTGGGTAAAGCTTTAGTGAATATGTCTACTAATTTTTTTTTTGTATTCACATATTCCATTCAGACTTCTTTATCTTGTACTAATTCTCTCAAGTAGTGATACTTGATTGCTATGTGCTTGGTCTTAGTGTGCATCAATGGATTCTTAGAAATATTGATAGCACTTGTGTTGTCACAAAAAATAACAATAGGTTCAGTGATTTCTTCTTTCATGCCTATCAACAATTGTTTTATCCATACCAATTTTGAACAGTTTACTGCAACAACAACATACTCGGCCTTGGCAGTAGATTGGGAAATGCAATTTTATTTCTTGCTCGTCTAGGAGACTAATCTCTGTCCAAGAAAGAAAGCTCCACCACTAGTACTCTTTCTGTCATCTACATTTCCTACCCAATCAACATCTGTATAAACTCTGAGTTCAAATTTGTCATCCTTCTTATAATATAGACCATAGTCAGCAGTTCCTTTCAAGTATCTCATAATTATTTTCATAGCCATCATGTGTGTTTCCTTAGGATTGGTAGAGAATCTTACCACAATCCCAACAACTAGTGCAATATCTAGTCTACTATGTACAACATACTGCAATTTTCCAATCATGGATCTATACAAAGTCTGATTCACTTCTCCAGCATCATCATTCTTAGATAACTTTTGTCCAGTAGCCATAGGAGTACTCACTGGTCTAGCATCTTCCATCCCAAAAGTTTTCATTATTTCATTAATATACTTAGACTGTGTAATGAAAATTCCTTTCTTTATCTGATATACTTGTAAACCAACAAAGAATTTGATCTCGCCAAACATGCTCATTTCAAATTTAGTTTGCATTTCATTTGAAAATATTTTACACAATGCATCTTGTCCACCAAAAATAATGTCATCCACAAATTTTTTTGCCAACAGGATACCTTTACCTTCTTCATCTTTCATATACAGATTGCTTGTGTCATTTGTTCTTGAAAATCCAATCTATATCAAGTAGTTGTGCAACCTCTCATACCATGCTCTGGGAGCTTGTTTCAATCCATATAGTGCTTTGTTCAGTTTGCACACCATGTGTCTTCTGTTTGGATCAATAAAACCTTCTGGCTGTTCTATGTAAACTTCTTCTTCTAGTATACCATTTAAAAATGCAGACTTGACATCCATTTGATATACCTTGAAATCTTTATAAGCAGCATATGCAAGCAGAGTTCTTACTCCTTCCAATCTGGCTATAGGGGAAAATGTCTCCCCATAATCTATTCCTTCTTCTTGTGCGTAGCCTTTGCATACTAGCCTAGCTTTGTTCCTAGTTATTTCACCATTTTCATTCATTTTATTCCAAAACACCCACTTTGTTCCTATAACATTTTTGTTTTCAGGTCTCAACACCAGAGTCCAAGTATCATTCTTCTCAATCTGGTCAATCACTTCATTCATTGCTTGTATCCAGTCTTCATTCTCCAATGCCTCTCTAGTTGACTTGGGTTCAAATTCACACAGTAGGCATGTTGTATCCTTAGTCTTACTTCTGATCTGAATTCCAATATTTTTGTCTCCAATTATTTGTTCCCGCTTGTGATGTGTTCTTACATATTTTGCCAAAACAGGTTCAGCTCTTCTCTACTCTATTTCATTAGATTCCCCAACAAGATTGTCAGATTCAGCTTCCGAATGCTCGGCAACCTCTTCTTGATACTTGACAACATTTTCTTGTAGCTCGACATGTTCTTGTTCTCTTTCGGCAATATTTTCCTAATGCTCGGCATCATCTGTCTATCGCTCGGCATTGCTTACCCGAGACTCGACATCAAGTGCAAGTCTATTACTTGCCTCTTCTTCTTCCTCAATGTACACAAAAGATCTATAATCTTCTGGTTCTCTTTTGGTGCTAGCTTCATTTCTTTTTACATACTCATCAATTTTGACATTCACACTTTCCACAATTTTGTTAGTGTTAGAGTTCAAACATTTATAAGCTTTACTTTTTGTGGAATATCCTAGGAATATGCCTTCATCACTCTTAGCATCAAACTTTCCATTCCTAGTGTCTTTTAATATATAGCACTTACTTCCAAAGATTCTAAAGTATTTAACACTTAGTGCATGCCCATGCCATAATTCATAGGGTGTCAGATTTGTACCTTTCTTGATCTATACCCGGTTAAGAGTGTAGATGACAGTGCTTATAGCTTCTTTCCAGTATTTCTGTGCCACATTCTTTTCAATTAACAATGTCCTTGCACAGTCCAAGATAGATTTGTTTCTTCTTTCTACTATACCATTCTGTGGAGGTGTTCTAGGTGCAAACATTTGTCTTTTAATTCCCTTTTCATTGCAAAATAGATTGAATTCATTTGATGTAGATTCTCCACCTCGGTCAAATCTAAGACATTTCAGGTTCCTACCTGTCTCCTTCTCGACCTTAGCCAAATACCACTTAAAGAATTGAAAAGCTTCATATTTTTCTTTTAGAAACATTACATACATCATCCTAGTATGATCATCAACAAACAAGATAAAATATCTAGCACCACAGTAACTTTGTACACCCATAGGTCCACAAAGGTTAGTATGAACCAAATCTAAAATGTTTTCAGAGGTAAAGGATTTGCTCTTAAAACTTGACTTTGTCATTTTTCCTAACTGGCATTCCTTGCACATCACATTCTCAGGTTTCTTCAATCTAGGTAGACCTCTTACCTTTTTCTTCTTACTTATCTCTACCAAATTGTCAAAATCATGACATAACCTTTTATGCCATAACCAAATATCATCAAGTTGTGCAATTATACATGTTTCTTCAGATAGGTCAAGATAGAACAAATTACCTCTAGTCTGATCTCCACTTCCAATTAGTTCTCCAGTAGCATCAAATATTTTAGCTTTCTTGTGATGAAATTCCACTCGATAACTAGTGCTATTGAGCTGAGAAACACTTAAAAAATTATAATTAAGACCTTCAACCCAATATGCATTTTCACAAGATATCTTATCAGTCAGTTTAATCAAACCTTTTCCTCTAATAGGACATGTTGCATCATTACCAAATGTTACACTTTTACCTCTATAATGATGTAAGGTCTCAAACTTATTTTTGTCACCAGTCATGTGATGTGAACAACCACTATCAATAATCTATTTATCATTCTTATTCACATAGGATATCAATGCAATTTTCTCATCCTCATCAGATTCATCTTTTATTACAACATAGACTACCTCAATTTCAAAATCATCACTATCAGTGTCAGTTTCTTCTTCAGCAGTGTAACAAGATTTCTTACCTTTTCCTTTGTAGTCTTTGTTCCTTCGGTAGCTTCTGTCATCTCTTCTATCTTTGTGTTTTCTTTTTATTTCATCATCTTTATCCTTCCTGTCAGGACATCTAGTAGCTATATGACCAACTTTTTTACATGCAAAACATATAATAGCGAGTTTACCTTTATACTTTCCTTTTCCTCTTCTCAATCTTCTAGCCATAAGAGCTTCTAGATCTTCCAGTTCTTCATCAGAAGTGTCACTGTCACTTTCACTTTCACTTTCACTTGCAATGATGCATCTTTCTTTTTCTTTCTTTGGCTTGTTTAGAACTAGTTGTGACTTGAAAGTAGATTCAACATTACCAATGCTACCAACAGTGAAATTATCATAGTTAGAGAGTTCAAAAGCAGTCAGCTTACCAACCAAACTTTCCAAAGTAAGCACATTAGCAGAGTTGCATCTAGATTTTTGAATAGAGCAGATCTTAATAGCATATATAGGACGCAGGGATCTTAGTACTTTCCCAATTATAGTTTCATCATCAATAATCTCATTTGCTCCTCTAATAGCATTCACAACTTCTTTTATTCTACCACAATATTGTGCAATGTTCTCACCTTCTTGCATTCTCATTTCATCAAACTTACCTCTAAGACTCTTGGCCTTTTCTTTTAGTACATTTAAGTCACCACCATAGATCCTTGCAAGAGTGTCCCACATCTCCTTAGTAGTTGTGCAATCCTTAATGTCCTCAAATTCTGGATAGCTTAGGGCAAATGCAATTTCCAGCATTGCCTGATTATGTTCTTGCTTAGCTCTCATTTCTTCGGCAAAAGGTGCGATAGGTGAGACATAGCCATTCTCAATGTAGTACTTTGTAGAGTCACCAATACCGGCCAGATGCAGCTTCATCAAACTTTTCCATGCAGGGAAGTTATCCTTATTCAGCTTCGGTACCTCCTTCTTATACATCCTAATCATTTGCTTCAAGTCCCTTTAAAATTGATTTCCATAAACACTAATAATAAGCAACAAAGCTCTGATACCAATTGTTAATATGATTTAGAACAACAGAGAGGGGGGGGGGGGGGGGGTGAATTAGTTGTTCTCAGGTCCTGATGTATAAGACAAACTTAAAAAATTTTCCTCAAATCAGATCCAATAACCAAAATAAACTCGATCATCACTAATTCAATAATAGAAACATATAACATTGCAGTCCACTACCCAGCTGTAACTTAACTTGTAAAACATAGAAATGTTCAAACAAAAACATTCACACAAGTATTAACACCAGGATTTATAGTGGACACCCAATGTGGAAAAAACCACTTTGTAACATGCTACTATTATTTTCACTCTTCTGAAGTGAGCTCTGTTAAAAGCCAACCCTGTCAAAGGTTACAATACACACTGTTAGGTGTGACGCGGTTAAAAGATTTCAATCACCCTATTAAAAGTGAGCCTTGTTATAGGACTTACATACACTCCATTAGAATGCAACCTTGTTCAAAGGATTTAACATATGACTATTGTGTCAACCTTTGTTAAAAGGATTTTGACTGTTACAATGGTTAGAAAGTAGCAACAATATTGATCTAAAAAACATGCAACTCACTTTGAAAATATCAGATTTGATTCCGTACACTAATGCTAGTTTATTGACTTTGAAACTTTTCCATCTCCATCTCTGATCCACTTGGAACTTTTCTTCAAGCAACCACCACAATTCTCCTTCAGCCTTTTCTGCTTATACAGTTAATAAAACTTTACTGATCTTCTAGCATTTTTTTTTCACCCATGCACACACATATCTAATGCTCAGGTTCCCTTAATACTTTCTTCAATTAGGTTAACTCATCTTATACCACTCAATCTCATTCATAGATCTTAGGGTTAGGTCAGATTCATTGAATCTACCCACTTCATGTTCTTCGGCTTCATTTCTAGAATCATCTCAAATCTCTTAAAAATTTACAATAAAACATTTTACAGTGCATTTAATGCTTTCAGACAATCAATAAATAAAGTCAACACATTTTACATAATCCAAGAATTCAACAATGTTGGCTCCAAAACTAAATTCTCTTCAAATATAAAAATGTTGATGCTCAGTCAATACTGTGATCAACTACTTGGTCTTCATGTAGAAAGCTCGGTCATTACTAAAAATGTTTCCTCGGCTTATACTGTCGTCCTCGGCAATTAACTGTTGTTCGGTCGACACTAGCATTTTTCTCGACATACACTGACTTGATCGACACTAACATTACTTAGCTTAAACATGATTTCTCCATTTTTGTTCGGTCAAGCCTACCAATTTAGTCTTTAGTCTTACTAGGATAAATAATACATTGTCTCATCATTGTACAACATAGTCAAGTACACTTTGTAGTATCAAGATAACTCAACCTTTCCCTAGGTTCTATTGTTACCAACCTTGCTCCAATCCTTCACAACAATACAATAGATATAGTACTTTCCTAAGTAGTAATAGTCTTACCAATTAAGGTTTGACATCAATGACAATACAACAATTGTTTCAATTGTAGTTTCCAACATGGGTGGGTTCATAAAGTCACACATCTGACAAAAGAAGTTTACACATTAAACATCTTTATTATATTAGTACAAATCAAAATTTTATATTTCAACCATACCAAAATTCTTCCTGAAGTGATCAACTTTCACCTTGGGGAGTGGTTTGGTAAGAATATTTGTTGTTTGATCGCTCATATTAATATACTCCAACTGGATCACATTCCTTCCTACCATGTCTCTTACATAGTGATAAGGAATCTCTATAAGATACACAAATAATGGATCACTGATGCCGAAACTCCATCCTATGAATCACAGTCCTCTAACTACTGATCACTAAGGAACCCATCTTGACATGGTCAACTCCCTCTGAATCAAGATTCTCGGATGTCCATAGATGTAGATCCTTTAGTTTCTCCCTCTGAAGCTCAAGATCGTGCATCAACCTCCTGACCCTTTTTTTTTTCAAGGTTGTCTATAGTGGATTGTTAGACTCCCTCTTAATCTAATATCAACTCTCAACTTAGTTCCATAATTGTAGGCATTAAGTTCTTTCTCCCTTGAATGCAATCTCTTATGCTTCTAGATTTTTCCTCAATGCACTCTTATTGTCAAATATTACTACCCTCTGTCAATTTATTCCACCAACTTGAATTATTATTTTGATCCTCTCGAAGCTAAATTCAACACTCCCTCTTAGCTAGGGAGGAATTCTTCTTGATAACTTCTGGTTTATCCTCCTGATGCTAAAATCAACACCCTCTCTTAGCTAAGGAGGGTCCTCTTAGATGTTTGAGTTATAGAGTAATGTCCACCATGGATACTCCCAGAGGGTGGCTCCATCATGGATTCTCCATGAATGGAAATGAAAACAAACACAAGTGTTTATCAAAAAATCACTCATGTAATATCGTCATCTTACGATGATGGTCACTATAGATACTCCTAGAGGGTGACTCAACATAGGTGTTTAGTCATGAAATCACTCACATGACCTCTACCATGGCTACTCCCAGGGGGTGGATCCACCATAGCTCTCAGAGGGTGGAAGAAAGGGTTTTTACCTCAATCTTCTCTCTCACAGACAAGAATGCATTACGACGGTTGACACCTCAAATTTCTTCATCTCATAGAAAAATGTTACGAAGGTTTGAACCTCATATTTCTCTTTCATAAAGAGATATACACTAAAATAAATATTCATGATGATGTGACTCCCTCTTTTGAAGAAATGGCTCCAACTACCAACTCATTCTTATAACAACAATTATCAAGTTCTTCCTTCCTTCTATAAATTTTAATTATTTCATTCTGTAAGGTGAGCCCATATAGAAAATATCACGCAAATTCATAGAATGATGTTGTCATTCTCAAACATTACCAGAATTCTTCACATGACCTGTCTTGAATATCCAAAGATTCTATACACTACGACAACCTTCAATCTGATCAGATATCCCTTCAAGAGGTCAATATTTTAAAGAAGGAACCTCGCTCTATGAAATAGAATGAAGTCATTAGCATTCAAAAGACCGTTGGAGTTCAATTCATTTGTTCATTTAGGGTGTCATTTGTGGAGACTGTCAATAATCTCAACCTTTGGGAGAGAAAAATGACACTAATTTGACTGAGTATATTCTAAAATAATAAACATTTCACCTTTGACTCTTCTAATTCAGATAGTTAGATCACTCACTCGTCAAAGGATTATTCCCATGCAGGCCTGATTGATAATGCACTTGACTGTAGTTCCATCGTAACATCAACATAAGCACCACCTGACTAATCAACCGTGTTGCTTACGTACTCCAATCCAATATATAAAAATCATTGTTCAAATTGACGTCTCACACTGATAGCATATACGTCCAATTTGGTAAATGACGGCTCCTTAATGTGGACACAAATGGTCCCTGTGACTGGTCTAAGCCAAAAGAATGACCCTCCCAATATATGCTGTATCTAATGCCACCAATCATAATTACTTTGACTAGGGGTTATCTGAATTCACATGGTCTATGTTGCAGATGCCCGTAAAAACATATACACCTAGAGAGATAGCTGTCTGTATATAACAATGTCATCTGGGATGAACAAGAAAAAATGGTAACACCACCATCCGGGAATTATTATGGCCCACATGTTATATGTTACTCCTCCAATGATACGTTACACCCTTCTTAATCCTTTCGACCACTAGAATGCACATGGTCTTGCTTGCACTGTGATTGGGAGCCAAATCTGATTAAGTGGAGGGCATCTTGCTCATGTGTAGAGTTTGATCAGACTGAGAAAACTAAGTTGAAGACTCAAAGGCCTCACAGGATGACCATGAACAAACTGGTACAAAATCATGGGTTGACACGCAGAGGATTCGTCAAGGAAAGCACGATTTTGTTCCAAATATTTGAGGAGCTTATTGACAAGGAATGTTGCCATTGAGCGTGGAGGGTGTGCAGGTCTTATGACTTGAATTATACAAAAGAAACAAATGAAAAGTTTAGAATCCTTCATAGAGGTCCACAAAAGATGCAAAATAAAAGGTCATCCATCCTCAATGGAATCTACTCGACAACTACAGAAATCATCCCAAACTCGCATTTTGTAATCATCCCTACTAGATGATATTAAACCGTTGTTTGATGTAAGATCATATATTATGCTCTATCGTCTAAATCTGGCTATGAATTTTTCAGACCAACAAGGAACTGATTTTTATGACTGTTGAGATCTATGATGTGTGCATGATGATTTTTGTTGTATTTATCCATGTATGAAGAGCCTATATATATATATATATATATATATATATATATTCACCTATATATTCGCTAATCATGGGATCACACTTATGATATTATTGAATCACTACTATTGCTGTGGCTTGGACTGGTTTTGCAATGGTGTCATTTGTTATAAGGATTGCTGATTCTTGTAGTCCTTAGTCATCAATTCACATCAACTCCCAAAGACTTTTTATCTTTGGTAGCTTCAAGATAACAACCCAAAGGCTTTGCAAATCAACAATCCATGATAGAAAATGATTAAGTCAATCACATGACACCTAGGAGTTTTATCATCACATCCTTGAGAAATCCATTCCGAAACCAAGCATATCAATTATTCAAGATTGCGAATATACAATTATACTTAAATCTTTGGCACCTCTCGGAGTTCGACAATAATCACAACATCATCTTCCAAGTCAATCTAATTATTGACATCCTTTATAGTTGTAAGGAAAATTACTTGTGACAAATCTTGAAGCATCATACGATCACAGTTATATTCTCTGCGTTATAACATTGAGCAGGACAATTTGAAGCATCCTCACGATAAAATCCAAGCATTCCTCAAAACACAAACATTGTCTGAATTGAGCATTCATAGGATTCCTTTTGGCGAACATAGATCAACACCATAGTGACTGTTCATCTTCCCATGTTTCAATTCCAATCCACTTGTTGAGGAACCACTTCCACCAGTTACTCAGTGGATCACTTCAAATAGGCGTACTCAGATAGTGCCTTAGCACCATGCTCTATTCAATGTTCTAGAGGCCCATGCTTGCCCAATGGATGCAGCTATATCTCCTTTGAAATGAGTTATGATTTATCATTGATATTATATTTAACTGAATGTGTAGATGATGATTTCTAACTAATATGTGCCTCTACCAAGATTCAATAATTTTCCAGAATTTAGGAGTCACTCGTTCAGTCAAACAAGAATTTTGTTTTCTGATGATTATCTTTGGATCACACATCATTTGTGATGAGGACTATCATTAGCCAAAGAGTCACCGCTTGATGCCACATCAAGGGTCAAAAGCATATCCTCTTGTTGTTATTACACTTTACCATAAAGGCCATGTGGTTGCCATTATATTCCCAATGCTTAGCAAGATACCATAAATTTATTTGTAGGAAGCTAAAAAATATATACAGTCCGATTGCAAGAGCCGCACAATCAACCAACATATGGTAGGCATATCTATGACAAAATCACTATCTTCTATGCAATGATTATAAGCAATGATTTTTTTTGTTCACCATAGCTCTAATACCATTTTGATTTTCTAGAGATCAATTGCAAATGTAATCCTACTGATTCCAATGTATGTGTTTTCCAAATTGCATTGATCTCTTGTATATATACATGGAAAAGACAAGAAGAGACATGTCCCTTTATGGGACATGTCTTTCATTAATCAAATTTATTAATTTAACTATATAGTTATTATAATAATAAATATAGATTAACTTTATATATATATGCATATTAATATATAAATAATATCAATTATTATATATATTAATATATATGTATATATAATAAATTATTCCTTATAATAATCATATAGTTAGTTTTAATTTATCTGACCGATGCTACATACATGAATAGATGTGATTGTAGAGAATGAAAGTAGACATCCTAATATGTCTAATCTGATCTTCGTAGATTTTGAAGTTTTGGTATGCATGAGATATTCACTTGTCGATATCGGTTTGACAGTATTTTGGGCTAGAATAGAGCAGTTTAGTTAGATCATCTAGTATACATGGTTAATCAGTTTAGAGTTTTGGTTTAATTATTGATTATGATAGAGCCAACATACAAGGATATTAAATTTTCTTAGCAATATTTGAATTGATGATTTGATCGAGATTTAGCACGAAGGTTGTACACATTTCATTATCTTACTTTGGACCAACAAAGTTATGATTTTGAGTTTATGATCTCATATATAAGATCAAGTTTTTGGATGCGATTAGGTGTGATGGATAGATGTAGGTAGAATGATAGAATAATGTTTTGTGATGTGATACTGATGCTGAACTTCATCGAAACTATATTGGCATAGTTGATGCTATTTGTTAGTTCATTTTTTGAGACTGTAAAGTCCTATCTGAATATTGTAATTCAAGATAGATCGATGAACCTGACTGAGGATAAGATATTTGTTTTGTATTGAGTAGTGTGCTCTAGGATGTAAGCCTGAATGCATGTGCATTCTCTCTTATGTACTATTACCTTTAACATAGTACTTATTACTGTATTAGTGAGATATTTGAGTGCGTACCATCCCCATCAGGTTTTTTTTCCCTTAATAGGGATTTCCTCAAAAGAAAATCATGGTGCTATAATGGTATGTGTGTTCATTATTTTTTATTTTCTTTCAGTTATCTATTCTTTCAAGTTTTGGTATTGGTTCAAGAAAGTTAATAATACTGCATCATTGATTCATCCCACCTCTCGGTGCTCCCTAATCCTAACAAATAGTATCAAAGCTTAGTTCCTTGGAGAAATTTTAATAACACGGGGAAGATCCTGATGGAAGCATCTAGTAGTTTCAAAATTGCATCTAGTAGAATTCAAAATTATCTTTTGAATGCACTTGAAGATCTAGTCAAATCCAATGCTCCCATCCTTGATATAGAAGAAAAATTGAAAAGTGCTGATAGATTCATTAACAATCTAAAAGAGAAGATGGTGTAATCCAAATATAAGAGGAAAGAACTTGTGGATCAGTTATCACAGAAAGGAAGTGACTCTGCACCTTCTGGAGAAGACAAACCTAAAGAGTATGATTTAATTACGAAGGAAAGAGACAATCTAAAGAATAAGATGGAAATAATGAAAATCAAGATGAATGAGGAGATAGAAGAAAAAAAAGACTCTTGAGCAATTCTTACAAGCTAAAATTGAAGAATGTTACAAGCTAAACAATGATGTTGGATAGTTGCAAGTTTTCCTTGAAGAATCTTAACATAATGAGAAGATATGTAGATGAGTCCAGAGAGATTCATGAAAAGTTTAGATCTAGCCCCACAAAGCTTGATGAATAAATTACAAATCAAAGAGCACCTGGTGAAAAGAAAGGTTTGGGATATGAGAAAGGAGAATGTTCTAAAATTGCCAAAGAGACTTAGATTGAGCTACCTAAGGATTCACCTAAAAGGAAAGAAAATGGAAAGAGATTCAATGGAAGATGTTTCACATGCAAAAAATTCGGTCATAGGGAAAGAGAATGCAAAAGAAACACTTCTACACCATTTTCAAGCCATTATTTTGCATGTTGACAATACACACACAAATATAATGAGTGCAAATTTTAAAGTCAGACCTAATACAAGTCCTACAAGTAGAGGTAATTATACATGTTTCAAATGTAATAAATTTGGCCACTTAGCAAGGGACTGCAGATTAAGGGCTAATCTGAAAAATCAGAGGTATGTGAATCAAAATCTTACTTGTTACAAATGCAACAATGCTGGTCATATAGCTAGAAATTGTAGATATAACAATGCTAGAATGAGAATGAATGGTTTGGTTGAAAATAATAGTGCAATAATTGATAATAAAGGATATAAAAGGTATGGAAATAGAAACAAAACATGTTTTAACTATAAGAAGATAATACATATTTCTTGATATTGCATATCTAACAATGCAGGAGAGAAAAATAATGGATCAGATGTCAAAGGAAAGCAGACCATGCTAGTTGAAAAAACCCGAAAGGAAATGAGTAAGACTTGGGTAAGGAAAGATAAAATTTATGCTTCTAGAAAGATCACACTAACATCTGGTGTGGATTCTTCATCATCAATGAATTAGGTCATAGGACCTAATGGGAATTTTTCATCAGAAAATCTTTTGTCACCCTGTAGATCAGAGTAGTAACAAATTAAAATATTTTTATTTGTGCAAGATTTTGTTAATTTCATTGGTCAATATATGGATACTCCATAGATTGTTAATGCACTTGAGAAACTGAGGTATGAGTTTGAGAAGCATCCTTATAATTCGATTGAAGATGATCTAAAAGGCACATTTTCACATGTTCCCCATGGAGTTTTTTATGTTGAAGATGTTCATGCTTATATGCATTGTAAGATTGAGGAATTAGGAGACTTTGACTTTTATGATCAATATAGATCTTTGTGTGTTAATGGAGCACTAAATGATGAGTATAAGAAGGTTGATTAGATAAACCTAGCCCAGTTCAAATATTTTTGTGTATTTTTTGAACTAGAGTGGATTAGGATTATTCTTAGTAGGATACCTGATCAGTTCTTTTGGCTGGGAGATAAACCAATTAAGATTACCAAGGAGCTAATTCATGAGGTTACCAGTTTTAATGCTGTCAGTGAAGTACCTTCACTAAAGTCTACTAAGAAAAACATTGTGGAGCAATTAACTAAATCAAGGTGGGACATAAGGGAAATGAATGTAAATGATATCATTCATCCAGATGTGAGGTTTGCATTGATGATTCTTGGATACAAATTTTATCACAGTAGTAGAATCAATTCAATCTCAACCACAATTATTCATAGTGCATATATAATGCTTAATGAAGATGCACAAATTGATGTGTGTGAGATTTTGAGGAAGCAATTACTGGAGAAATTAGAGAATATAAAGAAATATAATTCACAAATTTTCAAGTATGATTCTTTGATTGTTCATATGTTCTTTTACCTAATGAATTACTTTCTTGGAGTTACAAACATAACTTTGAAGAAAGATACCCCTGCAACTATACAGATTAGTAGATTTTACCGAATGCAAAAGGATGACATAGATCAACTGATTTTTGGTTACTTCAAAATGTTCCAAAAGAAAATGCAGAAAAAAGAGAGAATCCCTAGAAGTTTAGTGGAGAAATATGCTGAGACAATATTCTTTATGGTGGAACTTGATTAGTGCTATATGGAAGCAGTTGTACCTAGGACTATGTGGATTCAACCGCTAGGATATGAGATCGATCTAGATCCTGTTGTGAGATATGTTGATGATATGTTGAGTAATCCAATTGATACAACAACTGAGAGGTTTGGTACATGAAAAGAAGTATCAAAAGGTTTGGAGTTAGTTGAATGAAAAGGAAAGGATAAAAAAATAAAGAAAATTGTGGATGTTATTGTAGAAAAAGAAGGAATGAGCAAAGCTCAAATGGCAGAGTTGAGGAAGAAACAAGAAAAGATGGAGATAGATAAGGAAAAATTAGAACCGATTGATGTGGATAAGGAGGAAACTCCTCCTTCACCTATATCTATGTCGAGGGCCACTAGGAGCACTCCTTCACCGAAGGTTTCTAGATTGAAAGTTGAAAAAGTGCAATAAAAAATAGTGAGGAGAAGGTCAAAGAAAAAGAGTACTGATCTGAAGAAGAAGAGTGGAAAGGTGGATAATGATGATTCTTCCATAGAATCAAATCATTCGTAGAAGAGGGTAAGGACTGGAGGCACTACTGCTTCTAGGATTGTCAAGGAAAAACCTATGAGCATATGTAAGAATGAAAATCCAGTTGATAAAGTTTTAGACAAAGTTGTTAAGTATGGTATTCTAGTTCAATTGAAGAAGCATTATCAATTATTTGATGAAGTTGAGAGAAGAAGACTATAGAAAGGTGTAATTACACATTTGAAAAAATTTAGTAAGACATTGGTTGAGATAAAGGATCAAATACCTAATCATCTATATTCTATATTGGAAGAAAGAAGATAAATTTCTCTAGATGAAGACAAAATGATAAATGAAGCATCTATATCTAAGATATTTTTGGTAATTAGTAATGATGAAATAAAAGACTTAATTGATGAAGCTAAGAAGAGGCTACTGACAAAGAAAAATAATTAACATGTTAATGGATGGAAAGACATAAGAAATTATTGTAGAAAATGACGACATTGATAGTAAAATGCTAATAGAGATCAGTCATGATGTACCAAAAAGGAAAAATTCAAGGACTAGAGGAAATAAGATAAATTTTTCATTGATAATCAATCAATTTATATATTCAAGGAACCATACTTATTCATTGTAGGAGTACCTATTAATCTTGATGGGAAGGATGATGCTAATTTACAAGTTGAAGAAAAAGAAAATGATCCATTTACCGATCCATCTAATATAATGAAAGAGGATGAAATAAGGGAGATCCTGTCAGGAAAATTATTCACTACATACAAACCTATTGAGCTTGAGGTTGAACTTGATAATGATATTGATGAACATATTGATGATATTCATGATCTTAATTCTATGGACATTGAGGCTACTAGAGGAGTAGATGAGAGAGAAAAAGAGAAATAAGAAGAGCAAGAGAAGAAAGTAGAATCTCATGGTGAAGAGGATAAATGGGAGAAACCGGACCAGAAAGAACAAGTTCAGAAAAATATTGGACCATCTTTTGGTAAGGTTGAAGCATTATTGGCAAGAGATTCTTTTGATTCTCTCAAATTTTCAGATTTGCATGGACCAATTGATTTAGAAAATATGGAAGAAGATGAGCTATTAAAATTTGTAACTTTGGTTCACACCAAAGCTAAGGCAAAATCCATGAGAAAGAGTGAGAAAGGAAGCAAAATTATTTTTAGAGTGGTTGATGTTCTTAGTAAGGTGATGCCTAAATTTAAAGTCAATCAAGGTAATTTTGTTCCTGATAAGTTAGAAGAACTCTTAAATAATTTTGATACATATTTTGAGTCTTTAGAGAAGGTTGTAGAAGATAAAGTTCAGAAAGAGTTTGTTACAAAAAAATTTCATCATTTATGTTCATTAATCGTACAAGACATAAATTATTTAGATGATGGAATAAATCATTTGGAGGAAGCTACTAAGGAAGGGAACACTGTGTTATAGATGTGTATTAATCCATTGGCACATGTTGCTGATATTGATAAAATCATTAAGGAAAGCCATGAAGCACTAGCAGATAGAGAAAAGGCCTTTGAGTCATCAAAGGGATTTTATTTTGATCACATGAAGGAGATAGTAAAAATAAATGATAAATTTTGAAGTCTGGAAGTTGAGAGGTAGAGAATTCTTGGAAGGTTTCTTGACTTGAGGAACCTTATAGTTCCTAATATATTTTGTAATGGAGATTGGAGGACACAAAAAAGACAAGTAAAAAAACTGCTCCACCGATATTATTCATGTTGAGGAATCAACTTATTTAATATGTGAGCAAATTCATATTTTAGATAGTCTAAGAAATACTTGGAATGAATATTGGACAACTTTGAAGGATAGTTTCTCCGATGTATTCAAGTTTTTGTGAGTATGCTATTATCACTTGTATATATTCATGCAAATAGTATAGGATTTTGGTAGGGTATTTGTTTGGATTTTGACCCATCCTTTACCATTTATGTCAAAGGGGGAGAGATAAGTGAAAAATGATGTATATGAGAGATGCTTACCTTAGGGAGAGTTCAATTTTTGCAGATATTTTGAGACTTGGCATTTTGGGATGGACACTTAGCCATTTTTCACTAAGTGTTTCCATCAATGAAAAAGGGGAAGATTATTGAAAAGAGTTGCCTGATGGTGCATGATATGTTGTCATTAATGGAAACTACATTCACCACTCTTGGCCATATTTCAGTTTTGTAAGTTTACCGAAGGTTTGGATACTATAAAATGACTAATTACCAGAAGCAGAGCAGTATACAATCAGATAGAATAGCTTGGTACAGATGGATGAAGAGAGTTAGAGGCTGTGATTGTAGAGCATGAAAGTAGAAATCCTAATATGTCTAATCCAATCTTCATAGATTCTAAAGTTTCATTATGCATGAGATATTCACTGGTGGATATCGATTTGACAACATTTTGGGCTAGAACATAGCAATTTGGTTAGATCATTTGGTATACTTGGTTAATCAATTTAGAGTTTCCATTTAATGATTGATTATGCTAGAGACAACATCCATGGATATTACATTTTCTTATCAATCTTTGAATTGATGATTTGATTGATATTTAGTACAAAGATTTTACACATTTCATTATCTTACTTTGGGCTGACAAATTTATGATTTTGAGTTTATGATCTCATATATAAGATTGAGTTTTTGGATGCGATGAGGTGTGATGGATAGATGTAGATAGAAGGATAGAAGAATGTTTTTTCATGTGATACTGATGCTAAAATTCATTGGAATTGTATTGGCATAGTTGATGCTATTTGTCTATTCAATTTTTGGGACTGTAAAGTCCTATCTGAATATTATAATTAAAGTTAGATCGGTGAGCCCGACTGAGGGTCAGATCTTTGTTTTGTATTGAGTAGTGTACTCTAGGATGTAATCTTGAATGCATGTGCATTATCTCTTATGTACTATTACCTTTAACAAGGTGCTTATTACTATAGTAGTGAGATATTTTAGTGGGTAACATCCCCACCAAGGTCTTTCCCTTAATAGGATTTTCCTTGAAAATAAGTCATGGTGTTATAATGTTATGTGTGCTCATTCTATTTTTTTTAGTTATCTATGCTTTCAAGTTTCGATATTGGTTCAAGAAAGTTAATAATAATGCAACACCAATTGAGCCCTCCTCTCGGTGCTCCATAATCCTAATAGACTCTGCTCATGGTGTTGGTGACTTGGCTATGGTTCATGCCTATTGTTGACACTGAAAATTTTAGGTTCTAAATAAATGAAACATCAGGGAAGTATGATCTTAAATTTCAGTTTTATATTATTTCCCTATGTTAAAAAATTAAAATGAATAAAAATGCATATATGTTTGTCATTATTCTATTTTCACGTATTAGGTTGTTAGTTATTTTATTTCAATTAATTTAATGCATATTCATTTTGAAATAAATAATTATTCTAAAAAAATAATAAATAAATAAAGTAATTAAGTGAAAAAGGTGGCAAGAGGGAGTTGAACCCTTGACCTCTCGAGCTGACCTTTTTCCTACCTACCTACCCTCCTACCCTCTAACCAGTTAGTCTATTTATTTTCTTCGAGAGGATTTGGAGGATAAACTAATTTATTTATGTTTTCATGTGCAGGTGAAAAGTCAACACAATTTCTTACATAGGGAGTAATTCTTTCCTTAATTACTTTTCAATTAAATAATAAAAATATTATTTTCCTATGTATTATTTATTTTCTCAATTTTTAGAACAAAGAATGGGGAGAGGGAGTTGAACACTCGATCTCTCAACCCATCCTTTTTCCTACCTAACTACCCGACTGTACCCTTACCGATTGACCTATGTTATTCCTTGAGAATGTGGGTGCAAATAAAGGTATTAATTAAAGATTATTTTTCCTTTTAATAATTTAGAAATAAATTATTAGGAAAATAAATAGTGTTTTTATTTAATATATGTGTTCCAAAGAGGCTTTATATTTCAGGGGATTATTGCGGTTACTAATATGATTGTTTTTAAATTTATTTTATAATTTGCTCCTAATAACCCTAAAAGCGAAAAATGTGATAAAGTAAATAATGTTGGTGAAGATTACTAAGTTTTTAGGGTTTTGATATGTTTTTATTTGATATTAATCTTTAGTTTTCATATACCTAAATATAATCTTATAATTTTACCTCGTTGTAATTTTTAATTTTAAAATTTTAACTTGTAAGGTAATAGGGGGTTAAGTGATTATATATTACCATATGATTTATTTGTAGTTTTTTCATTTTAGGAAATACTAATTAAGTGCATTTTACTAAATAGTTGTGAGATTTTGATTTATTTTTACATTAAAAATATTTGTAACATTAGGGTGGTTATTTTGTAAAAGTCAATGTACTTGCCCTAAGTGGATTGTATTGATATTTAGGGTGAGTACTTTCCTCTTTTCGTTAGGGTGGATTATAAAACCTTTTACCCTAATGCTTTTAAAATATTTCTATGTGGTATTTTTATTGTATTATGTTTGAAATGAATGCATTATGGTTATTATTTTAAAATGAGTTTTAAATTCAAACATTATATTCATATGTAATAATTTTAGGTGTTGATAACATTTTCATATGTTTTGATAATTAAAGTAAATATCTATGATTAAATATTTAACTTTATTGGTATTATTTTTATTTATCAAAAATATTTGTATGAATTATATTATGATCTTATTAATGTTTATTTGTTATATCATAAATTAATAATTAAATATTTTAAAGATCATATTAAAAACCTAATACAATATGAATATAATGATTTTGATTTTAGGTTTTATTAAAGGACTATCTAATGTCGGGTGTTTTGTGTAGGAACTAAACATTAGATTATTATGTACAAACACCTAAGATCATAACAAATCAAATTTATTGTATGGGAAATATTTCCCTAAGAACCATTATTATGGTTTAATTTGTAATTTACAGGGTTAGTTGCCGGGATTAGGTCCTGTGAAGGGGCATGTCTTTTCACAGAGAACCATTGAATATTATTTTTATATTCAAACATTTGTAATCAATTGAAGGATCACGACACACAATTGGGGAATATCTCTTGGACTACGGATTTGGACCTAATTTTCAATTTTGCAAATGCTAATGTCAGATAAGTTTTTTATGCTTTTTGAGGTTATATAGTTTTTATTTTCAATTAGTTTTTCAGATTACTCTGTGAACCAGGGTATCCTACTATGTTCTTTTCCTTGATTCATTTGTTTAAAGGTTAATTTGTACAATTCAAATAGCAATTGCATGGTCTGTGAACTTGTTGTTGTTCCTTTAGGCCTCTTAATTTGGGTTAAAATCAATAGGATTAATTGTATAAATTATTTTGAATGTGTGATTCAATGGAAGCCTGTAGGATGATGGTCTCGCTTTATAGGAGTGAGTTCCCTTAAAACTGTCTCTGACTATATGTATGATTGAAATTAATTGAATCTATTCCCAATTTTGCATCAGGAACTAATCTCATTTCATTTGTAATTGTTATTTGGTTCTTTCTATAGTTTACATATTTAAATCTAATATCTCTCTTTACAAAGTATTCTTTTAGGTTTTAGGGATAATTTTAGGCTTTAGTTCAGATTTCATGCTATTTAGCTATTAGGAGATTAGTTTATTTTCCTCCAAGGATTGTTTACCCCTTTGGAAGGAATTTCTTTTGTTTGTGCAGTTTAAGAACACTTGTGGATTCAGGCCTACCAGCCTTAGCTCAATTGAGTCAGAATTGCAGAGGCACTTGTGTGTGCCTGTCAGTTGGCCTCAAAATGGTCCATCATTTTTGAGCACCAACAAATTGGTGACTCTGTTGGGGAGAGTTTCTCACAATATATTGTGAAGTTACCTATAATTTTGGATTTCGTAGATCAGAATCAGAAAGTAGTTATATTAATTTATTTGGAGGCACACTCTACTGGAAGAAAGAACCTCGAAGAAAGACATTCCTCAAATGAGGTGGTGACTCTATTCAATAAAGCATTCTAATTAGTGACTCTACTGAGGAAGAAGACCCAAAAGGAGATAAGTAAAGTTTTCCTTTTTGAAAGAGGTGGTGGCTCTATTGTCAAGAACCTAATGTATAAAGAAACAACTTACTACCAATTTAGATATTCAGAATGTATCAAAATAAACAACCATTTTAGAGAAAACCATTTGTTCTAGTGGACATCAGGCCTTTGGATCTTAGAAGGTTTCAATGTAGTAATAATGAATTATTTAAAAATCTTTCACACAGGGTGCTTGAATTTTATGGAGATTATGATGAATTAGCTCTTGATCATTTGGATACTTTTCATATGTTCCTTGATGATTATGAGGTTGATACAGAAGATGATGCCATGAAGTTGTTTGCATGGTCATTAAAAAATCATGCAAGAGATGCATATGAATCATTACCTACACAAAGTATTTCATCTTGGAAAGAATTTGAACAATGGTTTCTATATGAATTGCATTATGCAAATGAAGGAAATAACATGTGTTATGAATAGGAAAAGGATCAACAATACATCTAGGAAGCAGAGCCTTGTATGTCTCCCTTGGATGAATTTTTAAATATTGAAAGACAAGAAGGTGATAGATGCAGTGTGAAATCTATAGGAGTACAAAGCTCTAATGAAGTTCTAGATCCAGATGAAGAAAATAATAAATCCAACCATGGACTTGTATCTTGAATTATTAAACATGTACTTCATAATTATATAATAAAGGATAACATCAAAGAAAAGAACACAATAAATCCAGTTATTGATTTATGTGTGGCTGACTCTTGTGACAATAGGACCTATGAAATAGAAGTAGATAATATAAATAAAATGAATGAGGAAGAAATTTTTCTCGGTACAGAAAAAATTTCAGATTTGTTGGACAAGGAATATCAAAGGTATATACACAAAAATAACTCAAAATTTTTTCCAATTCACAAGGATAAAAAAATTGATGAAACACCAGAAGATAAAACTGATGAGAGAGACACCTATAGATAAAACTGATGAGAGAGACACCTATCTTGTTGATGAAGTATATGATTCTAAAAAGGATGAATTTAGTAGAGAGGAAGAAGAAGAAGATGTGTTTAAATTCTCTATGTTCCTAAATCCATTGTTTGAAGAGGAAAAAGATGAATATATGTCTAAGTTCTCTATGTTCTTGAATCCATTATTTGAAGATAATCTTCTATGCAATCAAATCCATCAACATCATATGAAGATAACAGGCCTAATGATAATTTTGAGGATGATGAAACTCAAAATATGTGTGGAGAAGTCTATTCAAGAGGTGAGACATCTTTCAGTTCATCCTATGAACAAAAGTTGTATCAAACATGTGAAGATAAGATGGTATCAGCCAGGCATAATGAGGAGAATGTGTTGAGGAATAGTGCTAAAAGTTTTCCAAATATCCTATCTAATCAGATTCTTGATAAAAGTACAGTAATGTCTCCTGGATATGAGTTATCTTCAAAACTATTTTATGATGAGAAACAACATATGGAGTATAAAGACAAAACAAATTATGAACAAGAAGGTATCCAAAAAAAGAAGACTAACCTAGAGGTTTGTATGATTAACCAAAATCTTCTATTCAACAAGGATTACGATGGACCTGATAATTTATCAAGGGCTGAACATAGATTGGATGCCAAAGATTGTATTGATGGAGTGATGAGAATTGTCTATAAGGATGACATGTGTAATGCAACAAGGTTAAAAGTATTATGTGATCAGAATCGGGTGTTCGATAGAGGAAGGAAGTGAGTTTCATTTTTTGGGGGGCCTGGGACCACCCAATTTTACGTTACACCAGATTAGTATGGATACTTGGTCTACTTCTCTAGAGATAGTTGGAATCTCGCTATGCTCACATGGAGCATACGTCCCCTGTTAGAGCTCTAAATTTTGGGCAAAATTTAGAGTCCTATATAGTGATAAAACCCTAAAAAATGGCCTCTTAATTTCCATGCCAAATAATTAATGATGGGGTACATGGAATAGGATGAAAAAATTATATTAATTTTCAATTAAAAAGTTGAGAGATTAAGGAAGGAAGCTCTGTGACAGGAACAATCAAAATTATGTGATCAAAGCCTTCAGAAAATGCTGGAATTTCAACCTGCTGCAAAGATGATGTCAACAGAGACTAAAGATGGTCTAATTTTAAAAATCTAAAAAAGACCCAGTTCGGGAAATCAAAGTTCCTATTTCCATTAAAAATATTAGCTTTCCACAAGGTGTTTTGGTTTTTCGACTAGACCCAAATCCGAAAGTTAGGTAGTTATTTTTTAGTTAGTTTATTGTTTTTCAAAATAATTTGTAATAAGGGTTGTGTCTTTTCACCCTAAAGAGGTGTGAAAGCCACTCAAACACACATATATATACATAATGTAAAATGTAAATAAGACAATACAAGATATATTTTCATAGAATAGAATTTCATAAACAACTGCAGCTATGAACTCTTATGCACCAGTTTTTCAACATCAATAAAGATAAGTGCTCTTCTTTTTATTTGTGGTTATAAGTTATATATTTTCAATTAGTCTTTCAGATATTCTATTTTATAGAATGTTTCATTGTGTTAAATTCCCTAAATATTGTAATTCAATATTAATATATACAACTCGAGTATCAATTGTATGGTTTGTGAACCTACCATTGTTCTTATTGGTCTCTTAATTTGAGTTAAACTCGATAAGATTAGTTGTGTAGATTGATTTGAATTAGAAGTCAAGTGGAAGCCTGTGAAGTGATGGTCTTTTCTTATTAAAGAAAGTTTTTTAAAACCGTCTCTGATTGTATGTAGGATTGAAAGTGTTTTGACTTTATAACCCAAGTACTTAGAAGGCACTGATCTAATCTTTAATTGGAAATTATTATCTTTGGTTCATTTGTAGTTTATAGATCATTAAATCATTATTTCAAAAGCATTACTTTTAATTCTTTAGTATAATCCATTTAGTCAAGTATTATGGAATATAGATTTTTAGGAGATTAGTTTCTTTCCTCAAAAGATCATTCACCACCTTTGGAGGAATCTTGTTTTGTGTATGCAGTTGTGTGACACAAAGAATTAAATAGTTTAGAGTAAATTTGAACCTACCAACCTTGGCTTGATTAAGCCAAAATTGTAGAGGTACAAGTGGTGCATTACCATTATACCTATCAGTTGGCCAAAAGTGAATCCATCGGTTTTGGGCACCAACACCTACATCTTCCCCCTTCCTATGACCTCGATGATTTTTTTGGTGGCGACGCTTTCTTCCTATGCCCTATCTGGTGTGACTGTTGGTTTGCCTCCAACTATGGTTCCTCTTGGTGCTCTCCATGGTGGAAGATCCTCTTCCTTGGGTGTCAAATCTATTCTTGGTTCCCCTTCTATCATCCTTGTGGCTCATAGTGGTGTTCGTGGAGATGACAGGGGAGGTGTCATCTCTAAAAAATATACTTCTTATGGTGGTAGAAGGTACACTCATGCCACTAAATCTACTACTACCAACCTGTCTAAGATGAAATTTCATCCTATTTCTTGTGCCAAGACATCACTTGTTATTGTCTGTGGCCCTGAAGTGGTAGAAAATGTGGATTTATACCAGAGCCATGAGCTGATTGGTAGGTTTGATGGCCTCTAGCCCTCTCTCCTAGACTTACATGACTAGGTTTCTAAATCTTGGCAACCTCTTGTCTCAGGTGACATTAAATTATACCCTTGTACTAAGGGATTTTTTATTGCTTCATTTTCTTCTTCTTAAGATCATGATTTGATTTTGAATAAGTTGTGGGTTTAGGGGAATCATTCCCTTTCTACCAAACCTTGGACAATCTCCTTCAACCCTCTCACTAAACCACTCAATGTGTGTTTAGTGTGGATTCATCTTCCAAATCTTCCACTCCATGTTTGGGAGATGTCATTCTTTGAGGCTATTGGGAACTCCCTCATCCATTTTCTGAAGGTAGATGAAGCTACAAAAAATTTAGGCCATTCTAATTTCTCTTGTATCTTGGTTGATGTGGATGTTTCTCTACCACTACCTAGGGACGTGGTGCTCATGGTTGGGGATAGATCATGGAATCAAGCATTAGATTATGAAGGAATTCCCTTCTGTTGTCAGCACTTCTTCTCTATTGGTCACATGGCCTCTGATTGTGCTCTTCTGCATCGTAAGGATGCTTTGACAATCTGTGCTATTGACTCTCTTTATGAGTCCTCCTCTAAGGATTCACATGCTACTAAAAAAGAAGAAACCCCTATGGAAAATCTTGATGAAGCCCCTGCTGCTATTTGAGATTAGACTTCTATGATTGTTCCAGGTTTTGCTCCAAATCACGCCCCTGTTACTGATCAGGGCTAGGCTTCTGCAATTGCTCCTTGTCTTAATCCTATTGGTGCTTTTCCCTCTATCTTGGAGGACATATTTTCTCCCTCTACTTCTACCTCTACTTTGCACCATGCTCTTGTTGACGCTTCTCAACTTTAACAATACTCTATCTGTTGTGCTAACGACTGCCCTAGCAAAGTTTCCTTGATTGGGGAGCCTAAGGATAGAATCACCTAGATAGTTTTTTGATGACGTAGGAAAAAATCTTGCCCTTTTTCTGTTGTGGTTTAAGTTATCTCTATTTGTTTGGGAAAATTCATTTGTGTTTGGTTTTAGCTTTTAAATTTTTTTTTGTCAGCACCTCTAGTACTACGTGTAGTATTCTTAATTAAGTTGATAACTAGGAACATATATTCCTATACTCAGGGATTAGATATCATAGCTGACATTTATAATCTACTTAAGGACATCATTTAATTATCAACCTAAAGACATTGGACTTGAAATGGGCCTGCACAATATATACACTAACAACCTATTTCAAACATGTATTCTTCCTTAAAAAATACCATGTTGGAATTGAAATTACTGGAAACAAACTTCAACTAACATCTACTTCTCAAAATAAAAACTAAACCCAATTTTGAAGATAGGAACTACTCTGTCCCTAGTGGCTATATGAATAGTTGATAACTTTATAATTCTACCCGCTGCAGGAACAATCATGCTGAAGTTCTAGGAAAATGAAGTACAATTACTCTAATTGCATAAATGGAAAAAATAGACAGCTTCCCTAAGTGGGCCCCCTTAGGTAGTGTCTTAATTACACAACATATTAAACTGTAAACTCTATGAAATTTTTTTTTTGAATTGAAATTGAAAAGTACATTGCCCACAACTTGCAACTTGCAACTAAAGCTAATACACCAATAAGCTTCCAACTCTTTCTCTGAAGGAAAATAAAGCTATTTATTTAAAACTGAAACCTAACAACTAACTAACCTTTCCCACAAAAATGGGAAACCTATATCACAACTTGATCTTCACATTGAAGAAGTGGACATAAGAGAGAGAATTGAGTCAAATTAGTTTGAAAGAATTAATGGACCACTATCCTAGATTTGTGTGTCATCAAGACACTTTCTGCTGGATTCCTAGAACACTCCCCTTGCATGGAAAATAACTCTTCAACTATCTCCTCATTTCTTGCTACCGAACCGGTCTGCTTTGAATCAGTTATGCAATGATCTAGTGGAGGCTAAATATTCTCATTGAGACTTGGTACCTGCAATAACTAATAGCTATTCTTGCAGCAAAGGGTTAGCTCAACACATCCAACTCATTAAATGATCCATTTTCTCATTCATACATTCATTAGGTATTGACTTCAATCAAACAATATTTCACATATGGCTACAGGAAGGTGAACAATAGTGGCTGCAGAAAAGACATTTTATCTCATAGAGTCACAAGGCATACATCTTTCATCAAACTGATAAAACATCAATCAATAACCATGAAAATGCTATCGAAGACTTATCATAATAAATTTTTTATATTAAGCGCAAAAGTCTATGTATAACTTCCATAATCACTACTTAATGTCTCTTTCAACATAATAAAAGATATAAAGATACTAAAAACATAGCCCAAAACATGCCAAAAGTTGGGTTCATCACTGCCTATGTGTTGTTAATGGCCTGATAATCTATTGTTGAGTCTTGTCTCTATATTTGGTCAACCCCTTGTTCATTAGTTGCTTTTAATATAAAAACTATAACGTTATTAACTAAATATATTTAAAAAAAATTCTTGAAATTATTTGTATAACTTATACTTTTCATATTTATGTTGAATATTCTTCAAAATAACTATCAATGTTAATAATAATATATCTAAAATTATTTTTTTATAAATTAATGTCTAATAGTATAGACCAATAACATAGAAATTTACAATTCTATCCAAAAAAAATTCAAACAAAATGACTCTACCAAAAAAAACATTATAATAAAATGTTTAATAAATAAATCTATAAAAACATTAAATAAAATAACGAATAATTTAAAATTCTTCTCACAAAGTGAAATGAAAACAAGATGTGACAACAATTAATTTTCCAAGCCAATGATGCATACTTTATCTTTGATGTGATATATGTGATTTAATAATACGAAGGATAAGAATCATGAAAATCTTTATATCTTTAAATGTTGTTTTTTATAAGATGGAGCATCATATCTAGTTGCCTAATCTTCCCAAGGAAAAGCATTAAGAACAAGAATAAATAAATAATGATCTACAAACTATAGGATAGTTTTTTATTCACATTCTCCTTAACAATGTTGACTTGTTTTCTATCCATTAACTTTTGATGTGTTTTCTGTTAATGAGTAAATTATGCACAATAGACAAAAACATTATTACCTTAATATCTACAAATTCTAATCATTTGAAATATTTCTTGATTGATTTCACATACAAACTATTTTTAAAGAAAAAAAAACACATAAATCCATGTTGTGATATTAGTGATTATAAAGAAATGATTAGATTATAGAGAAAATGTAATGGTTGACAAACATAAATAGTACTAGATATTTTAGTTGATCATAAAAGTATATTTTTAATTGATTATTTTCTAAGTTATCGATTCTTGTTGTGATATGGATTCAGGTTTGGGTTCAGGTTTGCAGGTTTGGCAATTTTTTCAGGCAAGTTCCAATTTTGTGCATATGTGCGCACATACATTGATATATTATAAAATTATAAATTTATATGCACACCATAGAAATAAATTTAACATGTTCAATTATCATTCATCATTGGTTCAAAACTTCAAACATATAATAATAAAAAGTTAGAAACGTGATACTCATAAATGCATAAGTGCCGATAGAATTAAAAATAAAATACCACATATATTATATTCATAATTTACAAAAAGTCTCAAAATGTCATTACACAATGAAAATTCAAATTACAAGTCATATTTCATATTTAGTATTCAAATTCATCTTCATTATCATTATCATAGGAATCAAGCTCAACATTTGGTTCCACTTCAACTTCATTTGAATGACTAGCCATGCCACTTGTTATGTTTGTATAATGTGGAAGAGCTTCCTCTACAAAGACTTGGGCAAGGTGTGCAATCGTGACATCTAAATCATCACACTTAGGGACTAGATCCCAATTTCTTGTCACACCTTCAGAGTCGCCCGGTCTCTTATGTGACAATAGGTATAAAAAAATAATAAAAAATGGCATGTGGGGCCTATTTTTGGGTGTGCACAACCTTGGGTGCCCTCAGATTCCTCTTGGGAGGGACCTTGCTAAAACCCAACAAGAGTCTGGAAAGAACCATAAGCGAAACAAAACTAGGATTAGATTTCAGAACATTCAAGAGGAATTTGACATTTGAAATTATTTTGAATATTATAATTATAATATTTTATTAATTTAATTTAGATTGACTACATTTTGAGAAATAAATAAAGTGGTTAGTATTAGGTATTTTTTAGTATTTAATTTAGATTTGGTCTTTTAATTTTTGATTTTGTGGATATAATAGATATAATTTATTTTGTCATTTGATTAATTAGTAAATAAAAAGATAAAAAAATCACATAAGTTTAGAATATCTTTCCTGTAATTGTAATAGACACAATTTATTTGATAACTTAATTAATCAATAAAGAAACAAATAAACCCACCTAATTTTTAAAAATATATTATATACATAAATTAATCATAAAATAAAAATCTCATAGTCTTTAGATGACCAAGTAATTTAAAATATTTATTTTCATAAAGATACTTTAAGAAGTTGCATGCCTTTAATAGATATAATATTTAAAGAATGGGTATCCAAAGACATTTCCCATTAATGGATTCCTAGGGTGTATATGAAATTAATAAAATAGTTAGTCAAATGATTTTAGTTATAAACTATTCATCAATATTAAAAATTAAAACTAAAGCAATAAAGTTTGGGAGATGGGTGGAACATGTCTTAATATTCATCAATATTATAAACTAAGCAATTAACTTGTGCTCTTTTACTCACCCACTAAGAAGAACAAGAACACCATGGAGTTTCAAATGGAAGAACGACAATGGACATCTTAATTATCTTTAAATACTTGTACTTATCATATTTGTATAACAAGATGCCTAGAGTCACCATAATTGTACTTATCATATTTGTAGAGCAACTATGGAAATTATATTTATTTAAAGTGTTACCCATTTAAACCACACAAGAGTAACTACTTCATAAAGATGAATTAAGAGATGCGAGTATGAGAAAATAGGTATGAGAATATATATTTTAGTTAAAAAGGATTTATTTTTTAAATTAGGGGTAAAATATTTTGACTCGAAGTTATGAATCCGTGAGGTTACAGATGGGGGACCTCATCCCCTATGATATTTGAATCTTGATGACAAGAACAATAACACAACAACTTAACCATCACAACATGTCACTATTGGAAATTAAAAAAGAATCATGCTTGTTTATTGAATACAATTTTTAATGGATTTGTATAAATTAATTATTTAGTATTTTTAAAAAGTTTTGGCCTTTTATTTTAAAATAAAAATTAGCTTTTTAGTTAATAGAAAATTATGTTTTATTTAACAAATATTTATTTTTTCTCATATTTTGTGTTATATTTAATTTATAAGGATGTTGAGATAGTCGAACAATTTTCTACACTAAACTTGAGTAGGATAATGTAAAAACTTAAAAAAAAATATAAATCACAATATTCTAAAAATTGTCCAATATGTTATTTAGAAATCAACAATATGTACATTATACTTGTAAAGAAATTTTTTGACTATCACCAACCACTACGGTTATCAAACTCTTAGGATACCTCACAATACTCAACCCAATACAATGCCCTTATAAAATAAGGTTTCTCCCTAAAGTAGAAGAGAGGAAAACCTTGTTCTTGTTGATTATCACAATGTCATCTTGAAAGAAGAAACCTTTTGGAGACAGAGATCTAGATCCCTTTTGTTGACAACGAGAGACAAGAATACTAGATTTTTCCACCTAACAGTGGTGAAGCACAAAGCTATGAACAGAATCAACTCTCTTGTCACTACCAGAGGTACTGTTACTAAATAGGAGGACATAAGAAGAGAAATGATGGGCTTCTTTGCTGTCCAAAGAGCAAGAGCTAAACCAAGAAAATCAACTATCCCTACTGAATTCCATTCCCTCTCTCATGGAATCTAAGGATAATGAGTATCTTAAATCTATCCCAAAGGAAGATGAAATTAAAAGGGCTATTCTTTCTTTTGAAGGAGAAAAGTCACCTGGTTCGAATGGATTTCAAATGTTCTTTTTCCAAAAATTCTGGAATATCATTGGGGAAGATGTGTGCGGAGCTGTGAAAGAATTTTATGGAGATAAATCAATTCTCAAAGAAATCAATTCAACTTTTATAGCCCTTATCTTGAAAAAATAGGGAGCTAATACAACAGACAGCTTTAGACCTATCAGCCTCTGTAATTCTTTGTATAAAATCATGTCAAAGATCCTTACTTCTAGACTTTTACAAATTCTCCCTCGCCTCATATCACAGCAACAGAATGGCTTTGTCCCAGGGAGACAAATTCTGGACTCTATTATGGTGGTTCATGAGAATATTCACTCTCTAGAGAAATCTAGGAAACAGGGCTTCTTGATGAAGCTTGACTTATCCAAAGCCTATGATAGAGTGGATTGGGAGATTCTCTCCAAAATTCTTCAGGCTTTTGGTTTTGATGAAGGAGTGATCAAACTTATCATGCAACTGGTTACTACGGTGTCCTCTTTTGTGATTGTGAATGGTGGTTTGTCTCCATTCTTTAGACCTTCTAGGGGGCTAAGACAAGGAGATCCTATATCTCCTATCCTCTTCGCTATTATGGCTGAAATCCTTGGGAGATACATCAAAAATCAAGTTAATCAAGGGCTGATTTCTAGCTTGCAACCATCTTCAGCAGATACAAAATGTTCTCATGAATAGTTTGTTGATGACATGATTCTCATGGGGGAATCAACAATTAAAGAGGTGAGGAACATAAAAAAAGCACTAAATGTCTACTCCAATGCTACTAGTCAAATCATAAACTAGGATAAAAGCTTTCTATATTTCTTCAACACTCCCGAAGCTAGAATGAACAAAATCTCTTCTATCCTTGGGTGTAAGATAGGAAAGCTTCCTGCTCCCTATTTAGGGTTTCCACTGTGCTCAAAACCAGAGGCAAATTTTTGGAATGAAATTCTTGATAGATTCCATAATAAAATGGTAGGCTGGAAAGGGGTGATTCTTAGTCAAGATGGAAAAGTTCAATTGTTAAAGGCCACTCTTCAAAATCTCCTGGTTTACACTCTTAGTCTTTTCAAAATCCCTCTGAAGTATAAGGACCTTATTGAAAAAGTCCAAAAAAAATTCCTTTGGACTAGTGTGGAAGAGAAGAAGAGACTTAGCCTGGTGGCTTGGGAGAAGGTTTGTAAGCCTAAGAGGCTGGGGGGTCTGGGCATCAGAAATATCTCTATTACTAATAAGGCTCTTCTAGCGAAACAATGCTAGAGGATCTTTGAAGAAGGGAAAGAATGGAACACAATTATCAAAAGTAAATACCACCTCACTTCTTTAGATAGCACCCTCCACTCCTTTAATGTCATACAGGGGTCATTTATCTGGAATAGTATAAGTAAGGGAAGGAAACTTATCAGTAAAGGGGCTAGATGGAAGTTGGGAAATGGCTAGAAAATCCTCTTCTGGGATGATAAATGGATCCTCGACAAGCCCCTCATAGAGATTGAGGAGTGGAGCTTTGTGATTCAGGAATGCAAAGATTCTATTGGAGTCCTTGTGAGTGACTACTAGATAAATGAAGAATGGATTGACTTGGGGTTGAGGGACATCAGACTTAAAGAGGTTAATAAACAACTGAATAATTGATTTATTAGAGATAATGAGTGTGATGAACTGATATGGGGGCTTACTATCTCTGGTAAATTCTTGGTTGCTTCTGCTTCAACTCTCCTCATTCCCTGTGAAGATCTACCTTTTTGTGCTTAGGTATGGAATAAAGACCTTACCCCTAAAATTAACATGTTTTTTTGGCTTCTTGTACAGAATAAAATCCTAACTATGGATAACCTTATAAAAAGAGGCTTCCAAATTCCAAATAGATGTATCATATGTTGTGAGGCAACCGAGTCATGCAATCATCTGATGATACATTGCCCCTTTGCTAGAGAAGTTTGGGACACCATTACTTTGTCTCTGAATCTGAAGTGGGTCAAACCTCAAAATATCCAAGACTTTTTCTAGTAGTGGCAGAGTCCTTTTCAAGATAAAAATGCTAGGATCCTCTGGAAACTTGTTTTTCCTCATTTTACTTGGCAGAAATGGAAGGAGAGGAATAACATAATATTCAGAGATAAGAAAGCTACTCCCCTCTTGATTGCCAATTCTGTCACTAGAAGCTTAATGGAGAACTATAGAAGTAGTGGTAGAAATGATTGTAACTCTTGGAGTCCTAGCCTTTAGAAGGATATATCTATTTCTTGGGAGAATATGAAGAACAGAAATGACCTGAATCCTAGAGAAAAAGTTATATGGTCTACTCCTCCCTAGGGTTGGTCAAAAGGGAATTTTGATGGTTATGCTAGAGGAAACCTTGGAAGAGCTGGAGGGGGAGGCCTCATAAGAGACTAGGCTGGAAATTGCTTAGGGGCTATAGTGGTTCTACTGGGAACTCAAACTAACCACATGGCGGAGGCCGAGGCAGTGCTTTTTGTGGTTACTCTGGCCAAAGACATGGGCTGCATGAAACTTTGGCTTGAGGGTGACTCCCTCAATATCATCAACTGTATAAAAGGGAAAGCGGAGGGCTCCTGGTCTATAGCCCATACAATAAAGAAAATCAAAATGTTACCACCTTTGAAGAGTGCCACATCACTCATATTTACCGTGAAGGTAATAAGCCTGTGGACAGGTTGGCTAACGATGGTACCCAAAGTGACATCGTCAAATCTTGGAGAGGGGAAGGGAATCTAAACTCCGAGATGATGAGTCTAATCACATTCAATAAAATTAATCACAATGAAGGGCATGTCACTTAATTTTATGATGATAAGGATGAAACAATTCTTGAGGAAGGCTTCATGTAATGTGAAGTGTGGGATAATAATTTTGATTTTAATGATCTACGGTGCCTAGGTTAATTCTAATAAGCATGAAACCATAAGAAATTAGAGTAGTAAGAAGAAGATTAGTAGCAAGGAGCCGAGCAAGGACAGTAGCAGAAAACACAAAATGGGAGGTGGTATGAGAAGAGAGGAGCTAGCTAACTGTGACAAATGGAGACAAGACAAGAAAATTTGGAAGAAGTTGAAAAAGGGCGGGGTCTCACAATATATCGAGAATCTCCACGGCTATGAAAAATAGGTGACTTCCTTATTCATCGAGGGCTGGGTTAGAGGGAAAGTTAATTTATGGGGTAAATCTTTTACCCTTACTCTTAATCTTATGGCTGAGATAATGGGCTTAGCCCTGGAAGGAACCCATTTTCATAGAGGTAACCATAGGCTTGGCTCTGAAGCTTTTAACCTGTTCCATAAAACTATTGATGAAAAGGCCCTCATGACTAAAGGGAAGGGGGACTATGTTGATATCACCAAGATTAAGGATTTGTGGGCCAAAATGTTGAAAGTAATGATAGAGTATTTTAGGCTTGATGGGCGTTACTCCAAAATCTACAACATGTATTTTGTCCTGGTTAACCACTTCAGGCATAACAAGAGGATATCCTTCCTATTTTTTCTTTTGAGCTCCCTCAGTAGTAGCATCACCGAGCATAGGAAAAAGTCAAACAACCCTGTGTTACATGAGGGGTTGATCCTCCTTATTTCTGACCATGTCAAAGATATCATCTTGGACCCCATTCCTAAAAGGGTCAAAGGTAAAACTTCAAAGGCTATTGAGGGGGATAGTAAGGCCGAATCCAACAAAAAGAGAAAGAAAAACAAGGATATTGTCTCTGACTGCAGGAAAGATGACGGTAAAAAGAGGAAGAAAAAGAAAGTAAAGAGCTCTGACAATAGCGAAGATGACACTAAGGAAAAAATCCCTAACTCTCTGCAAATGGGAAATGATGAGGAAGAAAATGTGGATATGGGTCCTGGTAACATTGAGCAAGAAGAGGATAGGATTGTCATAACTGAGGATGAGAAGGAGGAAGAGGATGAGGGGAAATATGGGGACTACCATGATGATGAAAAAGGTGAGGAAGGGGCTAAAGAGGAGAAATAAGAAGAGATGGATGAAAAAGATGAGGAAAGGGCTGAGGAGGAGGAAGATGAAGCCTAGGTTTCTCCTACTAAGGATAATAAGAATGAAGCCCTGGACCCCTATGCTGAAGGGGAAAAAAATGATGCCCACTTGGATAATGAGGAAGGGTTAGACCTAGCTAGTAAAGATGATGAGGAACCCCTTAAGGCAGACTCTTTGGGCTCTCTGGAGGGGCAGGATGAAGAGGAAATTGAGATTGGCCAGATTTCCCCTATCATTGATGAAAATTAGGAGGAACAAAAAGATTCGGGTGCTAATACCGATCAGAATGCCATTGAGGAGGAAAAAAGCCATGAAGATGATTTTAATGCCCCCTGGAGGAGGCTACGATCATGGACAAAGGTAACAAAGATGAAGGTCAGAGTATTCCTCAGGATTGGATCAATCGAGAGATTCAGGAGATTAAGCTCCATCTTAATTCTCTGGAGAAAACTATAGAAACCCTGAATATGAAGCTGGAGAAGCTGGAGAATACAATTCTAGATAAGGTAAACAATAAAATCTAGAAGGAGGAGATAATTACCGAGATCAACAAAATTGTTGACAACAAGGTGAAGAAAATTAAGGTCAAAGTTAGCAACAATCAAAAAATGATTAATGAAGTCCTGAGCCACATCAATGAAAGGCTCAATGCGACTGTCATGAACCTGAATATGCTTCACAACTACCTGGAGAAAAACCAGCTGGAAAACACGGCCATTACTATTGATGACAATGCTGGGAATGTAGGCCTAGGAACTAGAACCAGAGGGCGTATTCAGAGGAAGATCCCTGAGAAGCCTAAGGAGCTGAAGGACCTAAAAAATGCTATCCAGAAGATGGAAGAGCTGAAGATGAAGGTGGATAAAATGATAAGCAATTAGTTTTGTCTTGTTCATTACTGGGTGCTGCTGGTAGTGTTGCTAGATTTGTTTTCTTTGCTTTTGTTTTTGTATCTAGTGTTTTTTTTGGTTCCCGCTCTATTCTTTCTAGCAGGCATTTCATTTTGAAAAACTTTAATGCTTTATCTTTTTGCTATGATGTAAATGGTTTTGGGTTCCATTCAAAACTTGTTTTTGCCTTATTCAAAAACAAAATCAACATAATCTCATCATTAGATTTGCAACCTAATGATAAATAATTAAAATTTATAATGATAAATTATACATAAAATATATATTTTTGGGTTATTGCCTCTAAACCACCTTTGGTGTACATGACCCCTGAATCCTTGTCAAGGAGATAAGTGATAAGGGGGTATCATCCCCTTGAGTTATCAACAATAACCTTTTGTTATTGCAAGGCTGAGACACCATTTTCTTAATTAATTATTTTTCTTCAAAATAAGATTTTCCTACTTTTACAATTGAAGATTATGATGAATATAAATATAAAATTAGAAACTAAAGAAAAATTGAACTATGATATAATTTTTTTCTTATATCTATTAGTTTTCTTAAAAATTAGTAACTAAAAAGTATAATGTACCTTTAGAGTATGGAAAAAATAATTCAAGGACATGTGGTCAATAGGTGTCCAATTGTTTTGGATAGGCTTGTGCTTCACTTAAAGCTTTGGAAGAGACTATTACAAAGAATACATATGATTTTCTTATGTCCTTACTAATACTAGTAAATATTGATGATAGTCTATATGATCATCAAATACATGTTTTCCCAATTCATTTCTACAACTTACTCTTTAATTTCTAATAAATAGTCTCCATGAAATAGCCATAATGTTCATAGTTGATTTTTGAAAAAATCACAATTTCATGAATTTTGTCTCAATGACAAGGTGATTGCTTTGTTTTTTACATTTGGATTGTATATTAATAAATTGTTATAAATATTTTATTCAATTTTGGCTCCAAGCATGGTGGTTGTTTAAAAGGGTTTTAGGCATCAGAGCCTTAATTTTTTTTATTGAACTTCGCTATCTCATTGCTTTCATCACAAATTTCATTAAAATATCAATGGTTTTCTATGCAAGTGACACAATAATAGGGTAGGAGGGGCCAAGAAATGGCACACCCTAACCTAAACCACCTTGCTCAACAACACAGTGGGAGAGAGAAAATGCAAGATCATTCATATATTAACTCAAATTGATTCATACATGCCAGGCTGTAAGGCCTTCCTAGTTTCAGCCAGATATTACAATGAATTACAAAAGCCCTCAAACATGTGAGGATTTGCAAACAATCTCAATCTTCTACCTTCTATCTTCTATCCAAAACTGACTCCCCAAAAACTCTTAAACTTTAACCAAACAACTACATTTATACAAGAGGCTACCAAAATGAGTTGGCCTTCAGATCCATAATCAATGGAAGGAATGGTCAGATTTGGGACCACACACTTCCCAATAATGGATACCGACATTAAATTTGTGACCCATAATCAATGCATAAGTCAGCCTCAACAGAAACTCAAAAGAAACCCATCGGTAAGCAAAGCCAACCGAGTGCAAGACAAGCATCACCAAGTGCCAAGGAAAATTACCAAGCACCAAAGAGATAACTGACCAACATTGGTGAACAAAGGAAACTGAGCAACACCAAACCAACTTGGTCAAAGTAGGAACTGAGCAACACAAACAAACTCAACTCTATTTTTGGTGACACAAGATTACCAAGGACCCGAGATGCTCCTGCATCAGACACCTGGGGTTATTTGAAATGATTCTCCAAATCATTCAGAAGGTATGATCTGAGCTTCATCCAACTCAGACTGTGAAATCCATGAACTATCTTCAATTGGTCTATTCTTCCACTTTACCAGATATTCCATATACTATTTACCTCTTGTACTTCTACCAATTCTTTGTTCCAAAATATGCTCAACTTCTTCATTTTGTTTCTTAATTAGGATATTCCATTAGTACTATCATGTCTTCTTCAAGTTCATGAAACTCATACAAATCAACAATGTTGAAAATAGGTGATATATTCATGTCATTAGGTAACTCAACTTCATATGCATTTCCACTGTCAAATTTTCTCAAAATCTTGCAAGGTCCAAACTTCTTCATCTTCAGCTTCCCATATATTCCAATAGGAAATCCTCCTTTTCTCAAATGAACCATCACTTCATCACCAACATCAAAAGTCTTATGCCTTCTTGATCTATCAACTCTATCTTTGTATTTCTGATTACTCTTTTCCAGTTTCAGCTTCACATCTTCATGAAATGTCTTCATGTACTCAATAAATTTTTCTCCTTCAGCACTTCTCTTTCTTTCATCATCAAGGCCTCTTAAATTAGATATACCTCTCGGCTATATGCCATTCACAATATCAAATGGTGTTTTTCCAGTACTTCTATTCACTGAATTATTGTATGCAAACTTTGCTTGTGCCAACACATAATCCCAATTACCTGGTGTGTCTCCAACTAAACATCTCAAAAGATTTCCCAAACTTCTATTCACAACTTTTGTCTATCCATCAGTTTGTGGGTTAAATGTAGAACTATATTTCAACTTGGTACCCAGCTTTCTCCAAAGAGTCTTCCAAAAGTAGCCAACAAACTTACTATCTTAGTTAGAGATAATACTCCTCGGTAATCCATGCAATCTGACAATTTCCGTAAGGAAAAGATCTGCTACATGTACTGCATCTGATGTCTTTCTACAAGGTATAAAATGTGCCATTTTAGAAAATCTATCCACAACCACAAATATAGAATCATTACCTCTTACTATCTTTGGTAAGCCAAGAACAAAATCCATACTGATGTCAATCCAAGGTTTCTCAAGTACAACAATCAGTGTGTACAATCTAGTATTCTGACTAACTCCTTTTGCAACTTGACAAACTCTAAAACTTTTCACAAATTTTCGAACATCTTTATACAACTGAGGCCAAAAGTATTTCTCCTCAAGCAAACTCCATGTCTTATCAACACCAAAATGTCTAGCCAAACCACCACTATGTTTCTCTTTTATCAAATTAGTTCTCATAGGTCCTCTCGGTATACACAACTCAATACCTTTAAACAACATACCTCCTTGCATAAAATATTCATCCCATTTAGTACTTTGTTGATCTTGAATAGGTGCTTTGCACTTTCTCCATGGCTCAGAAAAATCAGGATCAAATTCATAAGAATATCTCATGTCATCAAAGCCTAAAATTCTAATTTTCATCTCGATCATCAAAGATCTCCTTCTACTCAATGCATCGACAACTCAGTTAGTGACTCCACTCTTATGCTTTATCACAAATGTATAGCTCTGCAAATACTCAACCTATTTCATATGTCTCTAATTCAACTTATTCTGACTACCCAAATACTATAAAGCCTTATGATTGGTATACAACATAAATTCACTCGGTATCAAATAATGTGTCCATTTCTTTAGTGCTTGAACAATAGCATAGAATTCTTGATCATACACAAAATATTTCCTTTTTGAATCATTCAAATTTTCACTAAAGAAAGAAATAGGTTTACCTTCTTGACTCAACACAACTCCAATTGCACTTCCACTTGAAATACCTTATTGAAATCAGGCAATGCCAAAACAGGCAATTCAACAACCTTTTGCTTTAG
The DNA here is from genome assembly GCA_027943335.1 of Chamaecyparis obtusa. Lineage (NCBI taxonomy): Eukaryota > Viridiplantae > Streptophyta > Pinopsida > Cupressales > Cupressaceae > Chamaecyparis > Chamaecyparis obtusa. Next base: position 1,701,174 of record BSBK01002005.1, read on the forward strand.
AGTCTCAAAACTTTTATCAGCTCCATGTGTCCACTTGAATTCTCTTTTGTCTCCTCTCATAGTCTCATTCATAGCATTACAAATTGAACTGAAATTCCTTACGAACTTTTGGTAAAAACTTGCCAAACCATGAAATAATCTTACCTCACTAGAATTCATAGGTGTAGGCCAATTCAAAGTAGCTTCAACCTTTTCAGAATCCATTTTCAAACCATCAACTAAAATCACAAATCCCAAATACACAATCTCCTCTTTTATGAATGAACACTTTTTCAGATTTATCAGCAACTTTTCTTCTTTCAATCTCTGCAAAACTTGTCTAACATGCAACAAATGTTCTTCTCTGGTCTTACTAAATATCAGAATATCATCAAGATATACAATCACAAACTTACCCAAGAATTTCTTCAAAACTTCATTCGTCAACCTCATAAAAGTACTCGGTGCATTAGTTAAACCAAAAGGCATAACCAACCACTAATACAAGCCTTCTTTTGTCTTGAAATTAGTCTTCCATTCATCACCTTCTCTGATTCTGATGTGATGATACCCACTTTTCAAATCAATCTTGGTAAAATACTTTGCTCTAGTCAAACTATCCATTATATCGTCCATTCTTAGTATAGGAAACCTATACTTCACTATTATTCTCTCTAGAATTAGTACACATTAACCATTCTCCATTATTCTTAGGTGCCAATACCGTAAGTACTACACAAGGACTCAAAATTTCTTTGATCAAACCTTTCTCCAGAAACTCTTGAATCTATCAGTTTAATTCCTGGTTCTTGGTAGGTGTCAACCGATGAGGTGCCTTGTTCGGTAAACTAGCTCCAGGGATTAGATCCATACAATGATCAATGCTTCTTTTCGGTGGAAAACCATCAAGTACATTATCAGAAATGATTTCACTATACTCGGTGAGTAACTGATCAATCTCCCCAGTGACATTATCCTCTATTTTCTTACTTGGTTTGTTAGGAATCACAACAAAACATACATCATTTCTCTTCAAATCCTTAACAAAATTTCTTCCTTCCATCAAGAAAAATTTCATAGATGTGAAAACATTACTAACAAGCTCTTCTATCCAAGGTAACAAGACTTGTTTCTTTCCAGTAGCCACAATAGTATACTTATGCAATCTCCCATCATATATAGCATGTCTATCATATTGCCAAGGTCTACCGAACAAAATATGACAACAATCCATAGGCATGATATCACATAACACCTTATCATAGTATTTTCCAATCTTCAAATTCACATAACATTGTTCACTTACTAGGAGTGTATGCTCATCTTTGATCCATAAAATTTGATAGGGCTTTAGATGTTTCAACCTTTCCAACTGCAACTTTGTGACCATCTCTTCAGATGCTAGATTATTTGAGCTACCACTGTCAATGATTACCTTCCTAAATTTATCAGAAACTCTACATTTAGTCTTGAGAAAAATTTTCCTTACGGGATCTTCCATTTTACTTTCATTCCAAAGTGCTCTTCTTACCATCAAGTTATTTTCCTTCTCAAGTTCATTCGGTGACTTTTCTTGCACCAAAGTATTTTGACTGTTACCAACCTTCTTACTTGCATGTGTACACTCAAATGATCTATGTCCTTATTCTCCACAATTGTGACAAGTTCCTCAGAAAATTCCTCTGTTATAACCACCTCGGTAGTTACTGCCTCTACCTCTAGATGAACTTTCACCTTTCCACTTGGTCTTTCCTTTATCCAAAGTTGTCTTTTTTTGGCTTAGATCTACTATTTTCACCATAAGATCTACCTCTTCCTCTAGGGAATCTACCACCTCTTACTCTTTGTCTTTGCTCATGTCTCTTGTTCAATTACTCCTTAGCTTTCAATGCAAATTGATAAGCCTCTTCAATGTTCTCCAATTCGACCAAACTGATTTCTTCTTGGATGGAAACTCTCAAACCATTCAAATATCTAGCAATTCTTTCCACATCATCTTCATCATGTCCAGATTTGATATCTAATCTATATAATTCCTCAGTATAATCCTTTATCGAGCTATCTTTTTGCCTCAAACTTTGCATTCACCTAACTAGGTTAATCTGATAATCACAAGGTAAGAACTTTCCTTTCAATTTATTCACCATTTTACTCCATACCTTGATTTTTTCTTTTCCTTTCCTCTTTCTATCTAGTTGTAGATGTTCCCACCATAGGATGCATGAATTTTCAACTTTTGTCCTACAATTTTCACTTTCTTGTCTTCAGGTACATTTTCATACTCAAAATACTTTTCCATCTCTGTGATCCAATCCACCAATTCATCAGAATCCAACTTTCCACCATACTTAGGAGGATTAAAGTGTGGTGTAGACTTCAAACTTGTTAAAGCCTTCAAGAATCTTTCCTCACCTTGATCCATCATAGGTGTAGGTTCTACATCACCTTGTTCTACCTCAATTTCATCATCACTAACATCTTCAAGATGTCTTCCTCTTCTTTGGGCTATTTCAATAGCTTCCAATCTAGCAACAATTTGTCTCAACATGTCTACCAATCCTAGATCTGCATCTCACCTCCCATGAACCATCTTGAAAACCATCTGCAACTGCAGGTTAGATCACAATATGCTACCCCACAACAATTCAACTAGGGCTTCACAAGAAGGAACCTTCAAATATAGATTCGTAAACCTAGATCCAGATCTAACCTTGCTCTGATATCACATGACACAATAGAATGGCAGGAGGGGCCAAGAAATGACACACCCTAACCTGAACCACCTTGATCAACAACACGTGAAAGAAACAACAACACACTGGGAGAGAGAAAATGTAGGATCATTCATATATTAACTCTAATTGATTAATACATGACGGGCTGTAAGGCCTTCCCGATTTCAACTAGATATTACAATGAATTACATAAGTCCTCAAACATGTGAGGATCTACAAAAAATCTCAATCTTCTACCTTCTATCTTCTATCCAAAACTGACTCTCCCCCAAAACTCCTAAACTCTAACCAAACATATACATTTATACAAGAGGCTACCAAACTAAGTCAGCCTTCAGATCCATAATCAACTGAAGGAATGGTCAAATTTGGGACCACATGCTTCCCAATGATGGATAACAACATTAAATCCATGACCCATAATCAATGCATAAGTCAGCCTCAACAAAAACTCAAAAGAAACCCATCAGTAAGCAAAGCCAACCGAGTGCCAGAAAAGCACCACCGAGTGCCAGGGAAAATTCCCAAGCACCAAAGAGATAACCGACCAACACTGGTGAACAAAGGAAACTAAGCAACACTAAACCAACTTAGTCAAAGTAGGAATTGAGAAACACAAACAAACTCAACTCTATTTTTGGTGACACATGATTGCCAAGGACCCAAGATGCTCCTGCATCAGCGAGTGTTATAAAATGCTCATAAAAAATTCCTAATGTTGATTTTTATGCTCTAAATCAATTTGTTGGTGTGACACCCTACAAAGGACCCCTCAAGGTTAAGAGCATTCCACCATAAAATAGCACATGATATTTTTTTCTAAAACATTAAAGTCATTCACATGCAACAAGAAATGTTCTGAAGCTCAAACCTCGATACTAGGTCAACTGTCATTACGCACATTGCACAAGCACAAGACTTTAACCACAAAACCAAATTGAGAAAGGGAAAAGGTTTTATAAAACATTATGTATGATATATAGGGCACTTTAAGTCACCCAAAACTTTCCCTGATTTCCTAAACTTAACTTAAAAAATTGGACCTTTTCCTAGGTTCTAAACATCATGGATGAGCTGTGTCAAGCACTGACTTACACTCCAACACCTTAAAAACCAACCAAACTACCTATTAACCTTTCTAAATCTCCTCCAAGGAAAAATGAAACTAGAAGATAGCCAATTGAATTCTTTGAACTCCTAAAAACCTATTCAAACCGAACTACCAGGCTAAGGCACCCAACGTAGATATTGGTGCCAAAAATGGACACAAGTGTCTTGGACAGTTGCAAACTATGAAAGTGTCATGGATGAATGCAAATTGGAAAAGTGTCCTAGAATAATGAAAATTGTGAAAGTTTCCATGATGAATACAAAATGTAAAAGTTTCTGGGACAAATGCAAACCACGAAAGTGTTTGGGAGGATGCAAGCTATGAAAGTATCCTGGACAAATTAAAATTGTGAAACTGGTTGAGAAAAATGCAAACTATAAAAGTGTAATGACCTAAATTTGTACCCTTGTGTAAATTTTCATCCTACATTACCCCTACCTTAGCCTAAGGCTTAGGATGCGTGCACGCCATAAAGACATTTGCGCATCATGCTAGCGTCCATGAATCTATAAACCTGTAGGTTACCGTTGGAGTGTTATGAACTACCAAACTACATTTGCAATGCCCAAATTATGATCTCATTTGTATGACATTCGACTTGCATGCAATATATGGCTTCCCTTTGCATTCATTTAATCTTCTTCTAGATTCTTCTTGGCTATTCACTCACACTCCTTCAATCTTCTTATTGGTTTTCTTGGATATCCTACATTACTTGCAGGTGCTTGATCTCACATCATTTCCATGTTCTCAAGCTCTTGTCACCACTCTCACATTGGCTCCATCATATCCACTTGGGATCCTATCTTGTTGAGGGGAGTCTCTTCACTCTACTTTACTACGTTATTGGTAGAATATCACTCATCTTTACTTATTTCTTTTATTTTTATTATAATTGTCATTTTCCATATGATTATCTATCACCAAATTCATGTCTACTCAGTTGTTGTGAAGGTGGAAACATCGAAGCATGGACTTGAATGAGGCAAGTCTCCAAATAGCCCCAACCATTTTCCCATTCCTCTATGTGCAGGTTTTGAAGGAGGACAAGCTCAATGAGTTACTTTGTCAACTTCCAAATCAGGTCTTCATCTTCTTCTTCCTCTTCCTCCTCCTCCTCCTTTTCCTTGTCCTTCTTCTTCTTCTTCCTCTTCTTCATTTGAGTGATCACCATTAGTCCTCTACATAACTAATAAGACCTAGCAGGGGCTGTTGGGAGTACTCCCAAATATGCCACTTTCTAATATGGGGATACATAAACTTTGAAGTGATGGATATGGGAGAATTTGACAACTACCCTTCTCTTCTCAGCTTCCCATGGTTTTGTTAAGTAGGGTTTTCTCTTTAGTTCAAACAGAGGGCTCTTTAGAAGAGTAGGGCATTTTTAGAATGAGACAAAAGAGTATTTATTTCTACCTACCGAAGGCCATATGTAGAGTCAATCGATATTGAGGATTATATTGGTATTATTTTAAAGCTGACAATGAAAATGAGAGGACTGTTAGGAATAAAAGTCCACCAATACAACTGAGGGGGGGGGGGTGTGAATAAGTTGTATGATAGATTATTAAACTTTAAACTTTGAATAGTAGTAATATGAAATCAAATGAACACAATGAATGCCAACACAATAACACAATATTTTTTGTCGAGGAAACCATGTTAAAGGTAAAACCCTGGTGGGAATTAATGTAATACCCCAAAAATGGGCTATAAGTTCATTAACCTCCTACATCTACAAATCAAATGAAATCAACATTGAAGTCCTAACCTAAGGCACATCTAAACATCATCGAATCATAATTGATTATCTTAAATTCTGCATCGGGGAATATTTCTAGCAATATTCCTAATTATCTTAATTATCTTTAATTTAATGATTATTTGGTGATAAATCACATTTATCCTAAGTTTGATTAATTGAATATTTTCATATTTAATTAATTAGATTTAATATCTTGCCACTTAATTGTGTAATTAAATTTAATTCTATCTATTATTAATTGTATTATTTAATTTTGACAATAAATCTAATATCTTATGAATAATTGATTAAATTCTTATTTAATTAATTAAAGCAAGTTGTCATTATTTAATAATATAGTTTTTAATAAAAGTTTGATTAAATAATTGATTAACCCATAAATCAATTATTTATTTTCAAAAATTAGTTAAGTTGAGCATAAATCACTTTATTTATTTAATTAATTCATAATTGTTATGCACATTCAAAAGAAACAGTTAAACTCCAAATTAGAAAATCAATGCAAAGTGTTGACTTTTTAGAACTCAACATCCTTTTGGAGTTCAAAAAGCTGATCTAAACTCTAATTTGAGTTAAAAAGCTATTTTTGCATGATTTGCATGTTTTTGTGAATTAAATTATCTTTATTATCAGCTGAGTTAATCTGAGTGATTTATGGCTTTTTTCCATGCACCTCCAAAGCCCTGGATTTCTATAAATTAAAGCCTCAGCTCATCTCAAAGCATCTCATATTTTTGCATCCTCGCACTGTCGAATTGGAGGACAAGGAATCAAAGCTTATTGCGAATCAAGGCTATTGTGAGATCAATCTTGTTTTTGCATTCATATTTTATATCATTGTTAGATAGATCAAATCATAGCATATCAGTTTTTACATATCATAGATTTCATATCATTTTTCATATTATTGCACAGAAAATCCAAAAAAATAGATTAATTGCATTCATATTTCATATCAATTTTGCATCCAAATCCTTCATTTACGTGTCGTCTAGGTCACTGATCTCGATAACAATCTGAGAACATTAATCTCGCACCTACTAGAAGGCAGTAAATCACTTGGTTAAATTAGATTTCAATTTGCACGATTTTGATTTTTGCTAACCTCTAATGTTTTACTGAAGTGTTGTGTCTCTAGATTAGGTACAATTTTCACACACACATTTCTGGCACCCACCATGGGGCCACCCACCTTTACATACTAGTTTTGATTTTTTTGGGGAGCTAAAACCCTAAAGTTTCAAAGATTTAATTTTATCTCTCAAATGGCTTGGATTTTTTCTTTGAAATTTTTTTCACAAGTTGGACATATATCAGGAAAGCTATAGTAAACAATTTAGAATTTTCTGAGATGTTTTGAATTTTTAATAATTTTTTCTTGAAATTCTAGAAAAAATTAATATCTGACGCAAATCAGCATATTTTTTAGAAATTTTTATATTTTCAGAAATCTGTTTAAATTATATATGGGGTCCATTCTTTGTATTTTAAATTTGGATGCAATATAATAGCTCAAATAGTCAATTTATAAAAACTAGTCTATTTTGATAAAATGGGTCTCTAGGGCACAAATGAAGAGATTTTTCTAAAATTTTTACATTTTTGGAAAGCTCTCTATTTTTTATCAGGGGTATTTGTTTTGAATTTCTATTTTTGTGGCCAAAATCATAAAAAAAAAATTAGATCTTGTTGACTAGGTCAAATGCAGCAAAAAAAATAAAGTTTTGTGATGGGTATGCACTTATTTTTTTACATGGTTCAATGAATGATATGAGTTGTAATTTGGGTTAATTTTTGGTTATTATTGCTGATAACAAATTGATTTTTAGAGCTAACCCTATGGTTTTCATAAGTTGAATATATGTTGCATATCTTGTTTGCTTGTTTGCTTGTTGGAGAGTTCGTCACTTGCTTGCATGGAAAAGCTCAACAAGAATTGCTAAAAATTAGGTAAAATCTACTAAGCACATTGCGAGGATCCTAGGTATTCTCCTTCATCTAATAACATTTCAATTTGGGCTTAAAATAAATCTCTCGTGTGTCTAGCTTGGGTGATTCTTTTCGTGCTTTTGTTTTACACACTTGCATAATTGATACTAGGTTGTGACACCTTAAGTATTTATTAGTAGTCTTAGATTACTTGTGATTGATCTTGATTGCTATCTTGGGTTATTGGACTCGCTAATCTGCCGGCCCCTCATTCCACCCCGTGGTTGCAATCTCAACGCCATAAAGGGGAGGGGTCAACAGGACAGAAGCATTAAGTGTTCCACTTGGCAACCCTTTTGTGCTTTTAGGAACTCACTTTTTTTCTAAGTTGGGGAATCATTTTTAGCTTGTGTGAGGTGTTAAGTGTTCCACCTTGTGGACTCATCTCATATTCACTTTAAGCATTAAGTGTTCCTCTTTCTGCTTTTTGGATACTTTTGGTAGATTTGCTTTTGGAAACATACATCTGTGCTCACATAGTAATTAGGCCCTATGAACACTATTCATGATTCTTGAGAGATTGGATTCCCAGTGAAATCCTTCTTAACGACAAAATCCTTGTAGGTAGGGAGGATACTTAGTGCGTTTCACATTCAACTTGGTTAGTGCGTCTTCTCTTATTGATCGATACATTCTCTCCCAGGAGAGGTTGATAGATCACGTGGGGTAGACATCATGAGCTTTGGTGAATCAAAATTGGTTAGTGCATCTTCCCTTATTAATTGATACATTCTCTCTCTAGAGGGGTTGATAGATCACGTGGGGTTGATATCATAGACCTTGGTGAGACAAACTTTGTCTTAGCGTGTCGGATTAATCTGCTTGCTTTGTTTGGGTTAAAAGTGAAAAGGTGTCAAAAACCTTAGATTTGGAGCCAAGTCCCCTTGTGGTATACTACTGTGAGTCACCTTTAGAGAGGGTTAACCGTAGCAGACAATCCCTTCACAGGGTAAACTACATTGACAGAACCTCAAGCGGTAATAGCCATTTTCATCGTGGTAGTGACAACCGCTATATAAATGTCCTTGTGGAAGAAATCTCCACAGGTATGGTTCATTTTTGGGTTGTCAGATCTCCCTAGCAGCTCTTGAAGATTAAGTTCTCGGACTGTGTCAAAACCCTGGTGCACCAAGATTGGAGTTCACCCCTTTGGATCATAAAAGTTGCAGAGTCAAACCATTACTAAAAACCCTAGCGAGGCCAAAATTTCATTTTCTAGGGTATATGTGCATTATTGAAAAACATTTTTGGAACATACACAATTAGTGCTTTTGAGGATTAGAATGAATAATTCACTTGATTGTTCATGTGCAAGGTTGCTTTTGCCCTTGTTCATTGTTTTCAAACATGCTTGAAATCACTTGCTTGCTATTTTGCATGCTTGTTTATCTATCTGGTTATTGAAAATAGACAAACCTATTACAATCCTCAAATCTGGACATTGAAATTTGCAAACGATTCAAAACTGAACACTCAAAATTTGCAAAATCTGAAGTAAAATCCTTTTCTGGAGTCAAAAGTCATCTCAAAAGGTCAGAAAGTCATATGAGTTTCTATCAAGTGTCATTTCATTACAACCCATCTGTCGTATGATTGAGTACCTAGTGGTGTACGAGTTTCCATGCCAGCAAATTCTCAAAGCCAAAATCTTGCAACTATCATATGATATTGTCAACTGTCGTTTCATCGCTACCCAACTATCGTATGATAACCAACCCGGTGTCGTATGAGTTTTCATGCAAAAAAATTCTCAAAGTCAAAATCTTGCAACTGTCGTACGAGCTTTTCAATTGTTGTTTCATAGCCTACCCACTGTCGTATGAGTCTGCAGAGTGTCGTTTGGAAAATTTTTGAAAGTTGTCAAAAAATTGTCAGAATTGCTAGATACTTCAGCTTTTTACAGCCTATTTCCAAAATCTATCATACAAATCACTGTGTCAAGAACATATCAGTAGCTATCAAGAATTAGAACACATGTCTCAAAGAATCAGTACACATGAGGAAGAAATTTTGATCGTCGCTATGATGAAACAGATACATGCTATGCAAGTCCAACTTGACAAACTTGAGAAAGAAAAGGAACCCAAAGAGTTCTCCATGAAAGCTCTATGCCCTTTTCCATTTGATAAAGACTTGTACATGTCACCATGCCCCCAGATAGAATTTGAGCAATGTGATAACCCTTATGATACCTCTTCCACAGAGAGTGACACTTCCAAATTTGGAGACTTTGATGACTATGATGATAGACAATGTAATGATACCTATGACACCTCTATTCCTAAGAATCCTCCTCGTCATTCATTCTTGCTTACTACAAATGGGCCGTCACATTGGATGGATCGTGATGGTGATCCATATGATTTTGATTTTGAAAGAGATTTTGATGGCTTTTGTGGACAATACCTTGATTATGATCCATCTACTACTACTGAGGACCATAAAATGCATCGTGCTAGCTTGAAGCATCAATATTATAAGAATCCTTATCCTAAGGACCCTCTTGCTGAAAATAAAGATTATCTTCTCAAGCAAGATCATGTTAATGTTGAACCTTTGTCTAGCGATGGTTCCCTTCCATCCCCTACTTCCTCCAATACCCATACATTTATAAAGCTTGCGAGTCTTTCAAATCTTTCACAGAACCTTCATCTGACACAAGCCCTGATACTTTTCATGCGGTTCCCTATAGTTATCCTCCAGGGCTACCTCTTAAAGAAACTCAAGCTAACCTTCACTTGGCTACCAATACTTTCAATAATGCTAAACCTAAAGAGCCTAAGCCTTCATATGCTATAATGCCTACTTCAGCTAGTCCTTCACCATCTCTTCCAAAGTCTTCCATACAATTCCAACATGCTTCCTTGTCCTTAGAAGTAGCTCCATGTCAAGAGGACTCTAACAATGATGAAGAAAAGAACATAAAGAAAGATTAAGATCAAGAACCCTCCATGTCATCCACTCCTTTTCATGATGTCTCTTATCCACCTCAGGGTTCTTTTGATCCTGCACACCCTTTTTCATGCATTCCACCATGTCTTAAGTCTTCTGCTAAGCAAGATCAAGCTACTACCTACACTATTGAGCTTATTGACAATCAAAATAACCTTACTACACTTTCACTTTCCAAAGATGATACTTCCATTAAGGTTAGTAAAAATGGTGGTGTTCCTTTCAATGTTAAGCCTATTGAAAATCAAGAGAAAAATTATGCGCTTATGCTATCCAAAGATCCTTGTCAAGATCAAAGTCTTCCATATTCTTATTCTACCACTCTATGTTCATTTCCACTTTCTACTCTTCCTAAGTCTTTGCAAGCTTTGAATAATTCTATCAAAGAAGGTGCTCATATTCAAGATGTCCATGATTCTATTGAAAATTATAATGCTCACTCTAAAGATGCTGATATCCTTGGTTGTCATATAGATGCTGATGAACTTATTGATTATCCTTTTGTGTCTTCCACTTCCATCCTTGGACCTCTTCCACCACTACTTAGGGCTTCACATCTGACTTCCATCTTGGGTCCTTATATCCCTTCACTTTCCCCTCCTAACTCTCTTAATTTTCCATCCATCTTGGGTCCTTACATCTCTCCATCTCCTATCTTTTCTCAAGATCAACATAGATGCATACCCTTGAATCCTTTTCATCCACCAACCCATCTAAACCATTCATATCCTCCTTCTTCTTCCACAAGTCCCAAATCTTTTGGAAGTAACTTAAATGTTCAATACAAGAAAAAGAAGCAATACAAGAATCCATCAAAAAAAGATCACCATGTCTCCTCTAATAGACATGAAGGCATAAAGTCAAAAGAGATATCTAAGAAAAAAACTACAAGACAAGTATGGGTTCCAAAATCCATCATTGAAGATATTCTCTCTAGATCATCAAAAGGAAATAAAAAGCCTATGGCTATATGGATTCCAAAGTCTCTCTTGAAAGAGTCTGGCATTGAGCAAAAAGTGAAATTGACATTCAAGCTTCCAAAGGCTTCCACTTCATTTCCCTTCAAAAATATTCTTCCATTCCATGTGCCTAAACCACAACCTCTACTATCCATTCACCATATTCCTTCACATATTCCTTCATTCATGATTCCTCCATCCTCTCACCACCCTTCAAGGTATGTGTTGATGTTGAGCTTTCCTTCCTTTCCATTTACCCTTTCACAATCCTTCCATGCATTATCCTTCTACCTTATATCCTTTTTCCTCATTTGCCTATTCCTCCTATCTTCCAACCTCACTCGCTTTACATAAAACCCTATCCTCCATTTTTATCTTCCATAATCCTTTCCCTATCAGCATCTTTGAGCATATTATTTGAATCCTTGGTATATCATGGTTTATCCTTTCAAGGAGCATTATCTAAAAAGCTTTCCTTCTTCCAAAAAAAGAGAAATGAAAAAAAAATTGAAAAAATGAAAAAATACAAAAAAATGAGAAAAAGAAAAATTGCCTTGGTGAAAACTTGGAAACAGGCGCCTTGGTAGCAAAAATAGAATCTCTGCCAAGATGGTGAAAACCCGGCAAATGGGCACCACTTGTTTCAAAATTCTCCATCTATTAGTGCAATCTTAGTCTTTCCCAGCTTTTAGTCTTGCTTTAGTTTGTACATATCTCCTAGTTTGTTTTTGCATTTCCAATTTTCAAGTAAGTCGGTTTGTACACCACTCAGCTCAAGTGTCTGTATCCTATCAATGCTTAACACTTGGGGGCAATCAATGTTATATCCTATGGCCTCCAGTATATCTTAGATGTATCATATCCAGTTAGAGTCCTTTGAAGCTTCATTTGAGTCAGTCAAGTCTGTCTCATCTCCAGAAAGGATTTTGCATCTACAACAACAATCAAACAAAAATTGAAAACAATCTATGCTTTTTTACATGCTTTTATCTCTTTGTATGCTTACTGATTCGCATTGAGATTTTTGCATATTGTGTCCCTTTGAGCTCTTCGATGATGTCCTTTATAAGATTTAGAGAGTGATGACTAGGGGCATAATCTTTTGTATCTTTTGCTTGTATGTGAAAATCTAACGTCTTTGAAAATTTTGGATTGAAATGGTGTCCGACTGTAAGAGCCTCTATCTTGAATTGGATGGCCATGCATACCTCAACCATTGATACTCAAAAAATTCAAGGAAGTTTGATCTAACTATTGTCTTTTTGAGTGAGTTCTTTCTCTTACTGTGAAATGCGATCTTACCTAAGGATGTGAATGATAAAGGGTCTCTACGGGTAATTCACACTGGATTTAGAATGATCTCTTGACCGTTTGATGTGTATGTTAAATGCAAATTGCTATATCAAAATGGACATGATATTCAGGTCATCCTGGCGTTTGTGCCTTGGTGCTTATATCTAATCCGACATTTCAAAAATAAAATCAATATTCATATGTCCATGGTTGTCTAGCCAGTGGGTGTTGTATTGATTCTTGAGCATACAAATCGATATTCATATGTCTATAGTTTCATAGCTAGTGAGCATTGTATTGATTTATCCAGTTACCTAAAAGTTCAATGATGATAACAAATCAACACATGATTAGTGAGTAGGTCCTAGGTCTTATGTTGCATTTCATTTTGCATGTCTCTTTGCATTTTGCATGTTGCATGATCTCACAATGGCTAAACGAACTTCAATGCTTAAATAATTCTCCACTTGCATCTTCAAATCTAACAAGAGCTGAATCCCACATGAAGGTTCCTCCAATGAAACAACAAGTAGAATCCTTTTTCGGGATCAAAATCAAAATCTGAGATCATTCATATTATTAACTACTTGCATAATTGACCTTCAATCATCACAGGAATCCAGTATTCAACTTAACTGATTATCTTACATCAAACTATCAAAATTTCAACTTGGTCAACCATGGTCAACTCATGGTCAAACCTAGTCAAACTTGGTCGTCTAGACCTCCAAACGATGTAGAATGCATTCCTGGACGTGTTTAACCACTTCTCAAATCAATTTACATGCTTGTGAACTATCAACGCTGACTTTTCTTGTTAGATTTCAATTTTAATCCTGAAGGGGGCATGGTATTGCACATCATTCAAGTCTGTAAAAATTTCTATCAATATCTTTCATCAGTGATTAAGACAACAATCACATCTAGTTGCTAATTCATCAAAAGACCTCATCGCTCAGGGAAAATCTATCATCACTTGGGGCATATCAGATTCATCAAGATCCATATCAATCTGGTATCCTCCTAATCTTGTAATCTGTATCAATTTTTGCAACCATTGGATCATAGTGTTCTTTCCTTGGTTCTTCAGCAACTGAAGGATTTGGATGTGATACCTACTAGTTCTGCTAAGACAATCGAGTCTAGAACTGGTCACTCACTTCTTTGCAATCCTAAGGTTTGGAATCAGGCGTTTTGACACTTTTTTGCAATCATAGGTTCATTTGTTGTTATAGTGAGCATTATCTTTGGTCATTTAGGACCTATTATCTCCATATCAAATCAATATCAATCAGCTTCTGTCTCATATCAATTATCAATTTCAAACATCAGTTTCATATCTTTATCAAACACAGACTATCTTTGAACCACTGCGCTTCGCACAGTAATTCAAAGAGGGGCAAAATGTAATACCCCAAAAATGGGCTACAAGTTCATTAACCTCCTACATCTACAAATCGAACGAAATCAATATTGAAGTCCTAACCTAAGGCACATCTAAACATCATTGAATCATAATTGATTATCTTAAATTCTGCATCGGGGAATATTCCTAATTATCTTAATTATCTTTAATTTAATGATTATTTGGCGATAAATCACATTTATCCTAAGTTTGATTAATTGAATATTTTCATATTTAATTAATTAGATTTAATATCTTGCCACTTAATTGTGTAATTAAATTTAATTCTATCTATTATTAATTGTATTATTTAATTTTGACAATAAATCTAATATCTTATGAATAATTGATTAAATTCTTATTTAATTAATTAAAGCAAGTTGTCATTATTTAATAATATAGTTTTTAATAAAAGTTTGATTAAATAATTGATTAACCGATAAATCAATTATTTATTTTCAAAAATCAGTTAAGTTGAGCATAAATCACTTTATTTATTTAATTAATTCATAATTATTATGCACATTCAAAAGAAACAGTTAAACTCCAAATTAGAAAATCAATGCAAAGTGTTGACTTTTTAGAACTCAACATCCTTTTGGAGTTCAAAAAGCTGATCTAAACTCTAATTTGAGTTAAAAAGCTATTTTTGCATGATTTGCATGTTTTTGTGAATTAAATTATCTTTATTATCAGCTGAGTTAATCTGAGTGATTTATGGCTTTTTTCCATGCACCTCCAAAGCCCTGGATTTCTATAAATTAAAGCCTCAGCTCATCTCAAAGCATCTCATATTTTTGCATCCTCGCGCTGTCGGATTGGAGGACAATGAATCAAAGCTTATTGTGAATCAAGGCTATTGTGAGATCAATCTTGTTTTTGCATTCATAATTCATATCATTGTTAGATAGATCAAATCATAGCATATCAGTTTTTACATATCATAGATTTCATATCATTTTTCATATTATTGCACAGAAAATCCAAAAAAATAGATTATGCATTCATATTTCATATCAGTTTTGCATCCAAATCCTTCATTTAGGTGTCATCTGGGTCACTGATCTCGATAACAATCTGAGAACATTAATCTCGCACCTACTAGAAGGCAGTAAATCACTTGGTTAAATTAGATTTCAATTTGCATGATTTTAATTTTTGCTAACCTCTAATGTTTTACTGAAGTGTTGTGTCTACAGATCAGGTACAATTTTTACACACATAATTAACACCCACTAATAATCTACTAAGAGTATAGTATCCTTGTTAGAAGATCTAGCCTCGTTAGGAGCCATTTAAAAAATTATAGTAAATAGTTCTTGTTAGAGGACATAACCTATTAGGATTCAAGAAAAGTAGGCTCACTACCCAAAAAAGGTTATGACCACCTTCAGAAATCATTGTTCGCAACACAAGTGTATGAAAGGAAATACACAATCCTTGAATTATCCAATATAAACTATCTTTTCTTGATCAGTTCCAATGAAGTATATAAGTTATTTTATGCTCTACATCTAGTAGACACAAGCTCGCAACTTCCACAATCTTCTTTTACATCATACTCATACTGCATGCACATCTTTTCAAAAGAAAAGATCTTAAATATATACCCTATTACAAAATAAATGATTAGGTCGGCCAATTAGGCTTTCCTACTATACAAATAGTTATATAAATCTTTGCTAAGATACACATGGTATCTAAAAAAAGTATACAATAATTACAATTCAATAATTAAGGATTGACATCCGTAATCCATGCTCGCCATTCATGATATATGCTATAACTATGAAGTCAGCTTCCAAATAGGTCTTCTCTAGAACACACACCACAACTGACATCATCCTTCTTTCTGTACCTTTCTAAGATCAGTGAACATTCTTTAGTACACTATCTATCACTCCTTAAGCTTGCATATATTGAATCCACATCACCTATAAGATATACTCAAAACTCAGAGACTAACTCTGTTAGCTTCCACTATCACAGTCCAGTAACCAGTCTTCACTAAATCTTTTGTATCTTAGCCAATATGCAATATTACATCATGTGATCTTAGATATAAGATCACAACACCTTCCTATACACACAACTATGTTCACACATTCTAAATTATCTATACAATGTGATTAACTAGTCTTCTCTCTTCATAGAAACATATGTTGACAATAGTGACAAAACATGAATGACAATAGTAGTAATTCCAACATTCCTCAATGTAGTGATTAAACATATTAAATGTATATCCAAAAATCTCCCCAATGCATTAGCAATATCCAATAATCACCCCCTTTGGCATTGATGGCAACTTATGGGAAAATCCATCAACCCAAAATCCATCAACTCAAGAATACTCTAATGAACTCTTCCTTATAGTATATATAGTAGGGATTTTCACATAGTCTCTTTCCCCCTTGACAATAATGGCAAAAGGTTCCATAAGTCATCAACTGTCTTCATCAATCAGGTGTTGAATCATGCAAATATATTTTGTATACATTCAATGATCACTCCCCCTAAAGAGTAGATCCATACATCAAGTCCAAAACATGATAAGGCTCTGAAAACCTTTGGACGGATGAATCCCTGCATCATTTAATTCTCACTAGGAGGGGCCTGCACCCCAAGCATACCTTTGAGATACTCAAAGGAATATTTTGATAATGAACTTGTAAAGATGTCTATTATATGTTCTTTTGTGCTAATGTATTCCAACCTTATTTCCTACTCTGCTACCTTGTCTCTCAAGAAGTGATACTTAATAAGAATATGCTTAGTTTTAGAGTGCATCATAGGATTCTTTGACATATTTACTGTACTAGTGTTATCATAATGGATAACCACTAGTTCAATGAAAGTTATTCCTATTAGGAATGAATGCTGAATGTTTGGCAGCCATTTTGTAGTAGTTTTTGTTGCATTCATGACTATGATTGTCATTGATGTCAACACAATGATTTACCAGAGACTTGTAGAGAAGCAGACATAGTTTGGATTAGCACACGTAGGATATTGTAGTTGGAGCTATGTGATGTTTAGGATATAATATTTGATATGTTATATATTTATGGTTAAGAGTGCAAATAGTAATTCATTTATTCATGGAAGTAATGAGCATTTTGGTGGAAGCAGTATTCAGGCAGTGTTCCTGAGTAGCGGTTTGTGGAAATTGGATGATATCTCCTAATCAGGATGGAATCTAGTTTTACATAGTTAAAGAGAAGTTGAAGACACATTGATAGTGACATGGATGACAATGCAAACTTTGAGGTCACACGAGTGGAGAATTATTGTAGTTGGAAGCCGACAATTTTGTGTAATTTTGATGTAACATATGGAAACTTTTATTTTGTAATTGTATACCGACTCATTTGTAATTAATTGAGTGTGGTATAAAGGAAGGAATGTTTTTCCTTATTGTATGATGGTTGTGATATGGTTGTAATGGTTGGATGTGATGATGTATGCATGAAGTGAAGAAAAGAGCTAATGCAGTTGTGAAAGTAAATTTATGAAGGAAGACATGTGAAGATCTGAGATTGAGATCTGGTGAAGCAGAGAGTGAGATTTGGAATAGTAAGGAAGGAGGTAACATATTTGATATTATTCTATTGAACAATCTAAAGATCAGTTGGACAGTGTGTTCAATGATCTTGCCATTGAAGCTGTTTGGGCAGTGGGTCCTTTTGTCTTCCATAACTCTTAACAGGGTTAGAATCTTTTAACAAGGATTCAAAATCTCCTAATAGGGATTCATATGACTAAATTTATTTCATAAGACTCCTAACATAGTCCATCCTTTCACAAGGAATATTCATATTAGTGCATCTTTTGTGGGCATCATTCCCACCAGGGTTTACTCTTTGATCAAGAGGTTCCCTAGTCAACATATCTTGTGTCATTGTGTATGAATATCTTTCTATGGTTGATAATTATATTGCTTACATGGTTAAATGCTATTGAAATTGATAAAAATTATAATTATCAGATAACTGATTCACCCCCCCTCCCCCTTCTCAGTTATCTTGGTGGACTTTACTTTCTAACAATTCCAATATCTTTCAACATTTTTTTCATCCAAAGAATTTGAGTGTAGTTAATTGCAGCATCAACATACTCAGATTCGATAGTAGATTGAGCTATACAATCTTGGTTTTTACTTAGCCATGAAACCAACTTTTTCCCAAAGAAAAATGCACCTCCACTAGTACTCTTCCTGTCATCAATATTCCCTGACCAATCAGCATCAGTATAAGCATGTAGTTCAAAGTCATCATTTTTATCATACCATAAGCCATATTCCATTGTTCCTTTTAGATATCTAAATATCCTCTTTACACCATCCAAGTGTGTCTCTTTAGGATCTGCTTGATAGCTAGCTACATTTCCAAAAACATTAGCAATATCTGGTTTGGAGTGAGTCAGATATTATAATCCACCAACCTTGGATCTATACTTGGTTTGAAAAATACTCTTTGTCTCATCATTATTTATCATTTTATGACTAGTCACCATGGGTCTACCAACTGGCTTACAGTCTTCCATTCCAAACTTTTTCAACATTTCTTTAAGATACTTAGTCTGAGAAATAAAAATGCCATTCTTGCATTGATTTAATTGCAATCCAAGAAAGAATTTCATTTCTCCTATCATGAACATCTCAAATTCATTCTCCATTTATTTATAAAATTTCTTACACATTTCATCATTGTCTCCAAAGATAAATATCATCAACAAAATCTTCTATTATCAGAATTCCATCTTCACTAGTTCTTAAATATAGGTTACTATCAACATTACCTTTTCTGAATCCAAGGCAAAGTAAGTACTTGTCTAACCTTGCATACCAAGCCTTTGGTGCTTGCTTTAGTCCATACAGTTCCTTCTTCAACTTGCATACCATGTCTTCATCTTCGGATAGAGGAAATCCATCAAGTTTTTCTATATATACCTCTTCTTCAAGATCCCCATTCAAAAATGAAAATTTCACATCCATCTAATCTACCTTGAAGTCTTTATGTGCAACATAAGCTAGAAATAATCTCACATATTCCAACCTAGCAACATGAGCAAATGTCTCTTTAAAATGTATGCCTTCTTGTTGAGAGTAGCCTTTGCAAACTAATCTTTCTTTATTTCTCACAACAATTCCTTCTTCATTCATTTTGTTTCTGAAAACCCACTTAGTTCCTATTACATTTTTGTCTTTAGGTCTAGGAACCAATTCCCAAGTGTTATTTTTCTTTATCTGATCTAACTCTTCCTTCATAGCTTTGATCCAATATTCATCTCTACAAGCTTCATCAGTAGTCTTTGGTTCAACTTGGGAAATCAAACAAATTTCTTCCCTTGTCTTTGATCTAGCCATTATTCCTTGACTTGTATTACCAATAATTTGATTTTCAGGATGATTTTTTTTAACATATCTCAGAGTCTTGGGAATCTCAGTAGCTTCATTTGTGTCATCATCACAAATCTCATTTTCACATTCAGTCTCAACATGTTCTTCTTTTTCTGTAGTAGCAACCTCCTTGATCTCTATATTTTGATTACAATCATACATTCTCTCTTGTATCTAAAACTTTTCATCTATCTTCACATTGTTACTTTCAATCATCTTCCTTAATCTTAGGTTAAAAAATTTGTAAGCCTTGATTTTGGAAGAATAACCAAGACAAATTCCTTCATCACTTCTAGCATCAAATTTCCCTATTTCATCATCTCTTTTGATATAGCATTTACTACCAAATATTCTGAAATATTTTACAGTAGGAGTATCATTAAACCATAATTCATAAGGAGTCTTACTTGTACCTTCTCTGATTTGAATGTTGTTCAATGTGTATACTATTGTCCCAACATCTTCTCTCCAATGAACATGAGATACATTTCCTTCTAGCAACATTGTCCTAGAAGCATCCAATATTGTTCTGTTCCTTTGCTCTGCTATCCCATTTTGCTGTGGATTCCTAGGAGAAGATGTATGCCTTTGTATTCCATGCTCTTTGCAATATGAATTGAATAGATCTAAAGTAAATTCTCCACCTCTATTTGATCTCAGACATTTTATCTTTGAGCTTGATTCATTCTCTACTTTTTCTTTGAATAACTTGAATTTGTCAAATTCTTCTAATTTCTCTTTGAAGTAAGTGATCCACATAATTCTAGAAAATTCATCGACAAAACATATAAAGTACCTTTCACCATAGTATGATCTTGTCCTTGTAGGTCCACATAGGTTTTTATGTACCAGATCCAACTTTCCTTTTGTTGTATATGATTTACTTTTATAACTTCTTCTAGCCTACTTTCCCATACCAAATTCTCTACACATAGTGTTAGATGGTTTTACAATTTTTGGTAAGTCTCTCACTGCATTAGTCAAGATTTCTTTTACAATATTATCAAAATTGACATGACAAAACATTCTGTGCCATAACCAATTGTCATCTATCTTTGCAACAAAATAAGAAGCTTTGGATGTGTTTAACTCAAATACATTACCTTTGGTTTTAGTACTAGTTTCAATCAAGTTTCCTATTTTACTTCTGATAAAAAATTACCCATCAATGAACTTTAATTGATATCCTTTATCCATCAGTTGTCCAACACTCAATAAATTATGCTTAAGTCCATCAACAAGAAGTACATTGTTAGTATTAGTCATTCCATCCAAAGAAATAGATCCTACTCCTATGATAGGTTTAGGAATATTGTCACTGAATATTACAACACCACCATCATACTTATTTATTTTAACAAATTTTTTGTCTCCATTCATATGATGTGAGAAACCATTGTTTATAACCCATTCATATCTCTTATCAACATGTGACACTAAAGATTTTTCCTCATGTACTGGTTTTTCATCTTTAATAGCAATAAATCCAATCTCCTCATAATCACAGTCATCATCATCAGAAATACCTTCACTAGCATATAACATTCCTTTTCCTTTGAGTACTTAGGCTTGAGAAACTTAGGTTTGTGCTTAGGAACCCTTGTAGGAAATCTAGATACAAAGTGACCTATCTTATTACATGAAAAACATTTCAAAGGTAACTTTCCTTCAAATTTACCCTTACCTCTCTTTTCTCTTGTAGCGATCAGAGAAATAAGTTCATCTAGATTTCTTTCTTCTTCTTGTATTTGTTCCCATTCATCAGCATAATCACCAAGTTCTTCCTTTATATTACCACTGCTAGAGCTCACAATTCTAGATATTGTCTTTTTGTGTGTAGATGCCTTGAATGCTATTTCAACTTTAGGTAAAGAATCTCTCAATTCTGCAGCTTCAAAGGTAGTTAAATTTGCAATCAACATTTCTCTGCTAAAGTTTGTAGTCAAAGGTATAATCTCTTCTATAGCTTGAACTTTGGTCTTGTAAACATGTGTCAATGATCTAAGGATCTTCGCAATGACTTCTTCCTCTTCATAAGTGCCTCTGGAATTTATGATTTCAATCAAAACCTCTGTAACTCTTTTTACATAAGCCCTAATGTTTTCATCATCTTTCATTTGTAACTTCTCCATCCTTGTTTTCCTGTTCTATAATTTTTCTTTCTTAGTAAACTTATCTCCTTCATACAATGCTTCTAGTCTTACCCAATTTTTGTGTGTTGAATCCAAATATTTCACCTCAGTAAATTATCCTTCAGAGAGTGCGTTGATCAATGCTTCCCTTATGACCATGTTGTAATAAAATATCTTCTTTTCATCATCAGTAGCTTTGTCTAATTCATTCTCATTCTTCATGGTTACCTCATTCTTTTTTAATCATCTAATAGTTAATGCCCAAACATAGAAAATGAGTTTGCATATTGTTCTTCCAACTGTCAAAGTTTTCAGGATCAATTTTTTGACTATCCTTCCTATAGAATGCCATCTCTAAGATCACCTCAAGCTGTTAAGCTTTCTCTCCAAGGACCAGTAGCTTTGATACCAATTGTTAGGAATAATAGTTTGCCAATACAATTGAGAGGGGGGGGGGGTGAATCAGTTGCATGATAGATTATTAAACTTTAAACTTTGAATAGCAGTAATACCAAATTAAATGAACATAATGAATGCCAACACAATAACACAATATTTTTTGTCGAGGAAACCCTGTTAAAGGTAAAACCCTAGTGGGAATTAACACCCACTAATAATGTACTGAGAGTATAGTATCCTTGTTATAAGAGCTAGCCCTATTAGGAGCTGTTTAAAACATTATAGTACATAGTCCTTGTTAGAGGAAAAACCCTATTAGGAGTCAAGAAAAGAAGTAGGCTCACTACCCAAAGAGGGTTATGACCACCTTTAGAACTCACTATTCACAACATAAGTGTATGAAAGGAAATACACAATCCTTAAATTGTCCAATAGAAACTATATTTTCTTGATCAGTTCCAATAAAGTATATAAGTTATTTTATGCTCTACATCTAGTAGACACAAGCTCATAGCTTCCACACTCTTCTTTTACATCATACTCATACTACACATCTTTCAAAAGAAAAGATCTTACATATATACCGTATTGCAAAATAAATGATCAAGTCAGCCAAGTAGGGTTTCCTAATATACAAATAATTACATAAATCTTTTCCAAGATACACACGGTATCTAAAAAAAGTATACAACAATTACAATTAAATAATTAAGGACCAACATCCGTAATCCATGCTCACCATTCATGATACATGCTATAACTATGAAGTCGGCTTCCAAATAGGTCTTCTCCAGAACACAGGCCATAACTGACATCATCCTACTTTTTGTACCTTGCTAAGATCAGTGAACATTATTCAATACACTATCTTCCATTCCTTAAGCTCACATATACTGAATCCACATCACATGTAAGATATACTAAAAAATCAGAGACTAACTCTATCATCTTTCACTATCATAGTCCAGTAACCAGTCTTCACTAAATATTCTTTAGCTCAGCCAATATGCAATATTACATCATGAAATCTTAGATATAAGATCACAACACCTTCCTATACACACAACTATGTTTGCACATTCTAAATCATCCGTGCAGTGTCCGTACACTGTGAATAACTAGTCTTCTCTCTTGATAGAAACATATGTTGACATTGGTGACAAAACATGAATGACAACAGTAGTAATTAAAATATTCCTCAATGTAGTGATTAAAGATATTAAATGCATATCCAAAAACCTCCCCAATGCATTAGAAATATCCAACAAGGACTACATTCATCCAATTGCAAGCAGTGCTTTATCATTTCACATTGATAATCTCTTTGAAAATCTTATGATGTAGTAGTGTTTAGGTGGGTGTAGGGAGACTACTTAAATCTTTGTGCTTTGAATTCTTCTTCCCCTTCTTCCTCTTCTTCTTCTTCCTCTTCCTCTTCCTCTTTTTATCCTTCCTCTTATTCATCCTCCTCTTCTTCATCCTCTTCCTCCTCCTCCCCATAGAAAGTGTTCAGGAAATATACAAATTGTGAAACTGTCTAGGACAAATGAAAACTGCAAAGTGTCCAGGATGAATGCAAACCATACACATGTTCTTTTTATAGTGTTCTATGGATATATTTTTCAATGATATCTCCATATAACACTATCACTAGGTGACACCTTCAAATAAGGGTTGTGGAGTTTAATCATGTCTAATTCACCCTAAACTTCTTGAATTTGATTCTAACATTCTCAAATAAAACATAATTATCTAAAAATAACATTGGGATAATTTACAAGGTATACTAGGGCATCCAAAATGACCTTGAAAGGATCCAACACTTAGTGTAGTGCCACCCGTGTTTGCATTATGCCCTTGTTTATTTTGATCTGAGCTAGTCTTTTCCAATGATTTATATGAATATTTGTACAATATTATATTATCTTGGGATTCAAAAGATGCACTCTTTTATAGTTATATTTTTTGGTAATACAATATTATCGTGTGTTGAAAAAAGTTGCCAAACCTTGCATTTACATGGTGTTACTAGTTTTAGTAAATTTTTATTTGACCATGAAAATTATTCATTTTTAGAAGGTTCAAAATGGTTAGATAAACATTTAGATAAATACTCATTGGTGTGAAGATAGATGAGGAGGATAAATGTTAGATCTTTCTTTTTTCTTTACTCGATACATGAGATTCTCTTGTTATGGCTATTGTCAGTACTTCTATTGTTGTGATGATGAAAGATGTGGTGGGTTGTTTTCTTTCTAAAGAGATGAGGAGGAAGGTATCCATTAGTGCTGAGGATGCCCTAGTTGTTTGGGGAAGACCTAAAGAAAATGGTAATAAGAATGAGAAGTGTAACAAATCTAAATCCAGAGGGAGATCAAAATCTCTTGGAAAATCCAAAGTTATTTGCTGGAATTGCAGTAAGCCTAGACACATCCATAAGGATTGCAAATAAGAAAAGAAGAAGAAAAAGAAGAAATTCAAGTCTTCTTATGGGTTCAAGAAGGAATATGGTGATGCATTCATTATAACTTTAAAGGCTGATGCATACAATGATGCATGGTTAATTGAATTAGGAACATATTTTTATATGACCTCTAATAGAGATTGGTTTTATAAATATGAAGAATTTGATGAAGGTAAGGTGTACTTGGGTGATACTTATCATTTAAATATTGTGGTCTATGGTTAAGTTAAAATCATATTTCCTGATGGTAGAATAAGAATATTAATGGTGTGCTGCATCTCCCTAGTATAAGACAAAATTTTTTGTTTGTGAGAAAAATTATAGATATAGGTATACAAGTAGTATTTTCTAATGTAGGATGTAAAATGGTGAAAAGTGATATGATTGTTGCTAGATGTTTTAGAATTGAGACTTTTTATAAGATAGATTCATAGGCTACTAAGTGTAATAGTACTTCTACGAAGACCAAATCTATGGATACATAATTGGAAAAGGTGAGGTTTCACCTTTAGTAGATAGTTATGGATTTTGGGCACCTAAGGGTTCTTTTTATGTTGAATCAAATTTTCTTGTAGGTAAGACTATGTTATGGCACTAGAGACCTAGCCACATTGGAGAAGGGAATGAATTTAAAAAAGAAAAACCTTTTTTAAGGTTTGAATGATTGTAATATCGACTTTTATTTCTGTGAGTATTACATTTATGGAAAACAAAACCGTGTTTATTTTTACTCAAGTTCTCATAAATCATGTGGTGTGTTGGATCTTATTAATTATGATGTGTTTGGTACTGTAGATGTTCCTTCCATTGGAAAATTCACATATTAGGTTTTATTTATTGATGATTATAGTAGAAGGACATGGGTATATTCTTTAAATAGTAAATATGATATTTTTAGTTGATTTAAAGAATTTAAAGAAATGGTTGAATTGCAGATTGGAAGGAAAATAAAATGTTTGAGGATTGATAATGGCAGTGAATATTGCTCTAATGGGTTTGATAGATTATGTAAAGATTGTGGCATTCATAACTAGAATAAAATTTGTATTACCCATAGAAGATTGAAGTTGTAGAGAGGATGAACATGACATTTATGCTAAGTGGTGCTAGCATAGATTTAAGGTTTTTGGATGAATCCATTGCCACTACTTGCTACCTGATTAATAGGTATCCTACATCAAATCTTATTAATAAAACACCTATGGAAGCATGGTCAGGTCATAAGCCTTGATTGAGACATCTTAGAGTTATTGGCTTTGCAACATATGCATATGTGCCAAAGGAGAAGAAAATATAGTTGGAGAATAGGCTGTGAAATGTATCTTCATCGGCTACTATCATGGTATGAAAGGATAATATCTTTGGGATCCTATTGCACAAAATAGTGATACATAGTAGATGTGCTATTTTTAGAGAAACTAAGCCTTCTATTACAATGCAGCTTGAACAAACTAAAAAGGAAGATGTGATTTAACTATCTTCTCCACTTGAGAAAGTTGAATCGAGACCCATTGATAGACAAGAAGTTGAGGGGAGCTCATCTAGCTCCAAATCTTTAGAAGAAGAGGAAGAACCTTCAACTCAACTTGTTCAAAGATCTACAAGGTAGAGACAACCACCTTAAATGTATTCTTCTTATAATTGGAGATGTATTTTTTCTTTGAATAAAAGTGTTGATGAACCTAGATTTGTAGAAGAGGAATTAGGTATGAATGATGTAGAATCCTGGAAGATTTCTATGGATGAAGAAATTAAATCTTTGAAAAAAAATGATACATGGGATCTTGTACCATTTCTTGAAGGACAAAAACATGTTGGTTTAAAATTGGTGTTCAAGAAAAAGATTGGTTCAGATGGAACCATTGAGAAATATAAAGAAAGGTTGGTTGCAAAAGGCTACTGTTAGGTTGAGGGTGCTTATTATGGTGAGATATCCTCTTGCATTGCAAAAATGACATCCATTATATTTTTTCTTTCTATTGATGCTACTTATAATTTAGAGGTTGATAAAATAGACATGAAACCATTTTTCTTCATGGTGATTTGGAGGGGGATATTTGAATAACATAGCCAAAGGACTATGTGGTAAAAGGTAAAAGTAATTTGGTTTTCAAATTGAAGAAATTTTTGTATGGCCTTAAATAGAGTTCTAGGATGTGGTACTAGAAATTTGATACACATGTGTTGAGTTTGTAATTTTAGCCTTCTAAATCAAATCACTGTGTTTATCATAAATTTTGTGGTGGTTGTTTCCTATATATTTTATTATATGTTGATGATATGTTATTCATTAGTAAAGATAAAGTTATGATTGTATAACTTAAGTCTTAACTTGTTGCTAAATTTGAAATGAAAGATCTTGGTGCAACTAAACAAATTCTTGGGATAAAAATTAGAAGATATAGAGTGAATAGAAAGATATGGATAAGCTAGAGTAAGTATGTGAGCTCAATTTTACACATGTTCAACATGTAATATTGTAGACCATTATGTGTTCCTTTTACAGTTGGAACAAAGTTGTCTATTTTGGATTGTCCTACATCCCCATTAGAGATGGAGGACATGAGAAGTGTACATTACTAGAGTGCATTTGGAAGTTTTATGTATGCTATGGTCTGTACTAGACCAGACCTTGTCCAAGCAGTGTGATTTATTTCTAGATATGTCTAATTTTGGCAGAGTTGATTAGGATGCAAATAAAATAGTCTTTAGATATTTGAAGGGTACCTGAGATTATTCTTTTTGTTATCATGGTAATCTTATAGGAGACAAAATTTCCCTTGATTTCTATAGTTATGTTGATTCAGATTGGGAAAGTGATATTGATAGTAGAAGATCCACCAATGCTTATGTATTTACATTATTTTGTGGTGTAATTAGTTGGATGAGTAAGTGACAGGTTATGGTTTCTTTTTCCACTAATGAAGCTTAGTATATGGAAGATATTCATGTTTGTAAACAAACCATTTGGCTGAAGACACTGTGTCCATAGAGTGGAATAAAACAAGTAGTAACAATTTATTGTGACTGTTA
Organism: Chamaecyparis obtusa; assembly: GCA_027943335.1. Taxonomy (NCBI): domain Eukaryota; kingdom Viridiplantae; phylum Streptophyta; class Pinopsida; order Cupressales; family Cupressaceae; genus Chamaecyparis; species Chamaecyparis obtusa. The sequence goes on from BSBK01002005.1 coordinate 1,728,791, forward strand.
GAGTGCAATATTCGCAATGAAGAACCAAAATTTTCATGCAAGGACTAGGTACTTTGATGTTTAGTATCATTATGTCAAAGATCTAGTCAAGTATGACACGATGAAGTTGGGTTAAGGCAAAAAAATTGATGAATATTGCAGATTCATTAACAAAAGGCATGAACATACAAAATTTTAGATGGTGTTAAAATTATATGGGCCTTAGGACCCCTAGCCTTTGAATTATGGTGTATCTACTCCCTTTTCTCTTTCGTGCAAGGTGTTCAACAAGTGGGAGATTGTTGGAAAGTGTCTCAACCTTGCATTTACATGGGGTTACTATTTTTTAGTAAATTTTCATTTGAGCACGGATTTTCCCTATTCTTTTCTAGAAGGTTCAAAATGGTTAGATAAGCATTTCAGTAAATTTTAATTACAAGACCATGTCCAATTCAGAAGATATTAAAGTTTTCATTTTTGAAAATTGCCATTTAAAGTTGCAAATATAATTATAGAGGCTTCAAAATAGGCTCAAAATGTGGCTCAATTATGTATACATTTAGGACATTATATATCACATAATGAGATCTTCAATTCTTCAAAAAAATTGTTAATAGTACCCAGTTTGAAAGTTATGGCCTTTGATAGTTGGGTCTCCCGAAATAGGAAATGTTAAAATGTGTCAAACCTGTAAATAAGTTGTAAAAGGGTATTACATGTGTTGGGGTATGTATTGACACATCATAGGGCATATTTAATTAGAGATAAGGTGGGAAATACTTTATAGGTGGATTTTAGCCCATGTTTTTGTAATAATATTTGATGGTTTCTTGTATTGTATCTCCTATATATTAGGTGTGTAAAATGGAGAGTGTGTGTAAGAGTCTTATAAATTTTTAGCTACCTCTAGATCTGTGGTTGACAATACTCTTGAGAGAATATTTATATGCAAGTATATTGTAATTTGTTATTGATTTTTGAATAATATATTGGGTGGCTTTTGGATAGTGAGGTTTTCTCCCAAAAGGATTTTCCCCATGTAAATCACTATGTTGTGATATGCATGTTGGTTTGTCTAATTTATATTAAGTTTTTGTAATTTTTAGAAATACTCAAGAAAGGTTTTGTATTACCCCCTCCTCAAGATTGGTATAGGAAGTTGTTCCACTACTTAACTTACTTACATTGTGGACATGGATATTGATTTATGTTTGTGACTTCGGTAATGACTGTGCATATATTTTGTGACTCTTTGTTGTTGTGAAATGATGATATATGATGTAGTCTAGATTATTTTATTATCAGGTGTAACATCTTAAAAATTTAGCACCCATAACTGGATGCTCTATTAGGCTCCATTTTGATGATTTTGAGATTTGATGTCTATTATGCTTGATCCTAGCAACTTGATTCTTATTTTCCTGCATCTTTTCCACCATTTTGACCCAATTCAAATTTGGGTTAAATCTTCTATGTATAAAATATTTTAAATTTTCTGTACCTAGGACCAAAATGTTTCAAACATTCTATTCCCACACTTTTTGGCCCAAATTTGGCTGAGAGCCCTATGTGGAGGTGTTAGTGGGAAATTGGATCCCGTTGTCAGCCTTAATTATTTTTGAATCCCTAAATTATGGGTGAAGTATATAAACACTCTATCTCTCATTTTAATATCAATTACTATTCTCAAGCAATCATGATCAAGAAGCATTTAAGCAATCAAGAGCACTTGAGCAATTGGATTCAATATTTAAAAACAAACATCCAAAATATAGTTTCTCGAATTAATTCAAGTCAATTGCAAGGAAATATTATTGAATAAATTTTCTCTTTGATGATATCCATGTAGAGGAATTATCAATCAAGCAAGAAGATCCTTCCTTATAGATGAATTTATCTCTCCTTCATTGCAAGTGATTATCAAGCATATCTACATTTAAGTTCAACTTTTCACAACACCAAAAACAACTTCTCATTCTTGCAACTCTTTCCTTATATGATGTCCTCATCGGCAAGTGTAAAAACTAATTAGGGTTTTCATTATTTCCAAATATGTTTCTCCAATCTTAGTTAGCTCGTAAAAACATAAAATCCTTACTGTGTTGACCAAATCATAACATATGTTGTCATTTTCAATCTGCAATATTCCTTTAAGTTTATTTGTCAAACATGCCTTGGAATCATGAAAATATCTATGAAAAATTCCATATAAATCGAACCAATCATCTCCTTGAACAATGTACTATGTTTTCTCTATTGTCTAGATTCAATGAATATTCCACCATCATGACTGATTTGGTTAATGAAGTAAAACTATTTAATAACCTCTATCTGTACCTGTTCACCTTTCTGACTGGTTGTTAGAGTCTTGAATTTTACCTATACCGATTCATGATCTCACTAGTTGTCCTCTACTAATATGCTCCCTTTACCTATGTGACCTTCACCTGTTGTCCTGTTCACCGATTACCTTCTTGTGTACCGATTACCATGCTACTTTATCGATTAGCATACTTCTTACCGATTGAATATACCTATGTACCGGTTGGTGTAACTTCACATATTTAGAAAAAATGATCTCACCAATTGAATAGTTTTCCAACAATGAAAACCATGCTCTTCATACTCATCATAAATTCCATCTATCTCCTCAATATGCCAACAATCTCCCCCTTTGGCATTGGTGGCAAAAAGTTGTGACAATTGACATACTCCATGTCTAAGTTACATACTCCCCCTAAATTGGTTACTCCTTTGTGTCATTGACTATATACTATTTGTTTTTTATTTGTTTCTTATTTTGAACACCTCTATATAAATAACCTCTATAAACCTCCTTTTTGGATTACTTATACTCCCCCTTTTTTGGAAACAATGCCAAAGACTAAGAAAAATTGTATATACAAGGGTGTCTTATATCTTATCAAATATAGATTTGAAGTGTACCTTAGCACTAGCAAGTGAGTTCTCCCATGACTCCTTCAATGCTGACAATTCAATATGTTGTTCATGGAGTCCAAATGCCAGTTTTTTCATACTATCAATTATACTCATCTCAACAATACCTATCATTGCTTCAACCTTCCTTATGTATGCTTGGATTATATCCATGTGAGGGGTCAGGAATCCCTATAAGTCTAGAAGTGTCATTCTTATTTTTTTCTCTTCCTCTTTGAGTTCCCTCTTCTTGAATATCAGCTCTTTTAGTTTGGAAGTATGATCCATCATTGAACTGTTCAAGGGGTCTAATTGATTTGCAAGTGTAGCCAAATATATTTCTAAATCTTCCTTCTTGGTATTTATGTCTATTGTGAAGTTCTTGAGTATGGATAGCTTGGTGAATAGTTTAACAACATCAAGCAGTGAGTCCTTAAGATCTCTTTTGTAGCAACTTCTCCATCATTTCTCATTCTAACATTTTCTCAACCCACATTTTTATCTATTCTTCCATGTCATGGTCTAAACTTGTGATTGCATCAGTTAAGGTTTTAAGTTGATCAATTTGTGACTCTTTTTCAACAATATTTACTTCAAGTGCTAATTCAGAAAGAATAGAAATTGTTTTCCTCAGAATTTTCTTCTTATACCTCTTCTTCTTCTACCGGTTCTTCTCTGCCTTTTCTACTAGCTTCTTTGAAAATAATAGTTGTTCTTTTGGTTTCATTTTATTAAGGTCTCTCTGTAGAATTGAAAATTTTGGGTCATTTTCATCATCATCATCATCTTCTTCTTCCATTCTCTTCCTTTTCTTTGTGTCATCGATATCTCCTGTTGTTGTTTGTGAAGCACTGGGACTGCTATTCGTTTGTGTCTTTTCTTCTTCACCTTGTTTTCTATCATCTATCTTCCTCATATCAACTAGATTAATAGTTTGAGTATTGACTAGGGTATTTTTTGTCGAGGGTACCTATTGTGTACTCATAGTATCTTAAGTACTTTTTCCTCTTGTTTTGGTATTGTCTCTTTGTGTGTCCAAGTTAGTTTCCTTTTCCAATTATTTTTCCTGTTGCTTCTCAACTTATTTATCTTGAGTGTCCTCTTTATCAATGTCCTTGGGTTGTTCTGTGGTCTCATTTACCTATTCTATTTATTTGTTCTTGTACATCCTAAAATGGATGTACTTCATTTTGAGACCTTTTAGCCCTCCTTAGCATGGTCTCTCTCTCTCTCTCTCTCTCTCTCTCTCTCACTCTCATTTTTGGGTCATCTCTCATTTTTTGGCATGGTCCTTTAGGTGTTATTTTATCACCTTTTTGGCCATATCTTCCAATAAGATTATCATCTCTTGATTCTTCCTACACTCCCTCTGAGGCCTCTAGTGCCCCATTTTGGGACCCTTTTAGGGAATATGTCAAATTAGTCAACCTGTTCCCAAGGAAGAGGTCAAACAACTCGACCTCTTCCTTGAGGGATTCTAGGTGCGGGGCCCAAAGTGTCTTGGGTTTTTAGATTAATTTATTTTATTCCCAAGTCAACTTTCTTTGTTTTTAATCCTAAAAAAAGTATATAAGGAGGCTTGGCCATTTTATTTTCATTCTATCATCATCAATCAAGCTACATCATCATTCTACTGGCAATTAAGAGAAAGCATCTTCAAGCATCTCAAGTTCAAGCATTTTTCCTTCTTGCATCAAGCTTCTTCCTTCAAGGTGGTAGTAGAGTTTGGATTTTAAGGAGGAGATCCATCATCATTCAAGTCCTTTCATTCTTCATCATGGCATGTCACACACATTCCTATACAAGAGGTTTTGACTTCTTTTGATTTCCTTTTGGTTTCTTTGAGTCAAGGATATTACATTTGCATACTTGATCACATATCAAATTCAATTGCATCTACAAAGGTAATTGTATCTTTCATTTGATATATTGACACAGTCAAGGATGGTGGATCCAGTTAAGGATAGTCCAAACCTTGTAGCCAATACTCAACACAACAGAATACTCAACAACACAACAACAAAATAATTTTTTTAACTCTAATTTTCATTAACATGCCCAACTGTAAGGCCTTCCGGGTTAAGGCCAATTACGATCAAAAACAATTCTGCAAGATCACAGGATCCAATACAACACTAGCTAGTTCAGTTTTGAAAATAATCATCAAATGATGGAAACCCTAAGGCAGATCTAAACTTGAGCTCACAAGCCTCCAAGAAATCTCCTTGTCTCCAAGTGTGCAACCACTAGCTCTGCAACTACAAACTGTAGTGCTCCTCTAATTCATATTTGGTGAGGAACTAAAAAGGTAAGTAAACCTTTCATCACTTATAGTAAATTGTTAGTTGATGTTTCTAGATGTAAATATGCATAGACGTAAATATATAAACAATATATGTGGTTGTATGACTTTCATAAATATATAGTTTAAAATGTTGTGAATTACAAACAATATAATTTCATTTATGTAATATTTCACTTTACAAATCTAAAAGAAATATAATAAATATTTTTAAATTAAATATGTTATTGATAAAAAAGATCTTTATTATTTTTCTATGTATTTAAAAATAAATAAATACATATATATAATTTTAAATAGTTTTTACATATTTTAAATATTTTGATTATAAAATAAAAGCTTTATTTATTTTATTATATTCTTTTATCAAAAAGATTATAAGAACATTATTATACAAATGAATTTTACAATAAAATAAATAAATAAAATAAAGAAAAGAAAACTAAGCTATCATTATAAAAATAAAAATAAATAAATAACTAGGTTAAGGAATCTTATTCCTTAGTAAAGAATCTTAACTATAACTTAAGATAATCCTACGTATGAGGAATTAAATAGATAAGACAAAGTATAGTTTGTTAATTAATTTGAAGATCTCTCAATAACCTTTTTGACAAAAAGATTAATCAAAATTTATTCATAGGAAGAAATCTGTTGGTTATGGAACCGTTTCAGTTTTCTGAAAACAACTATATCAAATGGAAGAAATAAACACAGGAGGGGGGGTGATATAGAGGACAGGAGACAAGTTTAGAGGAGAGCCATCGATATTATGTGTTAATGAAGTGTAATATTAATATAATTTCAGATTTCGTGATGTCTTTTGCTTTATATCTCTTGCTGTTTGAAATCAAGAATCTCTTATTAATGTTTAGTAGAAATTGATTGGAGAACTCATCATTAATGGAGTACTGTCATATGTTTTGGTTTCCTTTATAAAGAAAGGAAACCGATAGGTTGAAATGCACTACAAGTGAATGGAATTTCAGATATTGATAAGCATATGGATTTTTTTTCACATGAGTAAATTTAGAATTTGGGTTGTGACTGTGATGTGAGGATTGAATAAAACTTTTGCCTCTAATCTGTTGTTTTATGACAGTCAATTTCAGTCTCGGTACAGAGACTATAACTTTAAATTTAACCGTTGGATCTTCACAATTTTGAAATATGTTTGACAAAACCTAGTTTGGAATAAATTCACCAGAGCGATCAGGAAAATATAGTCTGGTTGGAAAGTTATAAAGGACTGAGTACGGCTCTATACAGAATGAATGTTACAGATTTCCAGCAAAGCTATTTGCATTCAGTGTCGTGGGATGATCGGGTAAAGCTTGGCAAGAAGGTAAGATTGGATCCAATTAGTAATATTAACTATTTATGTAATGTTCCATTTATTTCAATTATAGTTAGGAACTATAGGATACTAGTATGCCAATTTAGGTATAATATTATCGGATAAAATAAATAGATATTCAAATATTATTAGTTGTAAAAATCAATTCTTTTAGGTGTAAAAGATAGGCTATTGACATTATTTCATATTCTTTTTTTTAGATACATTATTATTATTTACAATAAATAGAAGTAGTTATTATTGTAATATATAAATAGAAACAAGAAATGTGTGATTACTCTTCGAATGTTAATTGTTAAAAATAAAATAAAATAAATACAATTAGATATATAAGTAAATCTCCTAAGTTGTTGACAGATTTGTATAATTATTAAGGATATAGTGGACGCTAGAAGGTTAGATGTATGTCTAGAGATACATGTGTGTGTGTGTGTGTGTGTGTGTAAGAGTTTGTGTAATGGTCTCCAATGGACAACCCTTTATGATTAGGAACTAGAATGAAAGGTGTTTGTTACTAGATGACATAGATTTACATAAAGATGCACATAAGTATTAGGGAATTTAAATAAGTTGTATATATGTACTCATATATATATATATATATATATATATATATATATAGATTATTCTCTTTAGATGTGAGACTATATTATCTTGTATATTAATTTTTCTGTTGTAAATATTGATGTCTTGGGTTTCATTTAGGGGTTACTTATATTATTTGTAATAATATATGAGGTTAGCATAGTTTGAGATCAACCCCCTTATATGCTCCTATCTTTCTCTTGGTCATTTTGTATATTCTTGAATACTTTTGTAGATTTTATACATGTGCATACACTTATTGGATTGTGTTCACTTGTACCCTTATTCATATTACACATTTTTGGTAGTTGATATAAGTTTGTTCTAATAATTATATGCTTGTTGTGTCTTATTGTAGTTTCTTATTGTTATGGTTGCACACTTGTAAACATGTTCTTTGTAATATTAATAATTCTTATTTTAATTATGGATAACTTCTTAATCATTTGATTTTATTTCATTGTAACTAAGTTTACCGTTAGAGATAGAAGAGGTTTTAAGCCTATGTCATGATTTCATGAGATTACATAGGTATATTTTTCTATGATGATGCTATTAGTGATTATAAAATACATGACAATATCTTAGTGGGATATATGTATTTCACTCCTATGTTTGCTTGGAAGGAACTTTAGTAGATACTATGATTAAGGAGGTTTCATGAATACTATATCAGTGTGAGTTAAACTATGTTTTTGAGTTATGAAATTTGTATGAAGTTTTCAACTTTAAGTCTAGGAATTTCTCCTTGTTCCACCTAAGTGGGTGGCAACCGAAGGGAAAACTGTCTGGGGGACAAGACCCTAGAAAGGGTTGCGTACCCGCTTTCTTGATTTTACAAATAGATAGTCTAGAATGGGGAGAGTCGAACTACGAAGTCTCTGAGCGTGAACGTAGGCAAGGCCATCGATGATGAGCCCCCGAGGCTTAGGTCCAGTCCCTTAGGGTTTGTCTTTAAGTTTATAATGCAATGATTTCACTCCTTAATAATGATTCTCATAGCTAAGTTATCAATAAAACATTTATTTGTAATATAATATATCTAATGTTTACATCTAGTTGTTTAGACATATGTGTAGTTACAGGTGTTGGACATGGTGGTCATCATGTAAAAGAAAGTTAGCAATATTCAGGTATGCAAGAATAATAATTTGTTAATTGAGCAAGACAAGTAGTATAATCTCTTTATTCTCTTGACCTTTAGTAACATTAAATAAATCAAATTAGATTATGTTCCGCTACTTTATTGAAAAAAAGTATTATATATTGTGTATGACTTAATGAGTATAATGTCCTTGAGCCAAGGGTTCCTTGGTGGGGCATTACACAAACTATCAGATAACAATATGATCTACAAGATCATGCAAGATCTTTTCCACAACTTCACCAACTCCAGCTTTTAGAACCTCAGATCTGATTCACTTAGTCTTCCTAGTCATGAAATTTGTTAGAATTTAATCTTTCCTTGGTAAAATATGTATTTAAAGGATAAACCAAGGTATCCTATTGTATTCATCCTCTAGTCCAAGTGGGAGGACATGTCATATTTGTAATTCCTTTATTAAGGAAAATAGATATTCCTCCTTATGAGGAATCCTACACTTGTCTCACACACTAGTTAAATGTGGCATAAATAGAAATGGGAGTTACAATGTAACTCCTTTCTCACATCTCTATTAAAAGAGATGGCTCTCCTCTCTTCACATGAGATACTTCTTCTTCTTCAACACTATTGTATGAGCTAATCTCTCTCTCTCTCTCTCTCTCTCATTCTTAGGCATTTTTGCCACTTTCATTATATCACAGGGTTTTTTTATGCTTTTCCCCCTTCAAAATATTATCTCCTTTGTTGCTTTGCTCTTTGGTGAATGCTCCTAGTTTTGTGATTATTCATGGTAAATCTTCTTATTCCTTGCTCATTGCATTAAACAATTTCCTGTCTCTCTATATTTTGTTATTATTTTAACATGGTATTAGAGTAGGTTGGTTTAATTGTGTTTTGAGTGTGTAGGTAAAGAAGCTACCGTATCTTGGTGCACTCCAAATTCAGAGACGTTGTTTAGAGAGATTTGAATCTCATTTTAGTTCTTTGCAATTAGTGTATTTATTGGTTCATTTATATTATCTTATATATTTCAGTTCATGCATTACTAATTTAGTTGGTGAAAATATCCAAGTATCATAGAATATTATAATAGTTTATTTTTTCAGTTCAATTATTTTGATTTTAAATTTCGGTTCATGATTACTATTTACTAATTTAGTTTCTAATTTTGCTCTCAAAGCTTTAAAATAGACAAAAAATGCAGCTAATCATAAAGCTATTGCCCATCATTGTTACTAATTTATTATCTCTTTTTTTAGCAAGTTGCTATTTTTTATCTCTCAAAGATTCTTCGGTTGTAGGTATTGGTATTTTCGGTTGCATGCCTGTATTTGAATATCATCTCCATTTTGTTAGTTGATTTCATTGCACTGTCATTGATACACTATTTTGGGAAAGAAACTTTCAATTTTTTTTTTCTATTAGGTTTCTACACATACTTGTTATAATTTTTCTTAAGAGTTACAGTTTATCAAGATTCTTAATGTCGTGAAAAAGGGGCATTAAAATTTTCTGCTCATCTGTAGTGTACAATTTCTCTTTTTTGTTAATTTAAAGTCTGCTATTATTTATGAATATTGATGGTCTAAATTGTTGCTAGAAACCCTTTATTATAATGATGCAGAGTTCTATTAGAATTGTTTCCTCATAAACTGGTATCGGTTTCATTGCTTTTATCTTCCGCTTTACATATATATCAGTTCCCAGACCTTTGGTTATAACATTTTCTTTTGGTAATAACTGATGTGTGTGAATTTTGTACCTAGCTGTAGACACAACACTTCAGTAAAACATTAGAGGTTAGCAAAAACTGAAATTGTGCAATGACATGGAAACTAAACTAACTAGGTGATTTATTTCCTTCTAGTAGGTGTGAGTATGATACTCTTAGATCATATCGAGACCAGTGACAATGCAACACCTAAATGAAGGATTTGAATGCAAAATATGAAAGACTAAGAATGTAGATTAAGCTATATTTTTGGATTTTCTATGCAATAATATGAAAAACTATATGAATCTAAGCTATATGAATGAAATTGAATGCAGATTTAATCTAAGAATGCTATGAATGAGTATGAAATCTATGATATGAAACTATGCAAAAGCTAATGATCAACTATGAAAGATCTCACAAATTGTCTGTCGCAAGTGTTCAATCCTTTAATTGCCAATTCGCTAGAGTAATTGTGCAAATTCGAGTGTTGATGAAAATGAAGAGCCAAGCCTTGATTTTATAGAAATCTAGGGCTTTGAGAATGCAAGAGAAAAGCCATAAATCACTCTTGATAAACTTAGGTTGATTTTTGAGTTATCAAGAAATCAAAGATAATTAACTCACAAAAATCATGCAAAAGTAGTGTTTAACTCAAAATAGAGTTTAGATCAAATTTCAACTCATCATCAGATGTTGAGTTTCAATTTTAAAATTGATTGTTAATTTCTAGTTGCCTGCTTTTTTGATTGTGCATGATTTAATTATAAATTAATTAAAAATAAAGTGATTTATTCTCAACTTAACTGATTTTTGAAATTAAAACAATTGATTTATGGGTTAATCAATTATTAAATCAAACCTTATTCAAAAACTATATTATTAAATATTGACAAATGACTTTAATTAATTAAATAGGAATTTAATCAATTAGTCATAAGATTTTAGATTTATTGTCAAAATTAAATAATACAATTTAAGAATAATTTAATTAAAAAATTAAGTGGCAGTATTAAATCTAATTAATTAAATATTCATAATATTCAATTAATCAAACTTTAGGATAAATAGGATTTATCGCAAATAATTATTAAATTAAAGATAATTAGGATAAATAAGAATATTGCTAGGAATATTCTTTGATGCAGAATTTAGGATAATCAATTAGGATTCAATAATGTGCAGATGTGCCTTAGGTTAGGAATTTTGTATCGATTTCATTTGATTTGAAGATGTAGGAGGTTAATGAACCTATAGCCCATTTTTGGGGTATTACATTTTGCCCCTCTTTGAATCACTATGCAAAGCATAGTGGTTCAAAGAATAGTCTATGTATGACAAAGATGTTTGAGATTGATTTGAAAGATGAACTGATTCTGAGACAGAAATCGATTGAAAGATTTAAAGATTCAAGATTTCAGATTTAGGTCCTGAATGACCAAAGATAATGTTAACTATAGCAACAATGAATCGATGATTACAAAAAAAGTGCCAAAACGTCTGATTCTGAACCTTATGATTGCAAAGAAGTGAGTGACTGATTCCAGACCTCAATGTCCTTGTATGAATCATATTGGTATCACATCCTAAACCCATCAATTACGAAGAACCAAGGAAATAACACTAGTGAACCGATGGTTACAAAAAGTTGATATAGTTTACAAGATAGCTAAGGATACTAGATTGATATGGATCTCGATGAATTTGATATGCCCCAAGAGATGATAGATTTTCCCCAAGTGATGAGGACTTTAGATGAGTCAGCAACTAGATGTGGTTGTTGTCTTGATTATTGAGAGAAAGATTTGATTGACAAAATTGAGTTACAGACTTGAATAATGTGCAATACCATGCCCCCTTCGGGATTAAAATTGAAATATGACAAGAAAAGTCAATCTTATAGTTTAGAAGCATGTTAATTGATTTGAGAAGTGGTTATACACGTTCAAGAATGTGTTCTGCATCATTTGGAGGTCCTAGAGACCAAGTTTGACTAGGTTAAACCATGAGTTGACCATAGTTGACCAAGTTGAAATTTTGATAGTTTGATGTAAGATAATCAGTTAAGTTAAATTCTAGATTTTTGTGATGATTGAAGGTCGATTATGCAAGTAGTTAATAATATGAAGGATCTCAGATTTTGATTTTTATCCCGAAAAAGGATTCTACTTGCTATTTCATTGGAGGAACCTTCATACAATGCTTAGTCCTTGTGTCATGTTTAGCATTTTTGGTTTTGAAGAATCCTTTAAGTGTTCAAGCAATTTGTGAGATCATGCAAAGTGCAAAATGAAATGCAAACCTAGGACCTAGGACCTAGTCACTGATCATGTGTCGATTTATTGTCATCATTGAAATTTTAGGTAACTGGATAAATCAATACAATGCCCACTAGTTATGAAACCATAGACATATGAATATTGATTTGTATGCATAGGAATCAATACATCCACTGGTTAGGCAACCATGGACATATGAATATTGATTTTATTTTTGGAATGTCAGATTAGATATAAGCACCAAGGCACAAATGCCAGGATGACCTAAATATCATGTCCATTTTGATATAGCAATTTGTATAAGCATCAAAACATAAAACATTGTGATGACTTGAGTACACCTTGCAGTTACAAACACATCAAACAGTCAAGAGATCATTCTAAATCCAGTATGAATTACCTGTAGTGACCCTTTATCATTCACATCCTTAGGTAAGATCACGTTTCATAGTAGGAGAAAGAACTCACTCAAAAAGACAATAGTTAGATCAAACTTCCTTGGATTTTCTAGGTATCAATGGTTGAGGTACTCATGGCCATCCAATTCAAGATAGAGGCTCTTACAGACAGACACCATTTCAATCTAGAATTTCCAAAGGTGTTAGATTTTCACATACAAGAAGAAAACAAAGAAAAGATTATGCCCCCAGTCATCACTCTCTAAATCCTATAAAGGACATCATCGAAGAGCTCAAAGGACACAATATGCAAAAATCTCAATGCAAATCAATAAGCATACAAGGAGATCAAAGCATGTAAAAGCATAGATTGTTTTCAATTTGTGTTTGATTGTGTTGTTGTAGATGCAAAATCCTTTCTAGAGAGGAGACTGACTGACTGACTTAGATGAAGCTTCAAAGGACTCAGACTGGATATGACTCATCTAAGATGTACAAGAGACTATAGGATATGACTTTGATTTCCCCCAAGTGTTAAGCATTGATAGGATACATACGCTTGAGCTGATTGGTGTACAAACTGACTTTATTGAAACAAGGATATATACAGACTAAAGTAGACTAAAAGTTGGGAAAGACCAAGATTGTGTTGATATATGGAGCTTTTTTGAACAAGTGGTGCCCGTTTGCTAGGTTTTCACCATGTTGCAGAGACTATTTTTGCTACCAAGGCGCCTATTTCCAGGTTTTCACCAAGGCACTTTTTTTTTCTCATTTTTCATTTTTCCAATTTTCTTGATATTTTTGGTATTTTTTACTTTTTTTGTGAATCATCAAGGTGCCTATTGCTTAGTTTTCACCAAGATGTTCATTTTTTCAGGACTTTTTTTGATTTAAGATTTTTTCAGGACATTTTACCATAGACTAAATGCCTTAGGCGTAGAATTTCTTCAGATGGAGAACATTGATTGGTTCTCAGAGTTGTTCTCCTTCAGTTGTTGAGAGTTGATAAGCACTAGAGCCAAAAGTAGTAGTGATTACAAAGGGACCTAGCCAGTTGGATTCAAACTTTCCCTTGCGCTCTCTATGTGATTGATTTTTAGGATTCTCACTCAAGACTAGATCACCAACCTGAAATTCTTTGTGTCTGACTTTCTTGTTGTAACCTCTAGACATTAGCTTTTGATATACTCTGAGATGATCATACGTTGCTTGTCTATGCTCATCTAGTAGTTCAAGTTCTTGCAACCTAGACACTCTGTAGTCATCATCAGTTACTAGACCATGCATTCTGATTCTTAGTGATGGGATTTCAACCTCTATAGGAAGCACTGCTTCAGACCCATAAACTAAAGTGAAAGGTGTAGCCCCAGTGGGCATTCTGATACTTTTTTTGTAGGCCTAGAGATCTAGATTGATCATGAGATGCCAGTCTCTTCTTGTTTTATTAACTGTATGGTGAAAGATTTTCAATAGTTTTTTGTTAGAAGCCTTTGCTTGTCCATTCCCTTGAGGATAGTAAATAGATGACCAATGTTGTGTAATCTTGAATTTGGCACATAGATCATCTAAGTCTTTGTTCTTGAATTTTCCACCATTATCTATGATTATAGAGTGTGGAATGCCATATCGACATATGATATAGTTCAAGATGAACATAGATATTTGTTTTCTAGTTGCTTGTGTCAAAGGGACTGCTTCTAGCCATTTTGTAAAATAATCTGTAGCTGTGATTATATGGGTATGTCCACTAGAAGAATGAGGATGTATGGCTCCTATAAGATCAAATGCCTATTGATGAAAATGCCATTGTGTAGTAAAGGGGATTAAATCTCTCCCTAGAGCATAAATTAAGTTACCATGTATTTGGCACTTTTGATAGTTCTTAGCAAACTTGATAGCATCTTTCTCCATTTCAGGCCAATAGTACCTATCCCTAATAAGCTTTCGAGCTAGCGTTAAACCATTCGAGTGTGACCCACATATACCTTCATGGAATTCCTCGAGTGTATGTTGAGACTCTTCCCATTCTAAACATCTAAGTAGTGTACCATCTAGACCTTGTTTGTATAGATCATGACCAATGATGGCATATCGGGAGGCATTATAGATAAGGTATGTCTTTTCATGATGGTTAAAGGTATCAGGAATTATTTGGTCTTTGAGATAGGAGAATAGGTTTTTATATAAGGATGAATCATGACCTACAATAGTGAAAATCATGTGGGTTTTAGGGGAATCATATGCAGGATAAGATAGTGCTTCCACCAGGAACTCATAGCATAGATCATGTTCAGGCTGTTGTAATAAAGTAGATAGTTTTGCCATTGCATCAACAACCCTATTCTCTATTCTAGGAATTTTCTCAAATGTGATAGATATGAAATATTTCTTTAGATCATCTACCATTCTCTTTTATGGAATGAGCTTTTCATCTTTCATTTGATACACATCATTGACTTGATGGATTACAAGTTGTGAGTCTCCATGAATGTGTAATTCTATTACTCCACTCAATTGCTATTTTCATACCATTAAGAAGGGCTTCATATTCAGCAATATTGTTTGTACAAGGAAATTTGATTCTGAAAGCTTTAGGTATGGAGTATCCTTGAGGAGTTATGAACAATATGCCTACTCCAGATCCATTCTGTGTATAGGAGCTGTCAAAGAATAACTACCATTCTCTAGAAGAAAGATTCATGATAGAGGAATCTAGGAATTCCATTTGCATTGGTGTATCATCAAACAAAGGTGCATCTTCCAATTAATCAACAATAACTTGTCCTTTGATAGCTTTTCTTTCAACATATTCAATGTCAAATTCACTTAAGAGCACGACCCATTTGGCTAATCTACCTGTGAGGGTAGCTTTGCTTAGTAGGTACTTTAGTGGATCAATCTTAGCTACCAAATGTGTGGTATGAGCTAACATTTAATGTCTCAATTTCTGTGATGCAAAGATCACAACTAGACAAGCTTTCTCAATCATTGAATATTTCTTCTCATATGCAACTAATGTTCTACTGATATAATATATAGCCCTTTCCTTTTTATTCTCATCATGCTATGCTATTAATGCCCCTAGTGATGTATCTGTAGTGGAGACATATAAGATCAAAGGCTTCCCCTGAATGGGAGACATCAAGATAGGAGGATTTGATAGATATTTCTTGATATGGTTAAAGTTCTTTTCACATTCCTCATTCCATGCAAAGATCGCACCTTTATGTAATGTCTTTGTAAAAGGTTATGATATGTCTCCCAACTAAGATATGAAGTGCCTTATAGATTGTACTCTCCCTTGTAATGTTCTCATTTGACTAATATTCTTTGGGGGTTGCATCTCCATTATAGCCTTTACTTTAGCTGGATCAACTTCAATGCCCTTCTTTGAAACTATGTATCCTAAGAGTTTTCCAGAAGTGACACCAAAAGCACACTTCTTAGGGTTCGATCTGAGACTAAATTTTTCCATGTGATATAGTATTTTTCTCAAGTCATTTAGATGTTTAGCTCTAATCATAGATTTTTCTAAAGTATCATCAACATAATCCTCCATAGTTTGATGCAACATGTCATGAAAAATAGATGTCATAGCTCTCTGATATGTAGCACCAGCATTTTTAAGTAGTTTTCTCTTGATCCTCTAGAGCAATTTTGATTTGATTATATCCAGAAAAACCATCCATTAAATAATACATCTCAAAAACCACAGTCATGTCTGCTATCATGTCAATGTTAGGTAGTGGAAAATCATCCTTAGGGCATGCTTTGTTCACATCTCTAAAGTCTGTGCACACCTTGATTGATTTGTCTAGTTTTGAAATAGGTACAATATTAGAGATCCATTCAGCATAGTCAATAACACAGATGAATCCGGCTTTTAGTAGCTTCTCTAATTTAGCTTTTACCAAGAGTGCAACATGTGGATGCATCTTTCTCAATTTTTGTTTAACAGGTTTTACTCTAGGAGCAATAGATAAATGGTGCATTATAAGATTAGGATCCAACCCTGGCATATCTAAATATTTCCATGCAAAGTTGATCTTCTTTTCTATTAAGAATGTTGTAAATTTTTTCTTTTCTTCTTCTAATAAGGCTTGTGCTACATGGATCAACTATGGTTCTTTTGCTGTTCCCAAGTTGATGGATTAAGTGGGCTTAATTAGAAATACAGATCTGTCTTGTAAATGACTTGGAAGAACATCAAATATCTCATCCTTAGGCACCTCAGAGAGGTTTTCACCTTTGGATACATCTTTTTTCTTTACTATTTTAGGTTCTAAGACTGCCACAAAGTGGTTTTCACCCTCAAAACTCCTTTTATTTTTATTTCTATTCTTATTCTTTTGACTAAGATACTTGATGTCTGACTCCATCATGCTGACGTTTGGTTCACTGATGGAAGTCCTCATGGGCTCAACTACATTGAGGTAGCAAAGGGCATAGTCATTGGGAAAGGTATAAATACCTTGGTTTATATTCGTAGAGGTGTGGTCAAGAAGTTTAGGATTTTGGATAGTTAAAGTGGTGAAAGATTGGGAAAGAGTGTTTATGGATATGGATCTGTCATCATTGGTCCTAACCTAATGCTCGAGTTCAAAGGTGATATTACAACTTAAGACATTCAATTTGTGAATAGGCTCAATGTCATTGTGGAAGTCCACTTCAAACATCGGTGGATCAGACGCGTTAAGTTCATCATTTTACTCTAGACTTACATTGGGTTTAGGTACATATTGGTGAATACCATCAACATGTTTCTCTGTAATAAGTTCATTTGGTTCTGGAATGACTCCCCATTCATAGTCATTTGATTCATCTTTTGTTTCTTCATCTAGACCTCTAGGAAATTTGAGAACATGTGTAAAGTCAGGATGGATTCCCCAAGAACGGTTACCCTCAAATTCTGATTTGAATTCATACTCATGGGAGTTTATCTCAAAATCACTGGAATGCTCCAAGTGCTCAGCTATAGTGATAGGCTTATCTTCCCTTTTATCCATTTTATTATCTTCGAGATTAGTTGGTTCTTGTGTTGCAACTATCTCTTGCTCTATAGTAGGTTCTTGTGTTTCTACTACATTAATTCTTTTTATTGGATCATCTTCAACTTTAAGGAGGTCTTTTATTTCTTTAGGAAAACACTCATAAGGAATGAGCTCATCAATGGTGTTAGAATCTTCACTATCAGATTGTTTTATTTCTTCTTTCTCAAGGAGAGCTTCTTCTGGCTTGATTTTCTCTATGACATGTGGGGAATTATTGCTAAGATAGAAATGTTTCTTCTTGTACCCTAGACCTGTTGTATTCTTATTTGTTTGACCTTGGTGGTCAAGAGGCGATAGAAGACCCTTACCTTGTAGTCCTAGAGGTCCTTTTCCAGTATATCCCATTTTTGTGATCAATCTGTCCCCTAGACCATATGACTTAGAAGGAATCTTTGATGTTTTAGCATCACATGATTGATCAATTTGAGATTTAGGTTCTTCTTTGTATAGCCATCCTAGCATAGCTTCATCCTCTTCAAATTCTTGTTTAGATACTTGTTCTGCAACAAATTTTCCTTTATATGCCTCAAGAGGTTATTTAGACTCTAGTTTGGACTATTTCAGAGTTTGTCCATAGGACTTAGGCAAGATAGGGAGAGACGTCAAAGATAAGACTGGATCTATAGTGTATTCTCCCATACCATTTTCTTTGATTTTAACCTCTTTAGCAATGTCTTCCATCTTGGATGTTGAAGCAACGTCTAGCTGCTTAGTGGAAGATTCCCTATTATTAGGAACAAGTTTATCAACACTTTCCTTCAATGTATTACAAGTAGTATATAGATCAGCTAGAATTGTCACCTCTACTCCTTCATAAGGAAATTTCAAACATTTATGGTATGTAGAAGGAATAGATTTCATCTCATGTATCCAGGGTCTCCCTAGAAGAATCTTGTAAGCCAAAGGTAGATCAAGAACTTGACATATAGTATCTTTGATGACAGGACCTGCTCTGATAGGCAAGACAATTGTTCCTTTGGAGGATCTTTCTTCTTCATCATATGCCTTGATAGTGATTTTATTTCTAGGATCAATAGCCTTTTCTGAAAATCCCAATTGTGTAATCAAGCTGAAAGAATAAATGTTTAGACCAATGCCTCCATCTATCAACACACGTTTGACACGATGATTTTGGATAAAGACTTCAATATGCAAGGGTTGGTTATGCAGATGACTCAAGGAGTTATCATCTTCCTCTAAAAAGGAAATATATTGTGGAGATGTAAGATGACCAACCATAGTCTAGAATCTGTCTAAATCAAGATTATTAGGAACATTGGATCCAAGCAAAGCTTTGTCTAGAATGGCTCTATGAGTTGGAGATATTTGAAGCAACTCAAACATGGAGATTTTCACATTTGTATGTTGGAGTTGTTGGACAATACTGTATGATGTAGGTCTCTAGTCTTTAGGATTTGAAGATTTAGATGTAGCCTCCTGTTTAGAAGCAGATGAAAGATTGAAAGGCACCTTAGGAACATTGGATGAATTTGGTATTTGTCCTTGTGGGTGTGTCTGATTGTGATTGAGTAACTGCATTAATTAGCTGATTAATTTCCTCTGTCTCTTCTTATAATCATGATGACATTGCAACACTCAGATAGACACAGTTCAACCATATTGATGACAACATTGTTTCCAGAATAAGCATAATTGACTTTAGCACCCATATTAGGCTGAGAAGAAGGATCTTCTTTACCATGTTTGGGAAATGGTTCTGTGAATGTTGTATGATCATTATTGCTCTTATGGTTGTCAATTGTGATCTCTCCATTATCAATTTTTTCTTTTATGATGTGCTTCAAGCGAATGCAGTTATTAGTCTTATGACCTTTATTACGATGGAATTCACAAAAATCATTCTCTCTCCACCATTTCGGTTTAGGTTTAGGATCAAAGAATTTTATCTTAGGCAAGTAAATGATTTTGTTTGCCAATAAAGTTTTCATGGCAAATTCCAAGGATTCTCCAAGAGGAGTGAATTTGCGATTAGGATCCGTAGCCCAAGGTTTATAATCAAATGACTTTTTGTTAGATTCATATGTTTTAGCTTCGAAAGCTTTAATGGCTTGGGTACCAACAATGAGATTGAAAGCAGGTGCCTTAGATGGGGCACGAATATTATCAACAACACCATCTACGACAATGCCTTTATTCTTGTTCCAATTTTTGTTCTTGTCCTTAGAACTAGATCCAGATTCATACTTGTCCTTTTGAAGCGTGATGTCTCCTTTTTTTACAAGTACTTTCTCAATTTTGATCGCATTATCTACCATCTTATCAAAGGATGTGTGATTTTGCATTTGCAAAGGGTAGTTGATCTCTGAAACAAGATTATTGATGAAGATTTCTAGCTTCTCAGTTTCTGGAATGGGTTTGGCATATAGAGAAAATTTCTTCCTCCATCTTTTGAGAAATGTTAGGAATGGGTCACCTAGATATTGTTTCAAATTGTAGATGTCGATCATGGTGTATGGATGTTGAATATTGTTGATAGAATAGTTTGATTAACTACTCAAAAGTTTTGATAGTAGGAGGTATTCTAGAGAACCAATGAATGGCTGACCCTCCTAAAGATCAAGGGAAAAGATGCATTAAGTAAGTTGGTTCATACATGAACTCCATGGATTGAGTACATAATTCTCTAACATGATCTTGAGGGTTAGAGTTTCCATCATACTTATCATATTTAGGCATCTCCACTCTTTTAGGGAATGGTGACATGTACAAGTCTTTAACGAATGGAAAAGGGCATAGAGCTTCCATGGAGAACTCCTTAGGTTCCTTTTCTTTTTCAAGTTTGTTAAGTTTGACTTGCATGACATGCATTTGTTTCATCATAGCTGTGATAGGAGTTTCTTCCTCATGTGTAATGATATCTTCCACATTAAATTTTGGAGGAAGTTTAGCTCCTTGATGAGCTAAATCTAGAAAGTATGCTTCTCTATCTTCTTTCAAGAAATATTTCATCATTCTTTTGAAGTTATCATCATTTTGATATTGGGCAATTTCAAAAGGTGTAGGTTCTTGATCCATACCGTGTTGAGACTAATGTCCTTGGGACCCATAATGTGTCCCTCCTTAAGACATGTTAGGAGTTTTAGGGCTCCTTGGATTATATCAAGGTGGAGTTTGTTGATTACCTCTGTGAGTTGATGGAGGGGGTATGCAACCAGTTTTCAATCAAAAATTACTAGGACCGTCATCTTCGTAAAGACCAAAATTGTAGAGTTGCTCAAGAGTTGGAGCTTGGAGAGTATTTAAAGGTAGGGTATGGGATACCTATCTATATTTCTTGTGTGATGAAGCTTGATTTTCCACCATTAACCTTGGGTGAAGCAAAAGGATAAGATGAAGACAACTGAAGAATGAATTGATTCAAAAAGATCGAATGACGCAACCTTGTCAAGATTGAAGTGATTTAGAGATTAGATCAGACGTAAATGAAGGACACTGTGCCATAGTAGTGTGGGTAGACACCCAATAGATGGTGGGCATGATCTCTCAACACTTAGTCATTTAGCAAGAAAATTGGATTTGAAGATAAATTTTGACAAGGTTTTGACACAAGATGAAAAAGACTCAAATCGATAAATCAGAAGGCAAAATCAGACTGCTCAGTTGAGGAAAATGAATGAATTTGTTCTATTTTTTGCTATGTTCTTGACACAATGATTTGTTTGATAGATTCTAGAAATGGGCTGTAAAAACTAAGTCTCTGACAATTTTGACCACTTTCTGACAATAAAATTCCTCAAATGACTTTCTGCAGGGTTGTACGACAGTGGGTATGCTATGAAATGATAGTTGAAAAACTCATACGACAATTGCAAAACTTGCACAACAGTTGATAGCAGGATTCTAATTTTTTTCTTTTAACTGGTGGAAAAACTCATACAACACTATACAAGCTATCATACGACAATACAGGGGTTCTGATATGACAATTGGCCAAAACTTGTACAACTTTCTGACCTTGTAGGATGAATTTTGACTCCAGAAAGGAATTTTACTTTAGATTTTGCAAATTTTTGGTGTTCAGGTTCAGATTGTTCACAAATTTTCCTGTCCAGGTTTGAAGATTATTTTGGGACCGTTCATTTTTAGTAACCAAATAGATAAACAAGTACATAGAACATCAAGAAAGTGATTCCAAGGATGTCTAAAAATAATCAACAGGGGACAAAGAAACCCTGTGCATGAACAATCAAGTGAATAAATATGCTAATCCCTAGGAGTGCTAATTGTATATGTTCCAAAAAGTTTTTCAATAACGCACATATTCCTAGAAAAATGAAAATTTGGCCTCACTAGGGTTTGTAGTAATGGTTTGACTCTGCAACTTTTGTGATCTCAAGAGGGCGAACTCCAATCCAGGTGCACTAGGGTTTTGACATAGTCTGAGAAATTAATCAATTAGGAGCTACTAGGGAGAATTGATAGCCCAACAAGAGACCACACCTGTGAAGATTTCCTCCACAAGGACATTTATATAGCAACTATTGCTACCATGATGAAAATGGCTATTACTGCTTGAGGTTCCATCCACGTGGTTGACCCAATTAAGGGAATGTACACTATGGTTAACCCTCTCTAAAGGTGACTCACAAAAGATACCACATGGGGACTGGTTCCAGATTCAAGGATCTGAGTTTCTGATACTACCCAAAAAGGGAGTAGAGCATAGTCCTCTAGCCTTTTGACTTTTAACCAAAATAAAGAAGACAGATTAATCCTACACACTAAGACCAAGATTACCTCACAAAGATCTATGAGGTCAACCGCTTATGATCTATCAACCCCTCTGAAGAGAGAATGTATCAATCAAAAGTTGAAGACACACAAATCTAGTAGAACGTGAGACACTCTCAGTACCTTCCCTACGTACAAGGGGATCCTTCGTCAAGAGGATCTTTGCATGAGTAAACAAGTGAAAGAAGCTCAATCTCTCAAGATCATCCACAAATAGTGTTCATAGGGCCTATTTACTATGTGTAACAGATATGCATAAAGTAAATCTATGTTCATTTTATAGCCCAAAACTGAAGTGTGAATTATGAAAGCTGTAAAAGGCACTCAAGCTTGACACAAGAGAGTTTGTTTTATGTCCAAAATGAAGTGTTTTCAGATGTAATAGAATACCTAAGTTCCTCGCAATGCACTTAGTATATTTTTACCTATTTTAGTAATTTAGTTACGCTTTTTCCAATCAGATTCAACAAATATCATTCAAAACAGAAGATTTCAATTGTTAGGGTTAGCTGTTAGTCCAAATCTAGAAAAATATCAAAAATTCTGAAATGACAATTGAATTCTAGAGTCAAAACTCATACGACAGTGGGTTACCTCCTAGACAAAAGTCTGGAAACTTGTGCGATAGTGGGTGTCTCCTGATATGACTTTCAAGATTCCAAATGATAGTGTGTACTTTTTGATATGAGCCTTGATAAGATCACCTATTGTACAATAGTGGGTACTTCCTGGTATGATTTTTTGGCAAAAGTTGTACGAAGAATGTATAGACAGAAAATAAAAGATCGCAGTTTGAACTAGAAAATGACAAGAAATTGATAGAAATTGATAGAAATTGAATGGAAACCCATTTTAGGGCCCCACGGTGGGTGCCAAAATGATGTGTGTGAATTTTGTACCTAGCTGTAGACACAACACTTCAGTAAAATATTAGAGGTTAGCAAAAACTAAAATCGTGCAATGAAATGGAAACTAAACTAACCAGGTGATTTACTACCTTCTAGTAGGTGCGAGTATGATACTCTCAGATCAAACTGAGACCAGTGACAATGCAACACCTAAACAAAGGATTTGAATGCAAAATATGAAAGACTAAGAATGTAGATTAAGCTATATTTTTGGATTTTCTATGCAATAATATGAAAAACTGTATGAATTTAAGCTATATGAATGAAATTGAATGTAGATTTAATCTAAGAATACTATGGATGAGTATGAAATCTATGATATGAAACTATGCAAAAGCTAATGATCAACTATGAAAGATCTCACAAATTGCCTGTCGCAAGTGTTCAATCCTTTAATCGCCAATTCGCCAGAGTAATTGTGCAAATTCAAGTGTTGATGAAAATGAAGAGCTGAGCCTTGATTTTATAGAAATCCAGGGCTTTGAGAATGCAAGAGAAAAGCCATAAATCACTCTTGATAAACTCAGGTTGATTTTTGAGTTATCAAGAAATCAAAGATAATTAACTCACAAAAATCATGCAAAAGCAGTGTTTAACTCAAAATAGAGTTTAGATCAAATTTCAACTCATCATTAGATGTTGAGTTTCAATTTTAAAATTGATTGTTAATTTCTAGTTGCCTGCTTTTCTGATTGTGCATGATTTAATTATAAATTAATTAAAAATAAAGTGATTTATTCTCAACTTAACTGATTTTTGAAATTAAAACAATTGATTTATGGGTTAATCAATTATTAAATCAAACTTTATTCAAAAACTATATTATTAAATATTGACAACTGACTTTAATTAATTAAATAGGAATTTAATCAATTAGTTATAAGATTTTAGATTTATTGTCAAAATTAAATAATACAATTTAAGAATAATTTAATTAAATTTAATTAAACAATTAAGTGACAGTATTACATCTAATTAATTAAATATTTAGAATATTCAATTAATCAAACTTTAGGATAAATAGGATTTATCACCAAATAATTATTAAATTAAAGATAATTAGGATAAATAGGAATATTGCTAGGAATATTCCCTGATGCAAAATTTAGGATAATCAATTAGGATTTGATAATGTGTAGATATGCCTTAGGTTAGGAATTTTGTATCGATTTCATTCGATTTGAAGATGTAGGAGGTTAATGAACCTATAGCCCATTTTTGGGGTATTACAATAACGTCTCGCCAAAGGACAAGCATTTTTGAAAGTATATCGGGTCGAGAGAGGTATATGAAGAATCATTTTTTTTTCATAGGCATTGATATTGCTATGAGTTTTTGCAGATGTGTTTCCTTGTCCATTGTCAATTGACGTGTCTTACAGAACTGTGTATAGTATCTTAAATCTGTCTCAAAACCAAAAGGCTCTATAACTGGTAAAAAAAAGCCTTTTCAATATATGATGGTGTTCCAGGTTTTGCTTCATCAGCTGTGACTGGTTTTTACATATTGTAGGTTTATCACAGAGTTTATTTGGTTTGAAATTTTGGTTAGATGTTCACTTTGCATGTTTATTTTTAAATCCCCTTGCCTTCTTCCAGTACTGATCTTCCTTCAAGTTTGCATGATGGTATCATGTTTTTTTCATATTGACTATTCAGTTGCATGCTGGTGGATGTATCTCATGCTTCTTTTCAAAAAACCCATCTTAGCAGTTGCACTGTAACTCTCCTCTTGATGCTTATAGTAGATTATGTTCCAAATCACCTCTTTTGCTTGCATATTTTAAGATTAAAAACTGTAGACTTATCATCTATTAGCTTGGCTAATTCTCTTATATTTGTAAAGAAAAGAAAGTCACAGTCCACAAAAATAGCCCAGCCATCGAATCCAGCCAAGAAAGGAGTAAAAAATCAAGAGAAAGAAAACTCTATGCTTTCTGTCATGCCATGGCTTTGCCAGTAAAGCCTTGCATTGCGCAAATCTGGCTATTTTATGGGAATAACTTCAACAGGAATTGTTGCATGCTTCAAAATTGAGTGGAGGCATACTTCGTAGGCCGCATCCTCACGTGGATCATAGCCTACAAAGACTTTGAGCTTGTTTAGGGTTTTCCCACTCTTTGTCACCACAGGACCGCTCGGTTTGGCAGAAGCCAGTAATTTTTGACTAGAAGAAGGCTTGGAATCAGGTAAACTAAGCTCGCCAAGATCACCTAAGCCTTTAATTTGGTAGCATATAGGGTCACATTTGTTGAGTATAATTTTTAAATAAGCCTTCTCTTCCATTGAATATAGATGTGAGGGATAGTTATTATAGTTTATGATAATATATGTTGGTGTATTACATTAAATTTAGGTTTAGATTTAGTTTTCTTTAATAAACTGCTGCTAGTTTATTTTGAAATTATTTAGCAAAGTATATAAGGTTTTATTTGTTGTTATTGTAATAAATTTTTGGTTCGAGGGTTTTTTTCTATCTTCATAGTTTTTTTTTAATCTGGTTGTGGCTTTAAATAGGTTTTAGCTCTAGTGATAAGGGTTTTAGGTTTCTGTAGTTAGATTCAAAATGTTTTTTTTATTCCAGATTACTAATCTAGCATTATATTTACCTAGTTAATATTTTTTTTTGCTAACGTTTCTTTGCAGGTTTGAAAATTTTTTATTAACCTTTTTAGTATATTAGTTTCCTAACGTTTCTTTGCAGGTTCGAAACTTGGTTTGTATTTATGTTTTTCTTATTGATTTTTCTTGCATGCAATAGTTTTTCTAGAGTTTGTATGTGGGCTTCAATAGATCTAGCCTTCTTTATTTTATTCATTTAGATCCACTTTCTAGATACTTAGCATCCGTTCAGATTCTTAGTTCTATAAGCGTTCATTTCTTTGGTCTGATTAACATTTGTTTTGCAGGGTTGTATTGCCTTTCTTTGTTAACAGGATATTTAGTTTTTTCTCTCTTTGTCTCCTCTTTGCATGCTTAAGTGTATAACCTTCTCTTTTCATACAAGAGATTCTTGTCATTATCTGTTAATCAATAACAGCTTAACCAAGATCTGTTATCTCTTAAGTGTTCTTGGTTTCTACTTCACCTCTGGTAGTTTTTTTTTTTTTCCTTGCATGCCTCCTTGGCATAAGCTTTCATAGCTTTCTATTATTGCATGCAAGTTTATATTGTTTCTTTTGCATGCATTTGATTTGAGTTTGTTTTCTAGGTTCTATTAAGTTTTTTCCTTTATTTATCTCTAGTTTAGGTGTTCTTTTCATTTAATCTTCGTATTTAACCATGACCACCCTGATGCCAAAAATAAAGTTAACTAGTGTAAATTATCATGCATGGAAAACACACATGACCTTCATCTTTAGATTCAGACATATTTTGGATATTGCAACTAATGCCAGTTCAAAACCAGCAACCTCTGCTCCTCAAGTTGACCAAACTGCTTGGCAGACTAAAAATGAGGAAGCACTTGGTTTAATCAGGATCTCCTTAAGTCCCAAATTGTATGTCTTAATTTATACTTGTACAGAAGCCCATCAAGCTTGGGAGATCCTGAAAAATACCTATGACAGTGTAGACGAGACTCATAAAATCTAGCTTCAAGACCAACTAGAAGACCTTAGGTATACCGATTTCAACTCTGTTGATGATTTCTTGCTCAAGTTTGATTCAATTAAAGCTTTACTAACTAGTTTACAAGTTACTCTCTCTGATTTAATGATAATCCACATAATTATTCGTAAATGTTTTCCTAGACAGTTCCAACAGTTTATTACAAATATTTACTCTCAGTTAGCTATTCCTTCTTTAGCATCTCAATTAACTTATGTCATCTTTCAAAATATGTTGCATCAAGAGGAAGAAAAATTGATTCAATTTGGTATAATTAAAACTCACGAACATGCCTATGTCTCTCAAAGTCACAATAACAATAGATCTTCTAACACTAATCAAATAACCAAAATTATCAAAGATCAAACAATATTAATAATTCAAATAATAACTTAGGCCAACAATTTAATGATCAATACAATTCTAGGCCTTCCAATAACTATCATAATCATAATCATTCAAATAGGCCACATTGCACCTATTGTGGTAAAGATGGTCACTCAATACATAACTGTTTTAAGAAACAAAAGGCTGATCAACCTAATTCTCAAAACTACTCAAATGGAAAATCTAATGGAAATCAATCTCGTTCTACTTTTATTGTCTATTTTAATGCTTCTAAACCACTTGAATGTGGTGCATCTCAACATGTTACATCTCATAAGGAAGTCTTTGATTCTTTGCATACTGATTCTATGAATATTCCTATTTCTTTAGCTGATAATTATTGCTATCAAGTTGAAGGAACTGGTAATGTTTCTATTCCAAATGGTAAATTACATGATGTGCTTTATGTTCCTAAATTGAAAGCTAACCATATTTCTATTCCTCTTGTTTCTGCTTCTAACATTAAGGATAATACTAATACTCTTCAAAAGGATAATGATGAACATAAAGATAGTAATGATTCTCCTAATGATTTTGTTCCTTCTAGTAGTAGCAGTGATGATGATGATGATCGTAATAATCTGTTTACTCCTAGTAATATTTCTGCTTATTCTAGGAGAAATCATAAATGGTTTAAATATTTACTTAATGAAGGTGATGATATGTTTGACCAAGAAGAGGAGATTATATCTAACTTTTGTTAATGTTACTTTGCAAGATATGTTTATTACTCAAGATGAAATTCATGATGATAGTACTAATCCTATGATTGTTGTAGAGGTTAATGATATTGATGCTTATATTAACTCTCATATTGATGCTTCATATTATGATGATTCACATTATAATTTGGTTTATGCAACTAAAGATTGCATTTATGATTCTATGACTCATGATTCACAATATAATTTTTCTTTCCAAAGAGTTACTGATTCAGCACTAGGTTATCCCAATGATGGGCACTCCACTAGTGGTTTTTGCCTTATTGCAGGCTCAAGTGTTGATTATGCTCCACCTCTATTTTTTACTAGAAATGAATATAAAGAATTCCTAAATGCTTCTCAATAATCTCAATGGTCACTTACAGATTTGTGCTCCCCTCAACAAGCACATACACTTTTGTTCTCTCAAAGTACTATTCACTTTTCCAAAAGTCCTATGTACCATTCAAGCTCCAAATCACAAGTTGCAGACATGCAAGATGATCAAGCCAAAGACATCCAAGTGAAGACTCTTTCAAAAGAAACATCTACAATTCATTGTAAACATTTGGGTTTGATACCTATTGATGTAATCACCCCAAGTAAAGATTAAAGGGGGGTGTTATAATTTAATCTTTCCTTGGTAAAATATGTATTTAAAGGATAAACCAAGGTATCCTATTGTATTCATCCTCTAGTCCAAGTGGGAGGACATGTCATATATGTAATTCCTTTATTAAGGAAAATAGATATTCCTGCTTATGAGGAATCCTACACTTGTCTCACACACTAGTGAAATGTGGCATACATAGAAATGGGAGTTACAATGTAACTCCTTTCTCACATCTCTATTAAAAGAGATGGCTCTCCTTCTCTCTTCACATGAGATACTTCTTCTTCTTCAACACAATTGTATGAGCTAAGCTCTCTCTCTCTCTCTCTCTCATTCTTAGGTATTTTTGCCACTTTCATTATATCATAGGGTTTTTTTATGCTTTTCCCCCTTCAAAATATTGTCTCCTTTGTTGCTTTTCTCTTTGGT
This sequence comes from Chamaecyparis obtusa, assembly GCA_027943335.1. Lineage (NCBI taxonomy): Eukaryota > Viridiplantae > Streptophyta > Pinopsida > Cupressales > Cupressaceae > Chamaecyparis > Chamaecyparis obtusa. The sequence continues at coordinate 1,757,899 of BSBK01002005.1, forward strand.
GAATGCTCCTAGTTTTGTGATTATTCATGGTGAATCTTCTTATTCCTTTCTCATTGCATTAAACAATTTCTTGTCTCTCTATATTTTGTTATTATTTTAACACTGCTCTGCTAATCCTCTTGATGATGCCTTGATCATCCCTAGACATCTACCCAAACATCCTATAAATACTAATCATCAGCCACAAGTCGGCTGGATGAAACCATTAACTCCCCACAAAAAATATTAAAAACAATACAAGTCAGCATCAAAATAGCCTTACAAACATTTAATTCAACATGTCATCCTATAGCAACAACTACCAACAATAAATTTACCAAGTTAGCCCAAAAAATCACATGGAACTCTAGTCGATAAACTAGAACTACCGAGCAACAGTGAAATAACTGAGCATGCTACGCATCACCAAGAACTAGTGTCAATTGAGCACCATAGGCATCACTGAGTAACACCTTCACCGAGTGCCAGAGATTATCAAGTTCCTTCAATGACTGAGACCCTCGGTCAAGGCTGCAACTAAGTAACACTAGCCAAACACACACCTCCCATGTAGATTCACCAAGTACCCTAGAATGCCCCTGCATTAGACACCCCAAGTTTGAAAAGATGTTCATATGTGAGAAGAACATCTTCTGATATTTAGAACATAAACCCCGAATTGGTTCTTCACATACAAGTCCTCCACCTTTTCAACTTGCATACTCTTCCACTTCAGCTTTCTCTGTCTCTTCAAGTCTTTCCTTGACAACACAAAGGTTTGTTCTCCATATTGATCATTCATTTTCTCTAGATCTACCAACTCAACCCGGCTACCAACACTCAGGCTTCTCCTACCAAGCATTGTATCCAGCAAAGGCATCAAGGAAAACTTCTTGTCATCCTTCTCAATAGTAAACACATTTCTGACACAATCATACATAGCTTTGCAATCATATTGCCAAGGTCTGTTGAGCAATATATCACAACTATTCATCTTCACAATATCACATAGCACAAGATCCTTATATTGGCCAATCTAAATATCAATAAAGCATTGTTCTCTTACTTCTAGAGCATGAACATCTTGTAACCAACCAATTCTATAAGGACAAGGATGCTTCATTCTACTCAACCCAAGTTTCTGAACCATGTCCTCAGTAACAAGGTTATCAGTACTACCACTATCAACAATAACATTACAAAGTTTACCTCTAGACTTGCATCGAGTCCTAAACAAGTTACTCCTTTGACAAGGTTCCTCCTTTGTACCGAGCAATATTTGTCGAATCAACAAGTTCTCAGATTCAGGTTCATTCTCATTCACCATGACAGTTCATTGGTCACCAAGCTTCTTCTGTGTACACTCAAAAGAATAGTGTCCTCCCTCTCCATAGTTATAGAAAGTACCCTTAAAGATAACTCTACCTACCTTCTTCTTCGGTTCCACAGGTTTCTGTTCATCTTCTGCATTAGTCAGTTTATCCTTCACTGAGTGATCAGTCTTTTCCTTCCCTCGGGGAATAGTATGTTGTTTCCCCTTCAACTTATCTTTTGCCTTCAGAGCATATTAATAAGCATCTTCAATAGAATCAATCTTTAGCATACCAAGCTCATCCTAAATATTGAATCTCAAACCATTCACATACCAAGCTACCTTTTCCTTACCAAGCTCTCAGTGTCCAGACTGAATAGTAAGATTTTAGAACTCCTCAGTATAATCTTCAACAAATAGATCCTTCTATTTTAGATTCTACAACTTCTTAAACAAGTCAAGCTCATAGTCAAAAGGTATGAACTTAGCTTTCAATTTTTTCACCATCAACCTCCACCGATTGATCTTCATTTCACCTTCATCTTCTCTATTTCTTTGTAGTTCTTTCCACCAAAGAGCAACATGTCCTTTCAACTTTGTCTATGCTAATCTCACCTGAAGAGGATCTTCAATTTCTTGTAGCTCAAATAAATCTTCAAGTTCACCAATCCAATCAATCAAGTTCTTGAGCTTCAAAGTACCAGAGAAAGTAGAAACTTCCATTAGGTAACTACTACTTAATCAAGCTCCAGATCTAGGCAACTGAGTAGTTCTATCCTCACCAGATCTATCCCTTCGATCATCACCACTATATGCAATAGGTTCAAAGTCTTCAACAACTTCCTCATAACCATCTTCATTACCAACATTCTAAGGTACACTAGTAACAAATCTCATGATCTCAGTGACCATGTCATTCTTCATCAACTCCATCTCAGATCTGAAATCTAATTTTACCTTCTTTGTAATCCTAGATTCAATAGTATCATAGAGGTATGCAAGTACTCTAGGGTCCAATATTCTTAGAGGCATCCTTAAAGATAAAAGAAACCCTTTGCAACAAACCCTAGACTGACCACCTTATGGAAATCTCCAAGTTGTATGCAAGTTAGATCTCAACCTGCCACCATGAACAAACAAATAGGGCAAGATCCACAAGTTTAGTGCTCTAGATCTACAATCCAAATCATAAGATCTCTTCACCAACAAGATCAACTTCACAAGATTATCCTTGCTAGGTCAACCTTTGCTCCACAAGATCAACTCTCACTCTGATACCACCTGACATAGTCAATGATGGTGGATCTAGTTAAGGATAGTCCAAACCTTACAGCCAATACTCAACACAATGGAATACTCAACAACACAACAAAAAAATAATTGTTTAACTTTTATTTTCATTAACATGCCTGACTATAAGGCCTTCCAGGTTAGGGCCAATTACAATCAGAAACAATTCTGCAAGATCACAAGATCTAATACAACACTAGCTAGTTCAGTTCTGAAAATAATTAGCAATTGATGGAAACCCTAAGGAAGATCTAAAATTGAGCTTGCAAGCCTCCAAGCAATCTCCTTTTCTCCAAGTGTGCAACCACTAGCTCTACAACTACAAACTATCAGATAACAATCTGATCTGGAAGATCATGCAAGATCTTTTCCACAACTTCGCCAACTCCAACTTTTAGAACCTCAGATTTAATTTTCTAAGTCTTCCATGTGATGAACTTCTACTTTTTTGATCCTCTTGATGATGCATTGATCATCCCTAAACATCTACCCAAACATCCTATAAATACTAATCATCAGCCACAAGTCGGCTGGATGAAACCATTAACTCCCCCCCAACAAATATTAAATACAATACAAGTCGACATCAAAATAGACTTACAAACATTTAATTCAACATGTTGGCCTTTAAAAATAGCTACCAACAATAAATGCACCAAGTCAGCCCAAAAAATCACATAGAACTCCAGTCGGTAAACCAGAACTACCGAGCAACAGTGAAACAACCAAGCATGCTAGGCATCACTGAGCACTAGTGTTGACTGAGCACGGTAGGCATCACCAAGTAACACCTTCACCAAGCACCAAAGATTACCAAGTTCCTTTAGTGATCGAGCTTCCTTCAATGACCGAGACTATCGGTTAAGGCTGCAATCGAGTAACACCGGCCAAACACACACCTCCCATGCAGATTTATCGAGTACCCTAGAATGCCCCTGCATCATATATTTAATCCTACTACATGTTAGCATTTCCTTTATCATTATATTTACATTTCAATTAAAGGTTGATTCCTCAATCTAGGGCTTGACCAAGGCAATCTCTTATCCACCCCAACCCCAAAACCTAGTTTTCTACGTGTAGGAGCAAGATACAGGAATTGTAGGTACAGATCTAGAAATTGAAGATAAAGATCTACCAAAAGAATAACTGAGAGGGGGGGGGGAGTGAAGTAGTTATCTACAAGATTCAATTCTTTATCCAAAGTATATAATAACATTAAGCATAAACACAATATAAGAACACTTAACACAACACCATAATTTTGGTTACGGGGAAACCCAAATAGGTAAAAACCTCGGTGGGAATTAGCACCCACTATAACTGCACTAGTGTATAATGATTCCACTTAGAATATCTTACAACCCTATTAGGAGTTGATCTTTAAAATGCATTAAGTACAGTGACCTGGTCAAAGGTCAAACCATGTTAGGAGTCTTTTATAATTAACCTTGTTAGGGGTGAGGACACACTGTCCGAGAGCACACTACTCAAAGGGGTGAAGGCTACAACCTTCAGTTTAATAGATACACACTATATCTGGATCTTGGTGAACTATGAATTAGACCTACTATCTAGATCAATTCCAATGAATATCATATACTCTCTTCTTAGTGGCATAGACCTTCTACTGATGGCTCAATACTTTGCACCTTCTGCTCTATATTTTTTCTCTTTAACTATCTACCATACTTCATGATCACAACTGACTAGCTATAAGTATTTTTCTCCAATTGATATAATCAAGTCAGCCTATTAGAACTTCCTTGAAATCATATTAGAGAAACAATATAACTCTCTAACAACATCTCCAATGACTATACTAAGCACACAACACTAATTAGGACCGTGCAACTCCATATGAGTAGACACGTCGCTTCACACTATCGGCTACACTAAATTGACTAATACTTTCTTCTCATGTTGAAATATGTTATGTAGTCTTAATCAAACATTCTTAACTCTTCTCCAAACACTAATCCAATCATGCATATCAAAATGATAGGTGCAACTACAACAACAATAAAAACAATGTCGACTCCATCAGATAAACTTAGGAAACTGTAACTGTCAATTGGAAACATCATAAATCAACCTTTACTGCACAACTGACTCTATGTCCATGAACATAGCTTCAATAAAATTTCTACAACATAAATATAAATACACAAGGCTCCATCACAACTGTACTATAATTCACATACAAAACTCTTCCTAGGACCTATCAGGAACACTTACTAATACAAACAACTGTATTACTGTCTTCACTCAGAATCAACCTCTGCATCTATGATATCATGATGATAACATATCTAGGAAACATATACTCAAGGCTCTCTCCATTAGGCTTCAACACATGCTACTTACCATATGTTGTCATCAATGACATATATACAGTCAGCACTGGCTTGCTGGAAAATCTCCAACAATATCCCCCTTTGGCATTGATGGAAACATATGGAATGAAAAACACCACCAATCCAAATGTAAAATTATTTTATAACATTCTCCATTTCCTCAACAAAACCCCCCCAAGGGTGAATCCTCCATCTACTGTTGAATGCTCTAAATATCAACTGTTGTATCCTCTTACTATTTTGTTTCTTCTTGCTAAATACTCACTCCCCCTTTCTACAACTATTTTGTTTTTCATGACTATATACTTACTCCCCCTTTGACATCAATGGAAAAGGGTGCTAAACCAAATAAGCACTAGTACTACTCCTAAAGTAGCGTAGTCAACCATTCATCAGTCACTGAGGACTGATGCACTCCTACAAACTCTAATAGGATTTAGGGAAGGGAATTACTCCTAGCTTCTCCCTGAGATACTCAAATGTATCCTTAGGTAAAGGCTTTGTGAATATGTCTGCTAGCTGATCTTTTGTGCTCACATAGCCTAATTTTACTTCTTTCTTTGCAACTTTCTCTCTTAGGAAGTGATATTTTATCTCAATGTGTTTAGTCTTTGCATACATCATGGGGTTCTTTGACATATTGATAGTGCTAGTGTTATCACAATGAATAACAATAGGATAATCAATCTGAATTCCAAAATATTTTATAATCTGCTTGATCCAAACAATTGTAGAACAATTTAATGTTGTTGCTACATACTCATCTTCTACTCTGGACTGAGAAATATAATTCTACTTCTTGCTTGTCCAAGTAACAAGCCTATCTCAAAGGAATACTGCTCCGCCTGAGGTACTCTTTCTATCATCCATGCAACCTTCCCAATCTGCATTTGTATACACATGAAGTTCTACATTTTATGAATTAGGATACCATAAACCATAGTCTATAGTTCCTTTCAAATATCTAAATATCCTCTTTACTACCATAAGATGACTTTGTTTAGGTTCTCTTGCAAATCTTCCAACTATATCAACTGTATTAGAAATGTCAGGTCTAGATTGAGTAAGATATATGATTTTACCAATCATAGACTTATATAAGGTTATGTCTACTACTGTTGAATCATCTTCTTTTGAAAGATTGCATCTTGTTATTATAGGGCTACTTACTAGCTTGCAATCATCCATCTTGAAATTCTTCAATATCTCTTTCACATACTTAGACTGATTAATGAAAATACCTTTGTTTGTCTGCTACACATTCAGTCCTAAAAAGTACTTGATAGGTCAAATTATGCTCATTTCAAATTTTCTCTGCATCTCTTTAGTAAATTTTGCACTAAGCTTGTCATTGCCACAAAAAATAATGTCATCAACAAATATAGAAACTAACAATAATCCATCAGGTGTCTCTCTTATGAATAGGTTACAATATGTTTCTCCTTTCTTGAATCCAATCTTTGTCAAGTAACCATCTAATCTTTCATACCATGCTCTAGGGGCTTTCTTAATTCCATAGAGGGCTTTCATCAATCTGCATACCATATCAGGTCTATCTGATAAGGTAAATCCTTCAGACTGCTCTATGTATACTTCTTCCTTCAACTCTCCATTTAGGAATGTTGACTTGACATCCATCTGATATACTTTAAATTATTTGAATGTAGCATAGACTAGAAATAACTTTATTGCTTCCAATCTTCTTACAGGGGAAAATGTATCAGAATAATCAATTCCTTCTCTTTGCGCATATCCTTTACATACTAGTCTTGCTTTGTTTCTTACTATTGTACCATCTTAATTCATCTTGTTTCTGAATATCCACTTGGTTCCAATCACATTCTTATCACTAGGTGATCTAGGGACCAGTTCCCATGTATCATTCTTAATTATCTGATCTAGTTCTTCTTTCATTGCTTCATGCCAATCTGAATCATTACATGCATCTTCAACACTTAAGGGTTCAATTTGTGAAAGTAAGCATACCTCTTGATTAGCTTTTGAAATTTTTGCTTTTGATCTTGTCATGACTTTGCTTTTTTGATCTCCAATGATATCTTCCTTTGAGTGGTATCTAGATGTGAATTTAGGAACATTAGGTGTGACTCTCTCATCTATCTTTTGTGATTCTTCTTCACTTGTTTTAGGGTCATTGAATAATACATCAATGCTATCAAACATTTCATCAACAACTATTTCTCTATTCATAGGATTAGGTTCTTCTTCAATCATAGGTGCATAATCATGATATCTATCTTGAATCATAATCTTCTCATCAATCTTTACATGTTCACTTTCAATAATCTTCTTCAATCTTAAGTTAAAACATCTATAAGCTTTGCTTTTAGTAGAGTAACCAAGAAAAATACCTTCAGCACTTGCATAAAACTTGTCAATATATTCATCTCTCTTGATGTAGCACTTGCTTCCAAAGATTCTAAAGTATTTAATTGTAGTTACATTCCCAAACCATAGCTCATAAGGTGTTTTGACTGCGCTTGGCCTCAATTGAATTCTATTGATAGTATAGACTATTGTATTGACTACATCTCTCTAATAGGTTAGTGTGACCTTTCCTTCAATCATGATGGTGCGCGCTGTGTCAAGTATGATCCTATTCCTTCTTTCTACAATTCCATTTTGTTGAGGGGTTATAGGTGCACTTAGCTATCTCTTTATCCCATGTTCTTTGTAGTACTCTTAAAATCTATCAGAGGTGAATTCTCCTCCTCTATCTGATCTCAGACATTTTATTTTTAATCCAAACTCATTTTCAACTTTATCTTTGAATATTTTGAACTTCTCAAATGCTTCTAATTTGTCTTTTAAGAATGCAACCCACATCATTCTAGAATAATCAACAAACAAAATAAAGCACCTTTCACCATAGTATGATCTTGTTTGAGTTGGTCCACATAGGTCTGTATGCACTAGATCCAATTTGTTCTCTACCAAATTATGCTTGCTTCTGAATGAATTCCTCACATGCTTTCCCATCACACATTCCATGCATATTGTATCAAGTGGTTTTGCAATGCTAGGAAGGTCTCTTATTTCCTTTACATTTCTTTTCTTTACTATGTTGTCAAAATTGATGTGACATATTCTTTTGTGCCATAACCAACTGTCATCTACTTTAGCAACAAAACAACTTGCTTCTAAATTAAGCTAAAAAACATTACCTTTTGTCTTTGATTCCGATGCAATCATTTCTCCTTCCTTGTTATTAATGATGCATTTATTGTCTTTGAATTCCAATTGATATCCTTTGTCAAGCAATTGTCCAACACTTAGTAGGTTATGCTGCAAACCATAAACATAAAGAACATCATTAGTGTTGTTCTTTCCATCCAAGGTGATAGCTCCTCTATCTATGATAGGTTTAGGAGTGTTGTCTCCAAATCTAACCATGTCACCTTTGTACTTATCCAAATGTACAAATCTATCTTTGTCTCCCGTCATGTGTGTGAACAACCGCTATCAATTATCCAATCAGTTCTGATGTCTGCTTGTGAAATCAATGCTAACTCTTGTGCTTTCTTTTCATCTTCAAGGTCCATTTCATCAAACATTTTCTCCATATCTTCAAGAACAATGAATCCAATTTCATCTTCTTCTAAATCTTCATCTGATACTCCATCTCCAGCATAGTAACATTCTTTTGTATACTTAGGCTTGTAATTAGTTTTGAACTTCTTGACTCTTGTAGGACACTTAGAAGCAAAGTGACCAATATTATTACATGAAAAGCATTTGAATGGTAACTGGCCTTCATATTTTCCTTTTCCTTTCCTTTCTTTCTTAGCAATCCTAGCAATGAAATTATATAGTGCTTTCCCTTCATCATCATCATTAAAATTACTAGAGGTGTTCAAGGATTTATTACCATGGGCTGAAGCTTTGAAGGCTCTCTCACTTTTAGGCTCTGTCTTCAAACTTGATATCTTGAATGCTGAAATCTTGCTTATTAAGGTCTCTCTTTTGAAGTCTTTTGAAAATTGCATAGTCTCATCTAGGATGTTTATCTTTCTCTCATATTCTGGTGTCAATGTAGTCATCAACTTATCCATTATATCTTCTTCTGAAATTTCTCCACCATTATTTCTGATTCCTGCAACAGCTTCATTAATCCTTTGATTATAGGTTCTAATGTTCTCTTCAGGTAGCATCTCCAATGTATTATACTTTTTCTTCCATGTCTTTCTGCATGCATTCTTGGCCTGGACATCTCCTTCAAACATGTCTTCTAGATACTTCCATATCTTGTAGGCTTTATCTATGTTCTTGATCTCTGAAAACTCACTATCAGACAAGGCGCTCATAAGGGCTTCTTTGGCAATAGAATTTTGAGTGAACATCTCCTTTTTATTAAGAGTTGCATCTTCCTTTGCAAGATCTGATAAAGAGGGAATCTAAACTTCTTTAGTAGCTACTTCAAAAATATCAAAGGCAATGCACTGCAAATGTGTTACCATTTTGTTCTTCCAATCTAGATAGTTCTCTCCATCAAACTTAAGAATCTCTTTTCTAAAGAATGACATCTAATCAACCTCAAGCTGTAAAATTTCTCTCCGAGGCACTTGGCTCTGATACCAATTGTTAGGAATAGTCCTAAGAGATAATGGAGAGGGGGGGGGGGGTTGAATCCATTATCTACAAGATTCAATTCTTTATCCAATTTAGTATAGAAGAAAATCAAGCATAAACACAATATAAGAACACTTAACACAAAACCACAATTTTGGTTACGGGGAAACCCAAATAGGTAAAAACCCCAGTGGGAATTAGCACCCACTATAAACTGCACTAGTGTATAATGATCCTTGTTAGAAGATCTTACAATCATGTTAGGAGTTGATCTTTACAATGCATTAAGTACAATGATCTAGTCAAAGGTCAGACCCTGTTAGGAGCCTTTTATAATTAACCCTATTAGGGGTGAGGACACACTGTTCGGGAGCACACTGCTCAAAGGGGTGAAGGCTGCAACCTTCTGTTTAATAGATACACACTATATATGGATCTTGGTGAATTTCCAGTTAGACCTAGTATCTAGATCAGTTCCAATGAATATCATACACTCTCTTCTTAGTCACATAGACCTTTTACTGATGGCTCAATACTTCGTACATTTTGCTCTACAATTTTTCTCTTTAACTGTCTACCATACTTAGCGATCACAACTGACCAGCTACAAGTATCTTTCTCCAAATGATATAATCAAGTCAGCCTATTAAAACTTCCTTGAAATCATATTAGAGAAATAATATAACTCTCTAACAACATCTCCAACTACTATACTAAGCACACAACACTAATTAGAATCGCGCAACTCCATATGAGTAAACGCATCACTTCACACTGTCAGCTCCACTAAACTAACTGCTACTTTCTTCTCATGTTGAAATATGTTATTCACTCTTAACCAAACATTCTTAACTCTTCTCCAAACACTAATCCAAGCATGTATATCAAGATGATAGGTGCAACTACTACAACAATAAAAATAATGTCGGCTCCATTAGATAAACTCAAGAAATTGTAACGATCAATTGGAAACATCATAACTCAACCTGTACTACACAACTGACTCTGCGTCCATGAACATAGCTTCACTAACATTTCTAAAACATAAATATAAATGTGCAAGGTTCCATCACAACTATACTGCAATTCACATACAGAACTCTTCCTGGGACCTGTTAGGAACACTTACTAATAGAAACAATTGTATTACTGTGTTCACTCAGAATCAACCTCTGTGTCTATGATATCATGTTGATAACATATCTAGGAAATATATACTCAAGTCTCTCTCCATCAAGCTTCCAATCATGCTTCTTACCATATGTTGTCATCAATGACAAACATACAGTCAGCATTGGCTTGCTGGCAAATCTCCAACAACAGGAATTGTAGGTACAGATCTAGAAATTGAATACAAAGATCTACCAAAAGAATCTAGGTTGACCTCAGAAAAGTGCCTCAGGAACATGTTGACTTGGTTAACCTATTTCAAAATACGGTGACATGGTCGACCTATTCTTGGCAGCCTAAGATTTTTAGCATTTTCTAGGTTTTCATCCATGATCACAGATCCACAGTCATAAATTTAGCTACAAGTCTAGAACATCAATTTTTAGAGAAGAAAAACATATTCTTCTTCATAATTCAAGGTGAGTACCTCATTATATATTTCATATCTTATCTTAGATCTATTTTCAAATCTTAATTAGGCTGATTTCTTACTTTTAGCAACTAGATCTCTATTGCTTATCTTGCTAAATCAATTAGTTCAATTTCACAAGTACATTTACACAACCTTAATCAAATCTTAAATTTCATGAAAGAGGACTTTCTTGTGTACTATTTTAGTATAATTTGGGTTTAGCATTAGCATCCCCTTATCTTTTTGGGTTTTTGCTAATCTAACTTAGGTTATATTGAGAGTTACACCTGGAAGCCCCTATTTATCTTGTATTTTGAATATTAATGTAGAAGTGGTTAGTTAATTAATTCATCTCACATAGTTTACATTACTAAATTCATCAATGCCCCATTTTCCACTTGAACATTTTGGTTAACCTGACGTGTCTTTGCCTTTTGATTTTGGAGTTAGATCCCTTGATCTCCCTTTTTGCATTGCTTGTTTACCTTATTTAGGTGAACTTGAAACCCTAAAAATTCCTTTTAATCTTGGTGTTAGATTTTTCTTTGTACTCCCCCTTCGAAGTTGGGGTTAGATCTCTTGATTTCTCTTCTTTTTCAACTTGGAGTTAGATTTGCCTACAATTTTTTTTAAAATGTTATGGTGCATAATATTTTTCATGGTCACTCTTGTGCTTAGATCTCTTTATGATGCCTATGATGTTTATGCAAGTTTATTTCATTTCATGATGTTTATGAATTTGCATGCTTTCCTTGCATATGTTATTATGAGGTTAACCAATACAAAATTTCCTGATAAAAAATATTTCAAGACCATCATTAGGTTTTCATTAGGATTTTTTATTTATCTTTTGGATGGCATTAAAGATTTTGCTAGTGATCCTCCTAATCCTATGCCTACTTCTTCCCATACTAATTCTACATTTCAACACATTAAAAGTATGGTTCATAATTTAGATATTAACCAATTCTTAGATGAGCCGTCTCCTTTACCTCCTCCATTAGCTACACCTCAATCTCCTATAGATAAAAATCCTAATTCCATTCTATTGGGAAGTTGACTATACTGGTGTATATGACTTGATATAGTGTTGTCATTATGGAAACAAAGTCATATGATGTTTTGGAGTCAGCGTTCATGATAAGAAGATCAGAAATCGGTTAAGTGTTGAAGAGTGGACAGTGCACAGAGTACCCAAAGGTTAGAGCATCAGTGCACATGGATACAAAAAAATTATGGTATGCACCCTAGAAGTTAAGTTGGTAAGACCATATTCATGCTAAGTCTAAGAGCACATGATCATAAGATTCACTATGAGGAAGATACAAAGAGTTCAAGTTGCACAGATAGTGAATACCAGAGAAGAACAGGCCAAGCAACCGACTGTTGGTATTTTAGTTAGCGGTTATATTATTATGTTGTAAAGGCTATGCACCTATTGTAATTAGGTTATAGACATATAATGATGTTTTCTTGTAAACACGCTTGAGCCAATTCAATTGGAAGTGTTGTGTGTAATCGGTTAAAGGGACGACCTAGTTAATTGTTTTGTATGCGCATATAAATATTAGATGTGCCATTGTAATGAAACATGGAAGTTGTTATAGAGTTGAAATAAGAAGAGAAGAAGTGTGTGAAGAGTTAATAAGATGTATTAGAGCTTTGCAAGAGGTTAAAGCATCAGCACATCAAAGGAACTAATTAGACAAACAATGTCACAGTACCAGTTCATCCAGCAGATATAGTGTATATTTGAGATCTAAAGGTTGTAGCCTTCACCATTTGAGCAGTGAGCTCTAGGATAGTGTGTCCCCACCCCTAATAGGGTTAATTGTAAAAGACTCCTAATAGGGTCCGACCCTTGACAAGGTCACTGTACTAAAAGTATTGTAAAGCAACTCCTAACAGGGTTAAAGATCTTCTAACAAGGATCATAAGACACTAGTACATAATATTAGTGGGTGTCAATTTCCATCAAGGTTTTTACCTATTTGGGTTTCCTCGTAACCACATTGGTGTTATGTATTGAGTTCATTTTAGTACTTAAGCATTCAAGTTAAGTTTAAGAAGTAAAGTAAAGATTAAAATTAAGTGAACACTGATTCACCCCCCCCCCCCCCCCCCTCTCAGTGTTCCCATTCCTAACAATTGGTATCAGAGCTCTGGTCCTTAGCAAAGAAGTTTAACCACTTGAGGAGATCATGGAAAAAGAAGAAATGAAACATCTGAAAAGAAATCTTGAAGCTGCTCTTGAAGACCTGGACAGATTTGAAAAAGAAATTGAAGAACTAAAAGAAAACATCAGTGATGCTCAAGTAGTCATCAAAAGGCTAAGAAAGGACTTGAAAGAATGCTCTACTAGTGATTTCGGGATAATGATCAAGAAGTCGAATGAAGAAAATTCCTCCTTGAAAGAACAAATTGAAGAATTGGATGATAAGCTGACTAATAATCAGGAAGTCTATGATGAACAGATCAAAGAGAACCTTCAACTCAATGAAGAATTAAGGCAAGAAAACATGGAAATCTTGGAGCTAAGGAACAACAAAGTAAGCTTGGGATCTGAATTGAAAGAGGCAAAGAATCACATTGATAAATTACACACCAGTTCTGATTTGATAGAATCTTAGTTGTATGCAAGAAGACTTAAAGGAGATACTAGCTGCACTAGATACAACGAAGCACAAAACCTGATTGACAACATGCGAGCAAGGATGAAAGCACCAGAAGACTCTAATGATACTAAGGAGACTAGAAGTCAAACTAAAGATCATATTGAACCATCCAAGAATGAGTGCAAGCCAGAAGACCACACTTGTTATGCATGTAACAAGCATGGACATATAGCAAGGAATTGTAAAGAGGTAAGACCTTTCAATGGTTATTGTTACTCATGCAATAAATTTGGTCATAGATCTATGAATTGTAAGACAAGTTAGAAGAACAAGACTTGGCATAATCAAAGAAATTAGAATCAACCAAGTATAAGAAGTTCTTGGAATATTAAATGTCAGATATGTAACTATAATCGTCACTCAACTAGATAGTGTAAAAAAATGGTAACCCATGTCAATGTGCTGAGCAATATAAGGTCTCTAGTTATTTGTCACTCATGTAACAAGGCTGGACACATCTCAAAGTTCTATAGGTCAAGGATGCAAAGTCAAGAAATCCCTAGAAAGCCAAAAGAATCAATACTGGACACTGAAGGTGACGTCAAGTTTGTAAAAGCTTTAGAGGATGCAAGCTTGATTTGGTTAGAGACAAAGAAGGATAAGGTTGATGAGAATGTATTGGATGCATCCATAGTGGATGCACCCTCTACATCTAGATGAATGACCCTCAGGGTCATAGGGGGGGCTAATTTAGCTCTAAACCCCTGCGTGGGTGGTATACTCACCCTCAGAGTATGCACCTTTGGATTTAACCTTTTGGAGAATAATAGAGGCTGTGTGCAAGAGCGCACTTCCTGATTCATAGTAGAACAAAAGTTGGAGATTTTCAATGAAAGTCTAGTTTACACGGCAAGCATTAATCGTAGAATTTTTACTTTAAAGCACATAAAAGCTTTTAGATCTCTCATTGCATTCAAATTTAGAGTGATTGAGAGTAGAGGAGCCCTAGCATTTGAGTGTGAAGGATTTCAGATTCATTCACCAATGTTTAGAAAGTGCATTTGATTGGTTGTGGAAGCCCTCATCTGTTGTGCCAATTCAAAAGTCTTTGAGATCATTTGGAAAGCTATATACAAGTAAGTAATGGATACTCCCATTGTATTTGATGTGACAGAGAAGAAGAGATATGTATTTAAGAGGCATCCACTCAAATCCACACTAGATGACCTAGAAGGTGCATTCTCCCGCACTCCCATGGGTGTTATGCATGTGGAAGATATTAGGGCATACATATATTGCAAGAAGGAACTAGTAGGTCTAGATATAATAAGATCACACATAGAAATAATGATGAAACCTGATAAAACCTTCATGGATGAGTATGCGCATCTTGAAAACCACCCGATAATTGAATATGCGATTGCATATGAGTTTTATGAGTCCGAATGGATAAAGGTTCTACTTAGAAGGATTCATGATGGCCTATTATGGATAGGTGAAGTTCTAGTAAGGATCATAGGTGACCTAATTCATGAGATGACATGTATCTCTAAGAAAGGCGTCATTCTTCCAGCAGGCAAGGACGTGAGAAAACTAGTTGAGAAAACTTGTAAATCAAGAAGTGATAGGTGCAGAATGACAATAGAGCCTATAGAGGAGAAAGACATCAAATTGATGTCCATGATATTGGGATATAGGTTCCAGCACACTAGCAGAGTAAATAGTGTGTCAGCGGCCACCATTCTAGCAGTAATAAGGTTGGTAAGAGAGAATGGAGTGTTTAATCTATGTGAGATCTTGTACACACAACTAATAGACAACATAAGAGCCTTCAAGCATGACAAGACCAAGATATTCAAGTTTTGGTCTCTAATAATCTATATGCACTTCCATATTCTTGGAAAGGTGTCTGATTTGTATCTTGACAAATCTATTCCCACTATGCCACATATATCCCTTAAGGCATCCACAGAAAGTACCCTTAAGGATTACATGGAATTGGAGTTAAAAACATTCAGAGTGAGAATGTAGATGAGGTATAGGATACCTAAAAAGATAGTTGAAAAATACAAGGATAGTATTTGTTTCATGGTAGAGACTAATACAACATGCATGGAGGTTGTTGAACCAAGAACAAAGTGGATTCATTCACTGGGATATGAAGTTGAAGAGCCTATTCTAGAGGCTTATGCTCAAGTTCTATTGTCAGCACCTAAGGACCTCAATGAACCTAGATGGGGGACTTATGAAGAGAAAACTAGAGAAGTATATGTTGTACTGAACAATGCAACAACAAAAAGAAAAGTTGCCAAGGTTACTTCAGAGATTTTGAAAATTCATTGAGTATCTCAAGAAGACCTAGACAAAGCAAGGCAAGAGAAGATTGCTTTGGAAATAGAGAGCACAACTATAGCAAATATAGAATCTGATGATCCAAAGATGAAAAAGGTAAAAATTAAGAAATCTAATGATCCGAAGGGTAAAACAGATGATACCCCTTCTGCACCCAAGGAAACTATTGAACTTACTGCTCCTCCTGAGTATAAGGCAATGCCTAAAAGGAAGAAAGAGATTAGCACCAGTCATCCATCATCATGAGTAACAAGGAATAGGAAAAATACACAAGCACCCCCAGAAGTAAGTTTCAAACCCAATCTCAGTGTGTTGAGTTCAAGGATTATTGATGAAGGCAGGATTGATCAAATAGGAAAATTTTATGATAAGTACAGTGAAATAGATAAGTCAGAGATTCATGGCATGATTTCAAACAAATGCTTAAGTTTAAAAATATAGTGATAGAATTGAAAACTATGATTCCAGACAGTGTTTGGAACATTTTAGATTTCTTGAAGAGACAAGTAATGGAGGAAGATATGAGAATAAGAGAGAAGATCTTAGATGAGAGTTTACCAGTATGTTCTTTAGAGGAGAAGACCTTACTATTAGATCTTGTGAAACCTCACCTCAGAACCAAGACAAGAACATTAAATATCATGGATAAGAACTATGAATTGGTTGCTAAGGAAACATAGAAAGCATTTGAGAAGGTTTTCATGAATAGGCACATGTACCCATCTACTGTTCCTACAGCTCAAGTTCCCTCAAAGGAAGTCAAGGTGGTAGAGCCCACTAATACTAGTGATAGGTACTTAGGACTCAACGTCTATAGTTGAAACACATACAAAGGTAGATAAGTCTATGCCCATGACAAAGTCACTAAAGGATAGCACCATCATTATTGATAATGTTGAAATTGAAATGGTGGCAATAGATAAGGACTTGGACAAGTTTGAAGAAGCCTTTGTAAGCACACAAGAGGCTGAAACACTATGCGGTGGTAACTCACCTAAGATAGAAAAATAAAAAGAGAAATAGATAGAAAAAGGAGAAGAGGTAAAAGGAAATGAACCATTAGTTGAAATGTTAATCAAAGTAAAGCAAGAAGTAGTGGACAACATTCCTATCACCCCACTACCCTCAACAACATTGTTGTCAAGTTTGACACCTGACACAACTAGTTTGGATTCATGGAGAGAAGAAGACCTGATCAAGTTTAGTGTCTTAGCTATGGAGAAGGCCAAGGAGAAATAGGTAATGAGGAATTCCCTCATAGAATTAGTAGATATCTTGAACAACCTATTACTAGCAGATAAGAAAGTGTCCAAGGTACACTCTGTTGATGATATAAGTGCAATTCTTTCACAGTTCAAGAGTAACTTCTCTAACTTGGAAGAATAAGCATCATTAGTTGTAGAGGATATGTATATGAAGAAAAGACTAAATGAGTTGGTCAGTAAATTCTCACTAGACCTTAGTTCACTCAAAATTGGACAAGCAACTTTGAAAGAGTTTGCAGCAAAAGGAAGGAAAATTATTGCTGACTATATGAATCAAGATAAGTTGACAACCGATCACTCTAAGAAGATTCAAGATGTAGAGGCCATGAATGAAAAGGTGAGGCAGTTAGTAGAAGATCTCTCTACTAATATAAACATGTGTAACAATGTATATTAGGGACATATTGACAAAATTGAGAAGGTAGAAAAGGAGATGTCGAAGATAAGGGCTAGGCAGACTCAGCTTAGAAATGCTCTTGCACCCTCCCTAGATGTGTTGAATCAAAATATCAAGGAGATCAATGCCACCATTGTGACATATGATCAAGGTCCTAGTTCAAACTTGGAGAAGATGGAGAAGCTATAGTATGCATTATGCGCCCATCTCCAAACAATCAATGCATTGATTGCATTTTGGAAGCAAGAGATCCAAAATTTATAGATTGCATACCTAGATGTACTTTTAGTGTAAGTACTTGTACAAATTAAGTTTTGTAACACCTTTGTCATTAATGTCAAAGGGGGAATATGTATAGAATATGGAGCTATAGCTATGTAAAGAAAATATATAGTAAGATGACATAAGGAAGATATAAGATAGAGTATGATTAAGTGTTTTTTGTATCAAGGGATAGTTAGTAACTTTGCCATATTCCTTTGTTGCCATCAATGAAAAAGGGGGATATTGTTGGAAAGTTGACTATACTGGTGTATATGACTTGATATAGTGTTTTCATTATGGAAACAAAGTCATATGATATTTTGGAGTTAGCGTTCATGATAAGAAGATCAAAAATTGGTAAAGTGTTGATGACTGGATAGTGCACAAAGTACTTGAAGGTTAGAGCATCATCGCACATGCATACAAAAAAATTATGGTATGTGCCCTAGAAGTTAAGTTGGTAAGACCATATTCATGATAAGTCTAAGAGCACATGATCAGAAGATTCAGTATGAGGAAGATATAGAGAGTTCAATTTGCACAGACAGTGAATACCAGAGAAGAACAAAGCAAGCAACTGACTGTTGGTAGTTTGGTTAGCGGTTATATTATTATGTTGTAAAGGCTATGCGCTTATTGTAATTAGGTTATAGACATATAATTATGTTTTTTTGTAAACACGGTTGAGCTAATTCAATTGGAAGTGTTGTGTATAATCGGTAAAAGGGCTAACCTAGTTAATTATTTTGTATGCACATATAAATATTAGGTGCACCATTGTAATGAAACATGGAATTTGTTATAGAGTTGAAATAAGTAGAGTATAAGTGTGCCAAGACTTAATAAGATGTATTAGAGCTTTGCAAGGGGTCAAAGCATCATCACATCAAAGGAACTGATCAGACAAACAGTGTCACAGTACCAGTTCATCTAGCAGATATAGTGTGTATTTGAGATTTGAAGGTTGTAGCCTTCACCATTTGATCAATGAGCTCTAGGAAAGTGTGTCCCCACCCCTAATAGGGTTAATTGTAAAAGACTCCTAATAGGGTCCGACCCTTGACAAGGTCACTATAATAAAAGTATTGTAAAGCAACTCTTAACATGGTTAAGGATCTTCTAACAAGGATCATAAGACACTAGTATAGATTATTAGTGGGTGTCAATTCCCACTAGGGTTTTTACCTATTTCTATGAACCATTACATGCAAGGTTACTCAAGAGTGAGGCCTCACAAAGCGGCTCATAGCTCTCTATGCATGGAGTTGCAAGGGACTATGAGTTTTTCTCTCAGCTAGAGCTACAAGAAGGTGACCTTGCTAGTCAACCATACAATGAGAGATTCAAGTGAAGACAAGGGCAACAATGCCAATATCTCCAAGAATCTAATATGTAATGCAAACTAGAATGAGGATGCAATCTAAGCTATGAAAGGAAAGTACAATGCAACTAATCTATGAAAGGAAATAACAAGTGTTACAAAGCCTTCCTATTTAAACTATGTGAGCTTATTCTATTGCATAAAAGGAAACTAAGCTAAGAATGCCATTATCATGCAACTAAGAAAGGAAATATGCAACTACAATGAAATGCAACAAGTCTTCAATGTCTTCAAACTCCAAATGCACCTAAAACCTGCAGCATAACAATAGCATAAAACATGGATATACAAATGAAGGAGAGAGCTCTCCTTTTATAAGAAATGAGGTGAAATGGACCATGGAGATTAAGAGGCAAAAAGTCTTAATCAGCGGTGGAGCTTGAAAGAGGAGAAATCCATGTGCACAAACATCCTCCAATGAGAGTGAAGTGTTGACTTTTGAGCCTCATGTGAGACAAAAAGTGCTTTTTTCCTTTTTATAAAATATGAATAATGCTTTATTTGTGCAACTTAGGATAAGAGGAAAGTGGGGGCTTTTTTATTTAATTGAAAGGGGAGGAAATATTCCTTTTAATTAAATAAAGACTTAGGATAAATGGTTAGCCCAAGGATAAAAATCAAAATTAAGATTTGATCAAGAGATTGATAATGTTCAAAATATTGATTAATGACCAAAATGATTCAGGATTGATAAATTGAATAAATGGGGCCCAAAGTCTAGGCGACCATTTTAGGGTGCATACATTTGCCCCTCTTTGACTAATGTGTGATCGATCTGGGAACACATGCAGTCAAAGAATGAAGTTGAAATGTGAGATCGATCTGGGATCACAAGACAACTCAGATATGAGGTCGATTCGGGATCACATCCGGACAAACATAAACAAAAGCTTAGACCAACACCGTCGCTGCTAGGTGCAAATCAAGCTTTAGACAAAACTATCACCGTCGCTGCTAGGCAATAATCAAGTCTAAAAATGGGAGATAAGAATCTCAAATTTTGAGCAAAAGCTCACAAAATATGTCTGAATCAAGAGAATCAAGGAAATCAGGGATGAGAATCCCATAAATACTGCCCCCTCGGAATCGAAATCGAAATCAGGTAGAGGAGAGACAGCAAATCGATAAAGATTTGATCAAATCATAATGAAATCACAATTGAAGGTAAATGATAATAGGATAACCATTAGGCAATGAAACATGCCCCAGTGATGAGCTAGAAGAAAAGAGATAGGGCGAATGAAAGACTGGAAAAATGAGAGACATGAAAAGGAAGAAATTCCACCGAAAATCAAATTATGCCTCAAAAAGGTCAGTCAACTGCGTAGAAGAATGAGAAAATTTGGAAACGCGACTCGGATTTCAATTTCGAATCCGAAAATGGATAGAAAATGATGTGATATGAAAGACCAGAAATGAAAGATATGATCAAGAAGAATCAGAAAATGAGCACAGCTGACCAACTAGTCCATAGATGATAAAAAGGAGAGCTCTCTCCATATGCAAGATGCAAAAACTAATCTAACATGAACCTAAAAATGCAAGCTACTATGAAAGTGGTTGACTTGCAAGGTCACAACGCTTATAGACATCTAATTATCATCATTGAGCATTATTGGTAGCATCGTAAGATCATACAATGCACACTAGCATAACTATGTGGATATGAATATGATCTTTATCAGATAGAAATGTGGAAATCTCACCTAGGCATCAAAGACATGGAGGTCAAGATGACTAATGCGGTGAGATCACCTAAATTTGATATGGTGAGATTATGCTTGTATCAAGACACATGAAAGTCAGGATAGCTAAAAGCATGCACTCGCAAAACAGTCAAGGATAATACCTTGTTAATCCATAGTGTCAAGTAAGACCAGCATAAATGCTCATGACAATTAGGACCAACAAAATATACCCACAAGCAGATAAAGAAAGAAAACATGTTCTCATACCCTCAGTCTTCTAGCTATGCATCATCAAAGACTTCTCAGGGAGAGACCACTCATCAAAGAAATCCTCATAGATAGCACACAAAGAAAAATAAAGTCACCATATCGTCAGCGAGTTAATTGTTTAAGTGCGTGTGTGTTGGTCATAGAGTCAGACTCTGGTTATCACATCTGTCAATGAGAAATATCGCATCATACTTAGACTGTTGGGTAAGACATCTGATAAGTGTTAAGAAACACTCGACGCAAGGGTAGTGTTAAAAAACACTATTTGGGGTGGTGTTGAAAAACACCTGTTGTGAAATGCCCCAAGAGACAAACGCACCTAAAAGACCTATGCGAACAGTTATGCCCCCTAGACAAAGACAAAGACCAATTCCAGACTAGGCCAAATAAGGTCAAGGCATGATGACAAGTAGTTAAGTGTCGAGGACGTATGCTAACAAATAGGAGTGCAAAGGCCTCAAGTAGCGCCTGTTTCCAGGTTTTCACCACTTGGAATCATTTTTATTGCAATTTTTTCTCTTTTTTTCATTTTTTTTGGATTTTTGTATTTTTTCAGGACTTTTTATGTTTTTCAGCATCATATATCAATTTTTTTGGAATTTTTTCAGGATCATAAAAGATATACAAAGGATACCCCCAGACAGAACGGGCGTTAAACTCATGAGCAAGATCACAT
The DNA here is from genome assembly GCA_027943335.1 of Chamaecyparis obtusa. Lineage (NCBI taxonomy): Eukaryota > Viridiplantae > Streptophyta > Pinopsida > Cupressales > Cupressaceae > Chamaecyparis > Chamaecyparis obtusa. Next base: position 1,779,914 of record BSBK01002005.1, read on the forward strand.
CGTGCAGTCCCAATGTCTAGCAAGGTGGGGAATGAGAGGGAGTAGCAAGCTAGTGAAAGAGATGGAAGACATGAGAATGAAGGAGAGTGAAGGGAAGAAATCCTCAAGGTCAAACTCCTCAAAAGTACCCAAGCTAGGGAAAAAATTGTTGTCATGTAAAGCGCATTTGGATAAGCAATGAAAGGATATCATAGGATGTCACAAAAGCGCACTGCAAAAGAAGCAAGGGAGGATGCAGTCCAAAGGAGTAGACATGTCAAGAGGCTTCATAGCATCATTTTTACTCTTTTTATTAGATCAAGACCAAGGGGGAAAAGGATAGCGAAAGGCTAGAATGAATGGAGGAAAATGAATATGAAGGCTAGACATGAAAGGAATGAAAAAAAGATCATTGTAAGATAGCTCACAAGATAGCCAAATATTTAAGTATAGGTCAACATTGTCAAGATCAAAGAGAGAAGATGGAATGGATGAAATATGTAGAAGAACTACGCATGATGCCTGATTTCCAAGTTTTCATCATGGTACTTATCCAAGGTGCCACAAGGGAGTGGTTTTCACCAAAGGATGAATTTATTTCTCTTTACTTTTGCTACCAAGGTGCCTGTTTCCAGGTCTTCACCATGGCACATTTTTAAATTTTTTTTTTTTCTTTTTTTTCTTTTTTGTTTTCTTTTTTATTTAATTTTATAATTTTTTGAATTTTCTTTTTTTTTGAATTTTTTGGAAGAAGGCAAGCTTTTAGATAATGCTCCTTGAAAGAATAAACCATGATGTGTCAAGGATTCAAAATGATATGCTCAAAGATGCTGAAGGGGAAAGGAAGACGCAGAAGGAATAGGCAAATGAGGAAAATTGAGAGAAGGTAGAAGGATGATGAATGGAAGGAATGTGAAAAGGATAGCTAGAAAGAAGGCAAGATCAACATCGATACACACCTTGAAGGGTGACGGGAAAAATGGAGGAAATGTAAACCATATTCTAGTCCAAATGTGAACCATATTCTGGTTCATTATTGCTATTTGACTCCTCAAAGAGTGGATTGGTGTACTTGTTATAATTCTCAAATGTGAATGAAGGAATACGAGAAGGAATATGATGAATGTTTAGCAAAGGTTGTGGTTCAGGCACATGGAATGAAAGAATGTTTTTGGAAGAAGATGAAGTGGAAGTCTTTGGAAGCTTGAATGTCAATTTCACTTTTTGTTCAACATGAGACTCTTTCAAGAGAGATTTTGGAATCCATATAGCCTTAGGCTTTTCATTTCCTTTTGATAATTTAGAGAGAATATCTTCAATAATGGATTTTGGAACCCATACTTGTCTTGTAGTTTTCTTTTTAGATATCTCTTTTGACTTTATATATCCATGTCGATTAGAGGGGACATGGTGATCTTCTTTTTTTGATGGATTCTTATATTGCTTCTTTTTCTTGTATTGAGCATTCAAGTTACTTCCAAAAGAATTGGGACTTGTGGAAGAAGAAGGAAAATATGATTGGTATAGATGGGTGGATGGATGAAAGGGATTCAAGGGTATGCATCTATGTTGATCTTGAGGAAAGATAGGAGATGGAGGGATGTAAGGACCCAAGATGGATGACAAATTAGGAGAATTAGGAGGGGAAAGTGAAGGGACATAAGGACCCAAGATGGAAGGAAGACATGAAGCCCTTAGTATTGGTGGAGGAGGTCCAAGGATGGAAGTGGAAGATGCAAAAGGATAATCAATAAGTTCATCAACATCTATATGACAACCAAGGATATCAACATCTTTAGAGTGAGCATTAGAGTTTTCAACAGGATCATGCACATCTTGAATAGGAGTAGTTTCTTTGATAGGATCATTCATAGCTTGCAAAGATTTAGGAAGAGAAGAAAGCGGAAGTGAACATGGAGTGGTAGAATAGGAAGATGGAAGACTTTGATCTTGACAATGATTGTTGGGTAGCATAAGTGTATCAACTTTTTCTAGATTTTCAATAGGCTCAACATTGGAAGTAACAACACCATTTTTAATAACCTTAATGGAAGTATCATCTTTTGAAAGTGCAAGTGTAGTAAGGTTATTTTGATTATCAATAAGCTCAACGGTGTAAGTAGTAGCTTGATATTGCTTAGAGGAAGAATTAAGACATGGTGGAATGAATGGGGAAGGGTGTAAAGGATCAAAAGAACCATGAAACGGATAAGAGACATCATGAAAAGAATTGGATGACATGGAGGGTTCTTGATCTTGATCTTTCTTTATATTCTCTTCTTTATCATTTTTAGAGTCCTCTTGACATGGAGCCACTTCTAAGGACAAGGAAGCAGGTTGGGATTGTATAGAAGACTTTGGAAGAGATGGTGAAGGACTAGCTGAAATAGGCATTATAGCGGATGAAGGCTTAGGCTCTTTAGGTTCGACATTATTGAAAGTATTTGCAGCCAAGCGAAGGTTAGCTTGAGTTTCTTTAAGAGGTAGCCCTTGAGGATAACTATAGGGAACCTCATGGAAAGAATTAGGATCTTTGTTGGATGAAGGATTTGTGAAAGATTTGGAAGACTTAGCAGCTTTAGGAGACGTGTGGACGTTGGAGTAAGTAGAGGATAGAAGCGAACCATCACAAGACAAAGGTTCAACATTAACATGATCTTGCTCGAGAGTGCAACTTTTATTTTCAGCATGAGAACTTTTAGAGGAGAGATCCTTTTGACGTTTGAAATCAGCACGGTAGATTTTCTCCTCCTTAGTAGGAATATTGTATTGTTCACAAAAATCATCAAAGAATTCTTCAAATTCAGAATCATATGGATCACCATCACAGTCTACCCAATAGGACTTCCCCTTGGAAATCACAAGTGTACCACGAGGATGATGCTTAGGAATAGAAGTTTCATGGGTATCACTACATTGTCCATCATCATAGTCATCATAGTCATTATAGTCATCATAGGTGGGTGTATCACTCTTTGTGGAAGAGACATCACAAGGACTATCATGTTTCTCTTTATGGTATGTCTTCTGAAGATAAGGAAGATTCTTGGGAGAAGTAGAAGAAGAATGAGATCGTGAAGAAGAGGAAAATGAAGACTTCATGGAGGAAGAAGAAGGCTTGGATAATGAGGAATGTCTAGAAGAATAATAATGAGATTTAGAAGATGAAGAATGTGAATAATGTTTAGAAGAGTCATGATAAGATTTGGAAGATGAAGAAATCGAATGAGGTTTAAAAGAATCATGATAAGACTTAGAAGATGAAGAATGTGAATAGTGCTTTGAAGAATCGTGATAAGATTTAGAATGTGAGGAATGATGAGAAGATTTAGAAGATGAAGAATATTTGGATGAGACCATGAGTATGATTCTAGCAAAGGCATCTGATTCAATCGACTTTTCTTTTATTTTTGCTATAAGTTTATTACCCATGCCATAATTAGAAGAACCATTAGAGGAACAAAATTCTTCAAATTGAGAAATGAGTTCAAGATCATCTATTCTCAAGAGAGGTTCCTTAATAAGATAGTTGAAATTCATGGTTCTAGAAGAGGAGGAATCAAGCATGGAAGAAATGAATAGAAGAGATGAATAAAGGAATGTAGACTAGATAATAAGAGGAAAAGAATCAAGAAGAAGAAGAAGAATTTCCCATGGGAATAGAAGACTTTAGAAGAACATGGGAAATGGAGAAGAAAGAAGAAGACTAAGAGCCATCTTGTGCAATTAATACCATAATGTTCATTGAGATGTTGAGCAACATGACAACACCTAGGATCTAAGATCTAGACTGACCAAGGAAGACTGAAAATAGAAGACCCTTGGTAATAGGATGACCTCACAAAATGTCAACACCAAACTAGGATAATCAAAGTTCTCTATTGTCCAAAGAGAAATGAAAAGATGGAAGGGGCTTTACCAACACTGTCAAAGAGGTGCTTCAAATCAAAGGATGAATATCCTTGCACTTTTGAATCAGGAGGTTGGACTAGGCCAAAATATAATTGAAATTGAGATAAATGAAAATGATTTGGACAATAAAAGTACTAAAATTCTCCAAGAATGTGACTAACAATTCTAGAGATAGGCTTTCTCACCAAGAATGGACAAATGCGATACTGATGTTGATTTTGACCAATTTGTGCAAATTTTGAATCTAAGGGTTAAAATGTCTGATTTCAATCACAATTTTAATAGTATTTGGACAGGTTTGCAAATAGTAGGGGATCAAACATGTCTCCAAACACTTGAAACAAGGGCAAAAGAAACCTTGCCAAGACAAGCACTTGTGATATCAAAATTGAAAAAAACCCTATGAATGCTACCGATTGTTTGTATGTTAAGAACGTTTACACTGGTATCACACAATCGAAGACACTTCAAGCAATATCTACCTACAAGACAAGGCTCATTACTCATCAACTTAGCCCACAACTTGATGCCCCCTTGCCTCACACCAAGTGGTTGCCCACAAGAGATATTGGCTTTGTCATGGAAGTGTCAAACAACACAACCAAAGGGACACATATGGTGAGTATCTTAAGGTGATCCGGGTAAACCACTTGGATCAATCCTTGCACTAAGAAGATAGGGTAAACCACTTGGATCAATCCTTCAATCTCTTTGTTATAGGCGTAACATGGCACCCTTTCATATTTTCCATAGATTTTCATTATTTATGAAACATTTTTATCTATGGGTATGTACTACTTTATTTCATGCATGACACAATTGTTGCCGCCTAACAATGTCCTTCCATGCCTTGGATTTTAATGTTTTTCATTTATTGATCATATATAGTTTACTTCATAGGTGATATCTTTTATAGCATATTATGTTTATAATTGTATATCCTATGATGTTTCTTGTCCTACATTTCTCTATGGTGTTGTATTATTTTATGATAATTCTTGTTTCATATAGGGTATTTTGTTTTGTGCATGACTAGATTATGGTTGTTGCTTACATTTCATCTTTATATCTTACAAGATTTTGTTATATATATAGTCCACTAGGGGCTTCTCTTTCTTGTTTCACACCTGGGGGGAAAGGTCATTTATACATTCTTTCTGTCTTTGTCTAAGTATCTACTTTCCTTAGTACAGTGGCATTTGCTTATTATGTGATATTTATTTTCCTATAAGGAATTGTTGTCTTGATCACGACTCTCTCTTATATACAAGAGGTGCATGTCCTTGATCATCACCTCTTCTTTATTGGAAAAACTACATTCATTATAATTTTTTTCCCTTACTATTTTATTTAAAGTTTGACATCCTCCAAGGATCCCTATCCCACCTATGTGCAAGGGGCTAGATATTAGCATTCTTGTTCTTCTTCCCCTCTTTGTTTCAAGTTGTTATATTTTTTCATGAAACTCCTCTTGAAGGTATACATCTTGCTAACAATATCTATTCCTTTCAAGGGTATCTTCTCATAAGAGACATATACTTTCACAATTTATCTATTTTATTAGCTAACAAGAAACAATGCTCTTCACTAAGTTTATGGCCTACATTGTTGTTAAAAGATATCTTCTTATTGCTAGAAGTAGTTATCCTTGATTATCTTCCTTATGATATCTATGGCTACATAGTCATCATAAGGAGGGGGCATACATATGCCCTCTTTGTACTATAGTTTACTTTGTATGCACTTTTAATTTTACATTTCTATATGCCATGCCCTAGTGGGTATTAGTGATACCTTTTCATTCCAAGGAAACACAATTCTCTTTTAACCTTTTTTTTTACATTTTCCACTCACTAGCGAGTATCAATGATAATTATCCATCCTAGGGAAATGCACACACGTAAAACACAAGAACATTTTCACTTCTTGGTGATACCAAGGAATTGATCTAGGAAGGGGGAACACACATACATGCATGCAAAAACCACTGATGGGCACACATGATTGACTATTGGGCACACAAATCTGCTAGACCATTTGATCCTTCCTTTTTCTTTATTTTTTAGGATTGACTATCAGGCACACAAACTTGTTAGACTATTCAATCCTCGCTTATTGTGATTCATAGTAAGGCATAGAAACCTTATTGGGCAAGATAATCATGAGGGATGTAATCCTTTGTGGTGCTCTTTCCTTTCCTTTCCTTTATGATCCCTTATGCTTTGTGATAGACTTCCAAATATGATATTGGTGGGTGGGACATTTCTTCAGCTGAAGTCTCTTTCATTAATTGATTTGGGTTTTTGTACTAACCCATTTTGAGTCTTTTATTTTTTGTTTTGGTTTGGCTCTCTCTTTTTTTTCCTTTGTTTTCCTTTACTTGGTTTTTGTTCTCTTATGCATGGGAATGGATTTAGCATCCTAGGTTTTGTGGCTTACATCTTTAAATCTGGTGATGTTCTATCTCATTATGACATTTTCTCTCTCTTCTCTTTCCTTTATCAAAAATATGACTTTCCTCATACTATTGCTAAAGTGGGGGTTAAATGTACCATCTTAAAATGGATGCACTTCATTTTGATACCTTTGAGCCCCTCTTAGAAAGCCCTTATCCACCCCAACTTGAAAACCTAGTTTTCTTTGTGTAGGAGCAAGATACAAAAATTGTAGGTATAGATCTGGAAGTTGTAGACATAGATCTTCCAAAAGAATCTTGGACAACTTCAAAAAATTACCTCAAGAATGCGTTGACATGGTTGACCTATTCCAAAGCATGATGACATGGTTGACCTAAGATTTTTAGCATTTTGTGGGTTTTCAAATGTGATCACAGATCTCCAGCCGAAAATTTAGCTACAGGTCCAAAACAACATTTTGTAGAGTGGAAAAGTATATTCCTCTTCATAATTGAAGGTGAGTACCTCATTATCTATTTCATATCTTAGCTTAGATCTATTTTCACATCTTAATTGGGCTGATTACTTACTTTTAGCACCTAGATCTTTATTGCTTATCTTGCCAAATCAATTAGTTCAATTTTACAAGTACATTTACACAACCTTAATCAAATATTAAATTACATGAAAGAGGAATTTCTTGTGTACTTCCTTAGTATAAATTTGGGTTTAGCATTAGCATCCCATTATCTTCTTGGTTTTTTTCTAATCTAACTAAGGTTATATTGAGAGTTATGCCTGGAAGCCCCTCTTTCTCTTGTATTTTGAATGCTAGTGTAGAAGTGGTTAGTTAATGAATTCATCTCACATAGTTTACATTACTAACTTCATCAACACTCCATTTTCCACCTGAAGAGTTCTTTTCTACTTCAACAAATTTTTTGACTTCAATATCAACTGCATCCTTATCAATATCAATAGGATTCATCTCCAATGGTGTTTGGAGTGGAGTATCTTCATCTTCATCTCCAATCATGGGAGAATAAGGAGTATCAACTATGTCATCTTCATCATTAGTTGTATCTTTTGTTAGGTCAATATGTGTTGGTAAATTTCCTAACATACCTCCTATTAACTTGTGCACTGTGAAAGTATCATCTCCTTGAAATGTACCGGTAGTATCCTATACCAATGGCTGGTCTAAATAGAATATCCTTCTCCAAATGATCACTGATTCATCTTCAACTTATTTCTCTTTTCTAGCTAATAATATTCCAATACTAAATCTGCCTTTGTACTTTTCAAGTTCTTCATCCACTTCTTTTATTGTCAAATGTGGCATAGTATATTTAAGAGTTCTTTCTCTTACTTTTTTTTCATCATTGATTGCATCTTCCCATCTAACATTGAATGTTCAAACAATTCATCAGGTATATGACCTTTAATTTTTTTTGGAACTCTAATGAATTTATGAAAATGAAATACAATTGAATCTTCAATTATTTTCTTATCTTCATCAGATAACCTAGAAAACTTAAAGTTATTGATGTTGCCAATCATTCCCTATTCTCTAATTACTTGTGAAACTTTAGTTGTAGTCTTAGGAATGTCAAATATTATTTTTCCATACTTACATAAGTCTGTAATCTCCTTATTCAAATATGTTTTCTCACTGTCTCCTATATTCTACTTCTTTTTTCTCAAAGAGGCCTTGGTTCGACCTGTAGTTTTAATCTTCTCATATGTTTTTGTTTTTACAGGTTGAGGTGCCTCTAGTGGCTTAGGGTTATATGATTGACCTTCCTCAATTTATTCCACTTTGATTTACTTCATCCATGGTAGTTTCGGTGTTTTAGTTTCTGACTTCTTTGCCTTCCTCTTTTCATAAGACACTAGAATTTTTTTTTTTCTGTAGTAGAACTACTACCTTCACCGACTCCAAATTGTTGGTATTATAGAAGTCAGTGTAAGTACTTAGTATATATTTGATGTTGGTTGTCATTGCTAGAAATCATGCATTCATTTGATGTCATAAGATGAACAAGCACATAGAATATTACAATGTACAAGGTGTTATTCAAACTGGTAAACAAAAAGTAAGACATGTAAACTAGAAAATTGACTAAGTACAAATTGGTGCATAGACTGAAGTAAGACATTGGAGCTGGTAAAGGAAATTGACAAGTTGTACATAGAGGTTAAAGAGATAAGTGTATTGATAACATGTGAACATAAGTTTGTGACCACAACTCAGTATTACGAATAGGTAGTGAATTTGGTTATGTTATAACTGGTTATCAATAATGATTCACAATTTATCAAGTCAACTTAGACAAATCAGTTAGTGGTAATGAGTTTTGTAGATGCAATGAATCTAGACACTTAAGAAGTAAAGTATGGTCAACAAGGAATCATTACATTACACTTATTGGGATCACAACCTTGATTGTGTATGATTTTGTTGGTGAACAGATTTGTCTTCCTCTTCTAAATTAAATTCAAAAAGTACTCTATACCTTTAAAGACAAACAATCCAACAACAGTTGGGTAAGCATGAAAGATTGCTTCCCTCTGAGTTTCTTTTAAGGCTCAACTCCTTTTTAGATATTCAATGAATTGTTTAATAGAAAAATAAATACATACGCTTTTGACTAGAAAGTGTGGAAGGATCTCTCGAATACTTGCCGGTATCGAGGTATTTTTGAAAATATGAAGATACAGGAAAGAAACTACTAGGAAGCAAAGTTCCACTAACTTTTTAGAAAAAGAACTCACTAGATAAAATGGCAAAAGAGAATTATAAGGAAAAATATCATAACAAAAATGCATAAACAATCCATGCAAAGAATAAGATATACCAATTCTCAAAGTAACTGATTTCAACTCAAAGATTCAAATCAAGCTATGCACTTATATATTTATATTTGATTCGATCAAAGTCTAACCAAAAAGAGCCATAAACTATTTCTTTCCATAAATTATCAAAAGGAAACTAAAGCTATCTACTCTATCTATCAAAAATTTCTAACCCTTTCAAAGTTTAATGCTCCAGCATTTATAGTTTTAGGTTCGAGAGAGCCTCCAAAAAAACCTAGCCTCTCAGACACACAACTAAGGTAGTTAAAAACTAGTTAAACATTTAAATGAGACTTTTAAGACACATGTCCTTTAAACAACAAAGATAAAAAGTCACCCAAGAATCTGCTAATTCCCTCCAAGATCCTTCGACGTGGCAGTTTGCACCAACTTCCAAGTTTGGAATGCGTTCACCAATTATTGAGCCGGTTGTGAGTGCAAGTTCTTTATACCAATTAGCTTGGCATGACACACATTTTTCTCCCATTTCAAATCCTTAATTCTCTGCAACTGCTTGAGTAATTGTCCCCTTTTCAACAGTAACATGGTTTCTACATTAGCTATCTTGGTGAGGTCTTGAATAGTTGGTCCCTCATTTTCTTTAAGGGCATTCATGGTATCCGCAAAAACCTTAACCATGGCATCGACATCCCTGCTGCCTTCATCAATTTGTAAAATGCTTGAAGGGTTTACTATTTTAACATCCTTCAGAGCATTGGCATGCATGTCTTTAACTTCCTTCTCCATTGTCATGGCCCATGAAATTATAGCTTTAAACAACGACCCCTTCCAACCAAGATTTTGTTGCAAAATAAAAAGCATGCAGGGATCAATTACCTTCATGGGGTTCTTTGCTAAAAATTGGGCCACTCCGTATGTCTCTATCTCTTGAACTTGGATTATAATAGTTGCACATTTTTCCTCTTCTAACTCCCAGCCAGGGATTAGAATTTGAATTTCACCAAGCAATGCTTCTCTATCCATGCAGGTAGATACGAACTCTCAAATGAAAGTACTTCCTTCATCAATGATAAAATCCATTTAGGTCTTCATAATCTCCATCATAACTTTACCCTGCTGTATTTGCTTTACTAAATTTTTACTTTTAGCTGAATTCAGATCAAAATCTTGTGGGGACTAGGCTATCGACAGTGCTCCAACATCAGTGAGAGAAGAGATGAACTCAGCCATGGTAATCACTAGTTATTTTAATTCATGTTTTTCCCTTCCATCCTTTTGTGACTATCCTAGCATATGATCAGCCAAAAATTTGAAAAGATGATCCCTGGAATCCCTAGTTAGAATACCAAGTTCCATTTTGGTAACCTCAAAGTCTTTCACTTCAGGCTCCTAGACTCCTTCCTTAGGCTTAAAGATAGTTATTTCTGTAGTTACTTTTCTGGTAGAGGGACCAGTGGATAGCCTTGCATTAATTTTCATTTTCTTAGCCTTAGGAGTTCGGATGGCATGCTTTGTGATGATCTCCTTCACTGGCACTGAAATAGGCTTGAAACTCCTCTTCTTATTCACTGAATCAATTAGCTAGGGGGAATTGAACTGGTAACCATCTAGTTGTTAGGTGTTTTAGCAGGAGTATTCTAATCTTGAAGAACCTTAGGATTACTAGTAGATATTCCCTGATTCTTTTCCTGTTGTTCTGGTGAAAAAGAAATCTCCTCATCATTAATTTCAATGTCAATGTAATCAGACTCCAAGGAAGCCATCTGAGAGTGACTTTCTGATCTTGTTCTGACCCTTGTCCTTGGTGCAGTAGGATGTCCACTGGGCTTTACTTTTTTCTTAGGAGATGAAATCTTACCTGCAATAGGAATCAAAGGAGACACATTAGGTAAAGCATGATTCACATTCATTGAAGTAGAGTCTGCATTACGTTTCTTAAGAGGGGGGCTCTTTGTGCTTTTTTACCTTTTCTTTGTTAGCCAGGCCTCTGTGATCCCATAAATGGTTCTAGCTCTTAGCTTTATGTTATCTTCTTCCTTTCTTGCCCAATCTATGACCAAAGAACTTTCTATTTCTGGAATATCAACATCTGAACTTGTGATCTCAGAAGCATCCTCATCTATTCCGCTTGTATCAAATTTTAACTATAGTAGCTCGATCTGTGGAACTAGAAGTCTAGAGTGGTCCCTTTTCCTGACTGCTTTTTCATCATTGAGATCTTCCCATAGATCTTCAATGTGTGAACTCAGTGATGCATAACTACTTAAACTTAGAACCTGTCTAGCAAAGCCTCTCCCCAGTTCATAGAACTGCATGTAAAAGCTTACCAAATTACTACCTATCACCAAGGCATCCATCATATTGTTGTAGACCAAGGTTCCCAACTTAATCAGAAACATTGAAGCCCATTTTTCCCCTGGTAAACTATTCTTAATCACCGTGAACAACTGCCTACAGACTTCAGCCAATATGAAATAGTCAAAAGAAAATCTAGGGAGCTTGAGAGGTTCCTCATCAAAACCTCCAATCCAGATATAAGTAAAATGTAGAAATTGAATATAAAAACTCCCATAAGTTTGAACTAACTTTTGGACTTCCAATGATATTCTCTGGTTTGAAATTCCCACCAACTGTTGACACAGTCTTCTGAGGAAGACATCATGAACTCTTCTATAATCTCTCAATACCCTATCTTTCCTTAACAAGGGACAATATTCATAAATGTTTAGGTCTTCACTCCATGGTGCATGTGGAATAGCTCCCAAATCTATTGTGCATGCAAGATAGTATATTAAATAGGAGGACATAAAGAATTCTTTCTTAATTTCTTGAGCCTATTTGAGCTAGTCTCTCAAAGAACTGGTGATGATTTATGCCCAATCAAGATGTTGTCTTCCTTCCAAAACTATCTCTATGAAATGGTACATCCATTCTTTGAAAAGGATAACTTGCTCAGAACCTTTCACTCGATGAATAAAAACTATTATATTGTGAAAATGTGGCTTCATATGGTCTTTGGTCAAGACTTTGGGTAGATGAGATCCTCCCTTATAGAAATTTTTGGTCCATTTCCGAGTCATGTAACTACTATTTTTATCTATGTTCTCCTAGAACTGAGTGAGTGACTGGGTGGGAGTAAAGCTGGTGAAGGATTCATCTAGGATTTTTAACATGGACATAATAGTCTCTCTATTCATAGGTATCAGGGTCTAACCTTTAGTGTTCACTATGCATTTAGACTTGACATCATATCTATTGATGCATTTCTGAATTAACTCTGGACTTACAACTAACGGAGGGAAAGCCGCAGCTTCTAACAACCCACTTGACAAAAAATTGTAGACTATAATCCTCTACTGCATGCTCTGTGAGATGAACCACCATCTCTTCTACCTCTATCCCTAACAGGTCTATGTCTATGATAACAGGGGCATGACATTCCATGTTCTTGAGGTTCCCAAAGAAGTGCATACTAGACCTCATCTTTTCTACTAGGAAACAAACAAAGGTAACCCCCCTCCTTGAAAAAATATTATCAAACAGGAATAGGAAATAAAAGAAAGCTTTCAATGGCTACCTATTTTTCATAGACTCAAGAAAATAATTCCTTCTTCCACAATCGAGACTCCACAAGATTATAACAGAATGAAGAGAGTTTACAAGAATACTTATATTTTGAGAAATCATGCCATAAAGGATCGACTTAAGGGACATTAAATGAAAGCATTAATTAGAATGAAGTGGGAAATGATGATTTGACAATGGGGCATCCCTTGAAATCTGCATTTTTTATAAAAATCATTAACTTTCTTTAAGTAACATCCCCTACTCGTGTTAAGGATTTCTTTTACCGTGACCCAAATCTCCACTCCAGATTTACCCTGTGGCTCCCATATTTTCAAGAATATGCACATTTAGAACTCAACAATAACTTCATCACCAACTTACATCATTTGTCCTTTCAGTTATCACATCACTCCTTGATTTATCTGCCATCTCTTCTTGAACTCCTTTGAACTGCTTCGAACCCAGGTTCAAATAGGTTTGAAGTGTTTCACTGCCAAAGGATGATGTAGACCAGGGCCCACCTACATAAACCAATCATTAGAAAAATAATCTTTGAATGAACTAATTTGAGCTGAAGTTAAAAGAGGTTCGAAGTGGTTCATGGGAAGCATTGGTCTTTGGAAAGACTTAACCAAGGAAAGCCAACTTTTAAACAAATCATCTCAGAGGCTAAAACCTGATGATTTGAAGGCTAGGTGAACTTGGAGAATTGCTAAAGAAAGACCAACAAGGGAACAATGCCGGACTAGAATTTAAATGAACAAACAAAGATGGGTCAAAGACACTTTCATATGGAGACTCTAACTAACCCTAACATTGGCTATGGCTGGGGACTGTATATTTCCAAATGTGTAGAGAACTCTAAAAAACTAGTTTCTTAAAACAAGGGAACAAAGGGAAAGAAACCTAAACACAATGACACACCAAAAAGAAAAGCGAGGAAAGAAACCTACTATCTACAAGGGAACTAACTGGCTACAACATTAGAGCTTGCATAACTTAAGATCCTACCTGTTATAAGTAAAGGGGAGATTCACACCCTCCAGGTAGGACAACCGAAAAGAATTCAAACCAAGAGCTTTTGAAATGATGAAGGGGCCTTTCCACAAAGACTCGAATTTCCCATGAGATCCTTTGGGTGCCTGCCTTTTATCCCATAATAACACCTCATCTCCCTCCATGAAATTACAAGGATGAGCCCACATGTCAAAGATCTATTTAACCTTAAGTTGATGCCTTGTAATATGATCCACGAAGTCATTTCTCTCTTCCTCTAGTTTATTTAGGTACATAATACATTTCTCCAAAGGATCTTTGAAATATTATTCTTCAATTATAGTCTGGAGCTTGGCTGTGGAAAGTTCCAAAGGCAAGGACACATGAGCCCCTATCCCATAGACCAGTTCAAAGGGAGCCATCTCAATTTCTCTTTTCAAAGTATTTTTGTCAGCCCATAAAGCTTCATGCAGCTTCTTATGCCACTCATGAGAATTATCATCCATCAACTTTTTGATTATTGCCACCAGGTTCTTATTACTAGACTCTGCCAGACCAATCCCTTATGGGAAGTAATTAGATGAATAAGATAAAGATATACCATGTTCATAACATAATGTTGATATCTCTTTAGAAGAGAAATACATAGCATTATCCACCACTATCTTGACTGGTATCCCAAATCTAATAAAAATGTAATTTAAAAGAAACTCACATACAACTTGGGAGTTTGCTTTCTTAGTGGGGACTGCTTCAACCCACTTGGTGAAATAATTAGTGGCAATTAGAATGTAAATATGTCCAGCACTAGATGGGGGATTCAAAGGTCCCATGAAGTCTATTCCCCATTTCTTGAAAGGTTCATCAATGATCACAGGCTTAAGGGGAAGAGCAGCAAGCTGAGGTCATCCAGTGAATAATTGGCATTTCTTACAACTCTGGACATAATGATACACATCCTTGAACATTCTGGGCTAGTAAAAATGATTCCAAAGAATCTTGAATGTCGTCATGGTGGAGGAGAAGTGTCCTCCATAGGCTTCATCATGAAAAGCCTTCAATAGCTCTTTCTGTTGTGCAACATCTACACATATGAGAAAGGTCCCATCTACACCCCTCTTATATAGTATATCCTAGGTAATTACATATTTGGATGCCTTCAGTTTCAAATTATGCCTTTCTTTAGGATTCAGGTGTCTGAGGCACTCACCATAGGTAAGGAGATATGTCATATCAGAAAACCAAGGGTCCATCAAACTGACTAGTAATGCCATGGGTACTTCATCAATCTCTTTGGATGTCTTACCATTCTCTACTATTAACTTACATAAACCCTTCCCCCTTACCAGATTAGTTGGCTTAATAATCAAGTCATATTCTTGAATCTTTTCTATCCATACTACCCTATTATTCATGCTGATCTCCTTTTGAGTCAAAATGCTCTTTACTGCAGTTTCAGGAACATAGACTGTGCAATGGGATTGAAGTATAAAGTACCTAAATTATTTTATTGATTTTACCAGAACAAAGGCATGCTTCTCAATCTGGGAATACTTGAGCTCATGTTTCTTTAAAGGCATGCTCATAAAAGCAATGGGTGCCTCCTATCCTTTTTCATCCTTTTAGGTTAAGATGCCAGATAACGTATGTTCTGAAGCATAACAATAAATAATGAAATCCTTCTTAAAGTTGGGACTTGTTAGTATAGGCGCTTGAGATATTGCTGACTTAATCTCATTGAAGGCCTTACGCCCTTCTTCATTCCATCTGAAAGGAACCTTTTCACTTAACATATCCACCATGTGCCTGGTAATCTCTAAAAATTTTGGGATAAATGCTCATAAGAAATTCACCTGGCCGAAAAAGGATTTTAAACCACTTCTTCTTGATGGTAGATTGAGCTGTTGAATTGCCTTGCCCCTTTCAGGATCTATCCTAACACCATATTTTGAAACAATATGGCCCAATAACTTGCCTTCCTCAACAAAGAAGGTTGATTTCTTAGGGTTCAAGGATATGCCATGGCTTCTACATCTCTGGAGCACTGTTTCAAGATCCTTTAAATGGTGATTTCTTTTTTTTGAAAAGATGGTGAGATCATCTAGGTAAACCACTATGATTTTATTCTGAAGATCCTCAAAAAAAGAGTTCATAGCCCTTTGAAAGGTTGCACCGGCATTAATCAGACCAAACGACACCCGATGGTAGGCATAAGTCCCCTAGGGAGTTATAAAAGCTATTTTGTGTTGATCACTCTCTGCCACACTAATTTGGTTGTACCCAGAATAGACGTCCAACATAGACATCACTTCAGACCCTGATACAGCTTGGAGAACATGTTCCATCACATGTAATGCATAATTGTCCTTTAAACTCGCCTGGTTCAAGTTGTGAAAATCAACACATATTCTGATTTCACCATTATTTTTTCTCATAGGAACTATATTAGCAATCCAAGTTGAATGATGTATGGGATATATGATTTTGGCTTGTAGCATTTTCTCCACTTCCTTCAATATTGCCTCAGATACTTTCGGATTATAGTTGCTTAGTTTTTGATGAAAAGGGGTAACACCTGGCTTCAATAGAATTTGGTGTCTAAATTAGCCTCCTCTAAAATTCTTAAGATCCTCATACCCCCAAGAAAAAACATCTATGTATTCTATAAGTAACCTTTTTAGATCCTCCATCTCAGATGAAGTGCATGTTTGACCAATAGAGATCCATTTAGGATCACTATCATCTCCTATATCAATTTTGTCATATTCCTTATAATTATGCACATGGGATACCTTTTCTTTAATATTACTATCATCTTTTCTCCTGAACAAATGTTCTAGGGAAATAAGGCCTTTAGGAATTTTATTTCCTTTGAGCTGAATGATTCCATCATTACCTGCAACATCTTGGTAAACTTCCTTGCACTCACTACTAGATCCCTCAAAATATATATAAAAAAAACTTGTAGCACATTCTAGAAAATCTCTAAGCTGAGAATAATTATCAAACACTTTCCAAAGCTCCATATTATCTGGTATTCTTGGCTTATAGATCATTTCAATTTGATACTTCTAAATTTTAAAGTTAGGATGGGGTAATAATAATGAGGTTGATACTGCTAAGGAATCTGCTTTGGTGTTTTGACTCCTGGGTATAAATTCTATGGAGAAAGCATCAAAGAAATCAAGCTCATCCCATACCAAGTTCCTATAGTATTTTAATTTTTAATTCTTAACAGAGAACTATCCTCTCATCTACTTCATGATCAATTCGGCATGTCCTTTCACAACTAATTTCTTAACTCCCCTCAGCTTTGCCTCTTCCAATCCCAGCAGTGAAGCTTTGTATTCTACAGTATTATTAGTATTCTTGAAATCTAATTTGAAAGAGAAGGGAATGCATTCTTCATTAGGAGGAAAAATAACTACCCCTACGCCCGATCCTAAATTTGAGCAGCTGCCATCAAACTCCATCTTCCATATGTCTTCTTCATTAGGAATAGAGGTTATGCAATCTTTTTCCATATATATCAAAATGACATAATTACCAAAGTGACATTCCTTGTATAGAATTTGGGCTTTGGGATTATCTGAGGGTACCATTGTATATTTATTCTTAGGCTCAGGTTCAATTTTTATCTTCTTTTTCCCTACTGGAATAATTTCTTCAGACCAATCCATCTTTATATCTCCTCCCAAATCCTTATAGAAGGTTCTGGTGAGCAGCATACCATAACTGGCTGGAATGTCTGCTACCAGGATTGTTAACTTCAAACATTTATCAGGACACATAGCAAGAACAACTTGAGCATCTTTAACCTGAACCATCAATGGTACTTGTTTCCCATCCATAGAATAACACTGGCCAAAATTTTTGGTTAGGGTGAGACCTAAGGCTCTTGCGATCAGGGCAGGCATGATATTATCCAATACATCAGAATTGATAATGTAATTGCTGAGTTTTTGTCCATTTAACAATAGGGAAATGTAAAAGGGATTAGGCTTCTTTTCTTCAATTTCAATTTCAATAGAATTGACAAAGGGACAATCCTTCAGTGTTTGTGGAGTGTCTTTGGGCACAAAAACAAGAGGCTCTTCAATTGTAGTCATTTCACCTATGAGGGGTTTATCTGATTGGGGGTTTGAACTAGACTCCCCTTTCACATATTTTACTAGTTTAGCTAGTTCTTTGGGATTCATTTTCAGGTATTCAGCAGGAGAAATGGAAATAGTTGTTGTCTTGCAAAATTTGACAAAGTCAAAAGGAGGAGTAACTAGATTACCTCTTGGTAAGATCTTTACTTCTGGACTTTTTGGATTTGTAGAAGTCTCTCCACTTCCAGTTTATTTTCATTTAGCATCAACATTAGCAGCAACAGAGCCAGGGACAAACTTTTGTGTCCTTTGATTTCTTGTTAGGATGGCACAAGAAGGATCTTGCAGAGTTGCTAAAATACTTCCCCCTCTATCAGAATCTAGTTCATATTCCAGATATATTTGAAGACATCTTAACTAGTTAGGACAAGTATCTCCATCATGATCAGTTGTTAGGTGAGATGAGCACATCATTTCCTTTGGAGCAGATTCTATCTGCAACCTAGGACATGAGCTCATCAAAAGAGGAGTTTTTCCATGAGGTTGATTATATTGCCTCCGGCTAACATCCTAATAAGGAGATTGATATGGGGAATTGGCTTTATCCTATTGTCTCTTGAGTATGGCCATATCATTCATCAACCTCTACATTAAAGGATCTATTAGGGTAGATGAGGAGCTTCCTGAGGACTGAATCTCTCTCTTCCATTTACCAGCCATTATAAATGTATCTTCAAGCTGAATAACTTGTCTTTGTGCATCAACCAAATCAGCCACTCCATCTTTTAATAGGTGAAAACTTATATCAAGCGGGATTGCATTTAAGAAGAAGATCTTCTTATTCTCATCACTTGGTGTGGAATTTGCAGGTATCCTTTGCAAAATTCTGTTAAACTTGGCTGTGAATTCTCGCATAGGTTCATGAATTTATTTTTTTAGTTGACTAAGTTGTGTGTGTGTGAATTTTGTACCTATTATGTGGACACAACACTTCAGTAAAACATTAGAGGTTAGTTGAAATTAAAATCATGCAATAAATGAAAAACTAAACTAACCAGGTGATTTACTGCCTTCTAATAGATGCGAGTATGATGTTCTCAGATTGTTATCGAGATCAGTGACCTTGATGACACCTAAATGAAGGATTTGAATGCAAAATTGATATGAAATATGAATGCAATTAATCTATTTTTTTAAGATTTTCTATGCAATTATGATGAAAAAATGATATGAAACTATTCTATATGAAAACTTGATATGATATGCTAATCTAGAAATGAAATTCTAATATGATATGCTAAAATATGAATGATCTCACAAAGTTTTTTGATTTGCAAAAGAAGCTTTGATTCTTCAGAAACCAATTCGCCAGCATAAGTTTGCACAATTATGAGATGATTTGAGATGAGCTGAAGCCTTAATTTATAGAAATCCAGGGCTTTGGAGGTGCATGAAAAAAAGCCATAAATCACTCAAATAACTCACGTTGATTTTTGAGTTATTTGATTATAAAGGATAATTAACTCACAAAAACATGCAAAAGTAGAGTTTAACTCAAAATAGAGTTTAGCTTTAATTGATAATTGATAGTTGTCTGCTTTTCTTGATTGTGCATGATTTATTTATGAATTGATTTAATAATTAAAGTGATTTATTTCCAGCTTAACTGATTTTGAAAAATAAAACAATTGATTTATGGGTTAATCAATCATTTTTCAAACTTTTATTCAAAAACAATATTATTAAAAATTGACAACTTGCTTTAATTAATTAAATAAGAATTTAATCAATTATTCATAGGATTTTGGATTTATTGTCAAAATTAAATAATACAATTTAGGAATAAATAGAATTAACTTCAATTAAATAATTAAGTGGCAAAATTAAATCTAATTAATTAAATATTGAGAATATTCAATTAATCAAACTTTAGGATAAATAGGATTTATCGCCAAATAATCATTAAATTAAAGATAATTATGATAATTAGGAATATTCCCCGATGTAGAATTTTAGATAATCAATTAGAATTCGATGATGTCCAGATGTGCCTTAGGTTAGGACTTTGATGTCGATTTCGTTTGATGTGTCGATATAGGAGATTAATGAACCTATAGCCCATTTTTGGGGTATTATATTTTGCCCCTCTTTGAATTGCTGTGCGAAGCGCAGTGATTCAAAGATAGTCTATGTTTGATAGAGATATGAAGCTGATTAGAAATTGATAATTGATATGAGACAAAAGTTGATTGAAAGATTTGAAGATGATAGGTTCTGAATGACCAAAGATAATGTTAACTATAATAGCAAATGAACCGATGATTGTGAAAAAGTGTCAAAATGCCTAATTCTGAACCTTATGATTGTGAAGAAGTAAGTGACTGATTCCAGACTTGATTGTCCTTAGAAGAATCACGTAGGTATCACATCTAAACCCTTCATTTACCGAAGAATCAAGGAAATAACATAATTGAACTGATAGTTGCAAAAACTGATACAATTTACAAGATTAGGAGAATACCAGATTGATATGGATCTCGATGAATCTGATATGCCCCAAGCGATGAGGAATTTTGATGAATCAACAACTAGACATGGTTGTTGTCTTGATTACTGAGGAAAGATATGATTTCAAATTTGATTATAGACTTTGAATGATATGCAATACCATGCGCCCTTCAGGATTAAAATTGAAATTTGACAAGAAAAGTCAGCGTTGAATAGTTCAGAAGCATGTTAATTAATTTGAGAAATGGTTAAACACATTTGAAAATGCATTATGCATCATTTGGAGGTCCTAGAGACCAAGTTTGACTAAGATAAACCATGATTTGACCAAGTTGAAATTTTGATAGTTTGATGTAAGATAATCAGTTAAGTTGAATACTGGATTTCTATGATGATTGAAGGTCAATTATGCAAGTAGTTAATAATATGAATGATCTCAGATTTTGATTTTGATCCCGAAAAAGGATTCTACTTGCTGTTTCATTGGAGGAACCTTCATGTGAGATTCGGCTCTTGTTAGATTTGAAGATGCAATTTGAAGAATCATTTAAGCATTGAAGTTCGTTTAGCCATTGTAAGATCATGCAAACATGAAAAAATGCAAAGAGACATGCAGTATGAAATGCAACCTAAGACCTAGGACCTAGTCACTGATCATGTGTCGATTTGTTATCATCATTGAACTTTTAGGTAATTGGATAAATCAAGACAATGCCCACTAGCTATGAAACCATAGACATATGAATATCGATTTGTATGTGCAAGAATCAATACAACACCCACTGATTAGGAAACCAAGGATATATGAATATTGATTTTATTTTTGAATTGTCAGATTAGATATAAGCACCAAGGCACAAATGCCAGGATGACCTGAATATCATGTCCATTTTGATATAGCAATTTGTATAAGCATCAAAACATAAACATTGTGATGACCTGAATATGCCTTGCATTGCAAACACATCAAACAATCAAGAGATCATTCAAAATCCAGTGTGAATTACCCGTAGTGACCCTTTATCATTCACATCCTTAGGTAAGATCACGTTTCACAGTAGGAGAAAGAACTCACTCAAAAAAAGACAATAGTTAGATCAAACTTCCTTGAATTTTCTGGGTATCAATGGTCGAGGTACGCATGGCCATCTAATTTGAGATAGAGGCTCTTACAGTCGGACACCATTTCAATCTAGAATTTCTAAAGGTGTTAGATTTTCACATACAAGCAGAAAACAAAGAAAAGATTATGCCCCCAGTCATCACTCTCTAAATCCTATAAAGGACATCATCAAAGAGCTCAAAGGGACATAGTATGCAAAAATCTCAATGCGAATCAGTAAGCATACAAGGAGATAAAAGCATGAAAAAGAACAGATTGTTTTCAGTTTGAGTTTGATGTTTGATGCAAAATCCTTTCTAGAGACAAGACAGATAGATAGATAGACTCAAATGAAGCTTCAAAGGACTCTAACTGGATATGATATGTCTAAGATATATTGGAGGCCATAGGATATGACATTGATTTCCCCCAAGTGTTAAACATTGATAGGATACAGACGCTTGAGCTGATTGGTGTACAAACCGACTTATTGAAAATAGGAATGCAGAAACAAACCAGGAGATATGTACAAACTAAAGCAAGACTGAAAGTTGGGAAAGACCAAGATTGCGCTAATAGATGGAGCATTTTGAAACAAGTGGCACCCGTTTGCCAGATTTTCACCATCTTGGCAGAGATTCTATTTTTGCTACCAAGGTGCCTGTTTCCAAGTTTTCACTAAGGCACTTTTTCTTTTTCTCATTTTTTTGTATTTTTCATTTTTTCAAATTTTTTTTGTACTTTTGATATTTTTTACTTTTTTTGTGAATCATCAAGGCGCCTATTGCTAGGTTTTCACCAAGATGTTCATTTTTTAGGACTTTTTCCAATTTTTAAGATTTTTTCACATTTTACCATAGACTTAATGCCTTAGGCATAGAATTTCTTCAGATGGAGAACATTGATTGGTTCTCAGAGTTGTTCTCCTTTAGTCATTGAGAGTTGATAGGCACCAGAGCCAAAAGTAGTAGTGATAACAAAGGGACCCAGCCAGTTGGGTTCAAACTTCCCCTTGCATTCTCGATGTGATTGATTTTTAGGATTCTCTCTCCAGACTAGATCACCAACCTAAAATTCTCTGTGTCTAACTTTCTTGTTGTAACCTCTAGACATTCTCTTCTGATATACTATGAGATGATCATATGTTGCTTGTCTGAGCTCATCTAGTAGTTCAAGTTCTTGCAACCTAGACACTTTGTAGTCATCATCAGTTACTAGACAATGCATTCTGATTCTTAGTGATGGGATTTCAACCTCAATAGGCAGTACCACTTTAGACCCATAAACTAAAGTGAAAGGTGTAGCCCTAGTAGGTGTTCTGATACTTGTTTTGATACTGGTTCTGATACTAGTTTTGATACTTGTTCTGATACTGGTTATGATACTAGTTCTGATACTGGTTTTGATACTGGTTCTGATACTTGTTTTGATAGTTGGTATACTTGCTAGCATCTTTTTCCATTGCAAACTCCCAAGTAAGATCATATCATGCAGTCCCAATGTCTAGCAAGGTGGAGAATAAGAGGGATTGACAAGCTGGTGGAAGAGATGGAAGACAAGAGAATGAAGGAGAATGAAGGGAAGCAATCCTCAAGGGAAAACTCCTCAAGAATACCCAAGATAGGGGAAAATTTTCATGCAAAGCACATTGGGACAAGCAATGAAAGGCTAGCATAGGATAAGTCACAAAAGTGTAATGCCAGAGTAGGAAAGGATGTAGTCCAAAGGAGTAGACATGTCAAGAGGTTTCAAAGCATCATGTTTTACTCTTTCTCTTTTCTTTTATTAGATCAAGACCAAAGGGGAAAAGGATAGCGGTAGGTGAAAATGAATGGAGGAAAATAGACATGAAGGATAAATGGGAAGGAAATGAAAGCAAGATCATCATAAGATAGCTCACAAAATAGCCAAATGTTCATGTATAGATCAACATTGTCAAGATCAAAGAGAGAAGATGGAATGGATGAAATATGTAGAATAACTACGCATGATGCCTGATTGCCAGGTTTTCATCATAGTATTTATCCAAGGTGCCACAAGGGAGTGGTTTTCACCATAAGATGAATTTATTTCTCTTTACTTTTTCTACCAAGGCGCCTGTTTCTAGGTTTTCACCAAGGTACATTTTCAATTTTTTCATTTTTTTAAAAATATTTTTTTTGGAAGAAGGCAAGTTTTTTAGATAATGCTCCTTGAAAGGATAAACCATGATATGCCAAGGATTCAAAATTATATGCTCAAAGATGCTAATAGGGAAAGGGAGATGGAAGAGAAAAATGGAGGATAAGATTTTATGTAAAGCGAGTGAGGTTGGAAGATAGGAGGAATAGGCAAATGAGGAAAAAGGATAGAAGGTAGAAGGATAATGAATGGAAGGATCGTGAAAGGGTAGATGGAAAGGAAGGCAAGATCAACATCAACACACACCTTGAAGGGTGGAAAGAGGATGGAGGAAATGTGAATGAAGGAATATGGTGAATGGATAGCAGAGGTTGAGGTTTAGGTGCATGGAATGGAAGAATATTTTTGGAAGGAGATGAAGTGGAAGCCTTTGGAAGCTTGAATGTCAACCTTACTTTTTGTTCAACACCAGACTCTTTCAAGAGAGATTTTGGAATCCATATAGTCGTAGGATTTTTATTTCCTTTTAATGATCTAGAGAGAATATCTTTAATGATGGATTTTGGAACCCATACTTGTCTTATAGTTGTTTTCTTAGATATCTCTTTTGACTTTATGCCTCCATGTCGATTAGAGGAGACATGGTGATTTTCTTTTTTTGATGGATTCTTGTATTGCTTCTTTTTCTTGTATTGAACATTCAAGTTACTTCCAAAAGACTTGGGACTTGTGGAAGAAGAAGGAGGATATGACTAGTTTAGATGGGTGGGTGGATGAAAAGGATTCAAGGGTGTGCATCTATGTTGATCTTGAGGAAAGATAGGAGATGGAGGGATGTAAGGACCCAAGATGGATGGTGAATTAGGAGAGTTAGGAGGGGAAAGTGAAGGGACATAAGGACCCAAGATGGAAGGTAGATGTGAATCTCTTTGTAGTGGTGGAAGAGGTCCAAGGATGGAAGTGGAAAACACAAAAGGATAATCAACAAGTTCATCAAACTTTATATGACAACCAAGGACATCAGCATCTTTAGAGAAAGCATTAGGATTTTCAATAGAATCATGGACATCTTGAATATGAGCACCTTCTTTGATAGGATTGTTCAAAGCTTGCAAAGACATAGGAAGAGTAGAAAGTGGAAATGAACATGGAGTGGTAGAATTAGAAGATGGAAGACTTTGATCTTGACAAGGATCTTTGGATAGCATAAGCACATAATTTTTCTCTTGATTTTGAATAGGCTTACATTGGAAGTAACAACACCATTTTTACCAACCTTAATGGAAGTATCATCTTTGGAAATTGGAAGTGTAGTAAGGTTATTTTGATTGTCAATAAGCTCAACAGTGTAAGTAGTAGCCTGATCTTGCTTAGGAGAAGACTTAAGATAGGGTGGGATGAATGAGAAAGGGGGTACAGGATCAAAAGAACCATGGAATGGATAAGAGACATCATGAAAAATATTGGATGACATGGAGGGTTCTTGATTTTGATCCTTCTTTATGTTATTTTCTTTATCATTTTTAGAGTCCTCTTGACATGGAGCCACTTCTAAGGACAAGGAAGGATGTTGGGATTGTATGGAAGACTTTGGAAGAGATGGTGGATGACTAGCTGAAGTAGGCATTATAGTGTATAAAGGATTAGGCTCTTTAGGTTTAGCATTATTGAAATCATTTGCAGCCAAGTGAAGGTTAGCTTGAGTTTCTTTAAGAGGTAGCCCTTGAGGATAACTGTAGAGAACCACATGAAAAGTATTAGGATCTTTGTTGGATGAAGGTTCTGTGAAAGATTTGATAGGCTTGGGAGCTTTAGGAAATGTATGGGTATTGGAGGAAATAGGGGATGAAAGGGAACCATCACAAGACAAAAGTTCATCATTGACATGATCTTTCTTGAGAGTGTAATCTTTATTTTTAGCATGAGAGTTCTTAGAGGAGAGATCCTTGTAGTATGCACGTTTATAATCAGCACGGTAAGATTTTTCTTCCTCAATAGAAGTAGATGTATCATCTAGGTATTGTGCACAGAAATCATCAAAGTCTCTTTCAAAATTAGAATCATATGGATCACCATCACGATCTATCCAATGTGACATCCCATTTCCAGTAAGCAGGAACACATGATGAGGAGGACTCTTAGGAACAGAGGTGTCATAGGTATCATTATATTGTCCATCATCATAGTCATCATAGTCTTCAAATATGGGTGTGTCACTCTCCATGGAAGATGTATAAAAAAGATTATCACATTGCTCACATTCTATCTGGGGGCATGGTGACATGTACAAGTCTTTATCAAATGGAAAAGGGGATAGAGCTTCCATGGAGAACTCTTTAGGTTCCTTTTCTTTCTCAAGTTTGTTAAGTTTGACTTGCATGGTGTGCATCTGTTTCATCATAGCGGTGATTAGAGTTTCTTCCTCATGTGTACTAATTATTTGAGACATGTTAGGAGTTTTAGGACTCCCTTGAATAGATTGATGTAGATTTTGTTGATTGACTCCTTGAATTGATGGAGGGGGAATGTAACTAGATTTCAATCGAAAGTTGCCAAGACCGTCGTCTTTGTAAAGACTAGAATCGTGGAGTTGCTCAAAAGTTGGACCTATGTGAGTCAAAGCTAAAGTATGAGATATTTCCCTAGATTTCTTGTGGGAGGAAGCTCTAGTTTCCACCATTAACCTTGGGTGAAGCAAAAGAATAAGATGAAGACAATTGAAGAATGAATTGAATCAAGATGATCAGATGACACAACCTTGTCAAGGTTTGATTGATTGAAGTATAGATATGACTTAGATGAGGGATACTATGCCCTAGATGTATGGGTAGATTCCCAAAAGATAGTGGACATGAGTTCACAACACAGCCATTTTGATGATTGATTGAAGATAGATAGTTATGACAAGGTTTTGACACAAGATGAAAAGAACTCAAATCGATTAAACAAAAGACTAAATCGGATTCAAAAGACCACTTTGGGATAATGATTGGATTCTCAGTAGTTGCTGCTCTATTCTTGACATAGTGATTTGTTTGACAGATTCTAGAAATAGGCTAAAAAAGCTAAGTATCTGGCACGATAGTTGCTAGCAAGATTTTACTTTTTGAATTTGACTGGCAGAAAGACTCGTACGACACTAGGTTCTTTACCATATGATAGATGGGCAGTAATGAAATGACATTGGATAGAAACTCATATGACTTTCTGACCTCCTGAGATGACTTTTGACTCTAGAAAGAATTTTACTTTAGATTTTGCAAATTTTGAGTTTTCAGATTCAGATTGTTTGCAAATTTTAATGTCCAAATTTGAGGATTGTAATATATTTGTCCATTTTCAATAACTAGATAGATAAACAAGCATGCAAAATAGCAAGCAAGTGATTTCAAGCATGTCTCAAAACAATGAACAAGGGCAAAAGCAACCTTGCACATGAACAATCAAGTGATTTTATTCGTTCTAATCCTCAGAAGCACTAATTTTTTATGTTCCAAAAATGTTTTGCAATAATGCACATATACCCTAGAAAATAAAAATTTGGCCTCGCTAGGGTTTTTAGTAATGGTTTGACTCTGCAACTTTTATGATCCAAAGGGGTGAACTCCAATCCCAGCGCACCAGGGTTTTGACACAGTCTAAGAATTTAATTAATCAGGAGTTGCTAGGGAGATCTGACAACCCAACAATGAACCACACCTGTGAAGATTTCTTCCACAACGACATTTATATAGTTGACCCAATTAAGGGAATGTCCACTATGGTTAACCCTCTTTAAAGGTGACTCACAAGATATACCACATGGAGAATGGTTCCATATTCAAGGATTTGGGTTTCTAGTACTATCCAAAAAGGAAGTAGAGCATAATCCCCTAGCCTTTTCACTTTTAACCCAAAGAAAGTAGATAGATTAATTCAACACGCTAAGACCAAGATTATCTCACAAAGATCTATGACGTCAACCCCTTAGGATCTATCAACCTCTCTGGAGAGAGAATGCCTCGATCAAAAGTTGAAGATAAACAGATCTAATGGAACGTGAGACTCCCTCAGTATCCTCCCCACCTACAAGGGATCCTTTGTTGAGAAGAGTTTTTCTGGAAACCCACTCTTTCAAGATCCACAAATAGTGTTCATGGGGCCTAATTACTATGTGTAACAAAGATGCTGAAAGCAAACTATGTTCATTTTTATAGCCCAAATGAAGTCTGTGATAGGAAATCAACAAAAGTCACTCAAGCTAGACACATGAGATGTTCGTTTTAGATCCAAAATTGAAGTCTTATCAGCTAAGAAGATTACCTGAATTCCTCACAACGCGCTTAGTAGATTTTTACCTATTTTTAGCAATTCTTGCACTTTTTGTCTTCTATCTTTTGTAGCCACAAGACGTACCTACACCTTGTGGTCCTGGGTTTGAGAAAAATGATAGAATAGAATGGAAACCCATTTTAGGGCCCCATGGTGGGTGCCAGAAATGTGTGTGTGAATTTTGTACCTGTTCTATGGACACAACACTTCAGTAAAACATTAGAGGTTAGTTGAAATTGAAATTATGCAATAAATGAAAAACTAAACTAACCAGGTGATTTACTGCCTTCTAATAGATGTGAGTATGATGTTCTCAGATTGTTATCAAGATCAGTGACCTTGACGACACCTAAATGAAGGATTTGAATGCAAAACTGATATGAAATATGAATGCAATTAATCTATTTTTTATAGATTTTCTATGCAATTATGATAAAAAAATGATATGAAACTATTCTATATGAAAACTTGATATGATATGCTAATCTAGAAATGAAATTCTAATATGATATGCTAAAATATGAATGATCTCACAAAGTTGTTTGATTTGCAAAAGAAGCTTTGATTCTTTAGACACCAATTCACCAGCATACGTTTGCACAATTATGAGATGATTTGAGATGAGCCGAAGCCTTAATTTATAGAAATCCAGGGCTTTGGAGGTGCATGAAAAAAAGCCATAAATCACTCAAATAACTCAGGTTGATTTTTGAGTTATTTGAGTATAAAGGATAATTAAATCACAAAAACATGCAAAAGCAGAGTTTAACTCAAAAGAGTTTAGCTTTAATTGATAATTGATAGTTGTCTGCTTTTCTTGATTGTGCATGATTTATTTATGAATTGATTTAATAATTAAAGTGATTTATTTCCAACTTAACTGATTTTGAAAAATAAAACAATTGATTTATGGGTTAATCAATCATTTTTCAAACTTTTATTCAAAAACAATATTATTAAAAATTGACAACTTGCTTTAATTAATTAAATAAGAATTTAATCAATTATTCATAGGATTTTGGATTTATTGTCAAAATTAAATAATACAATTTAGGAATAAATAGAACTAACTTCAATTAAATAATTAAGTGGCAAAATTAAATCTAATTAATTAAATATTGAGAATATTCAATTAATCAAACTTTAGGATAAATAGGATTTATCGCCAAATAATCATTAAATTAAAGATAATTATGATAATTAGGAATATTACTAAGAATATTCCCTGATGTAGAATTTCAGATAATCAATTAGAATTCGATGATGTCTAGATGTGCCTTAGGTTAGGACTTTGATGCCGATTTCATTCGATGTGTCAATATAGGAGATTAATGAACCTATAGCCCATTTTTGGGGTATTACAAGTTGGAGCAATAATGAAATCTCATTATTAGGAGTTTTAAATCTTGCTTCAAAGGAGACTCTCATGTCATTCCAATTAGTAATCAAGCCATGAGGTAAATGGATAAACCAGTCAGTAATAGTATCAATAAGGTTCTAACAAAAAGACTAACAGCTACCTCTTCAGTGGGGACACTAATAACACCACATGCTATATGAAAAGCACTGAAATGGTCATTGGTAGTTGTCTTTCTATCTCTGCTAAACTTAGGCAAGATTTGATTGGCCCCCTTAGGTAGGTAAGTAGGAGGATTAGCTCCAAGATTTAATAGACCAATATTTTGACCCCAAGGCTGATTGACGGCCATTGGTGGAAATTGGAAATTCAAAGCTTGGGGATTATAAACTAAAGGTATTACAATACCAGGAGGGATAATAGCCTAAACAATGGGTGAGATGGTAGGACTAGTAGGAGGCGAGGAGGGTCTTCTACAGGTTTGGGTTCTCTTCTTCTTGGGGGTGTTACGATCAGGTGCAAAACTTAGATTTCTTAAGGCTTCAAAGTCTTCATCAACTAATCCCCTACTCCGATCACACCTAGTGTATCTTTTCTATGCCAGCTTCAGTATGGGGGTTTGACCTCAATTTATTGCAGGGGCATGCACAAGTCTATTTACTACAATGACCTCTTGAGCTACTGGTATACCCCTCAGGCATTCAACTATTTCTTCTTCTTTTTCAAGCACCTCTAGAACTTGATGAAACTGTTGATTGCTACACCTAAATTTCCACATTGCTCTAGCTAGACTTGAAATTAAGTCTTCTTATGTGTCTTCAAACCCTAGGTTAGGTTGAAGTATAGGAAACACATCATTGTGTGGTAACCCCATCTTGTGGCATTATAGCAATGGAGAACCTAGTGTTTTATACTGGACTCTCCCTAGTAGAGTTGCCAAAAATTTGTTGGTGAATAGATTTGTCTTCCTCTTCTAAATTAAATTCAAAAAGAAATCTATCCCTTTAAAGACAAACAATCCAACAATAGTTGGGTAAGCATGAAAGATTGCTTCCCTCTAAATTTTTTTAAGGCTCAGCTCCTTTTTAGATATTCAATGAATTGTTTAACAGAAAAATAAATACATACACTTTTGACCAGAAAGTGTGGAAGGATCTCTCAGATACTCGCTAGTATTGAGGTATTTTTGAAAATATGAAATACAGGAAATAAACTACTAGGAAAAAAAGTTCCACTAACTTTCTAGAAAAAAGAACTCAAGAGATAAAATAGCAAAAGAGAATTATCAAGAAAAATCTCATAACAAAAATGCATAAACAATCCATGCAAAGAATAAGATATACCAATTCTCAAAGTAAGCGATACACCACTGATTTCAACTCAAAGATTCAAATCAAGCTATGCACTTATATATTTATATTTGATTCAATCAAAGTCTAACCAAAAAGAGCCATAAACTATTTCTTTCCATAAATTCTCAAAAGGAAACTAAAGCTATCTACTCTATCTATCAGAAATTTCTAACCCTTTCAAAGTTTAATGCTCCAACATTTATAGTTTTAGGTCTAAGAGAGCCTCCAGAAAAATCAGGCCTCTCAGACACACAACAAAGGTAGTTGAAAACCAGTTACACATTTAAATGAGAGTTTTAAGACACATGTCCTTTAAACAGAAAAGATAAAAAGTCACCTAGGAATCTGCTAATTTCCTCCAAGATCCTCTAACGTGGTAGTTTGCACCAACTTCCAAGTTCGGAATGTATTCACCAATTCTTGAGCCAGTTGTGAGTGCATGTTCTTTAGACCAATTAGCTTGGCATGACATGTATTTTTCTCCCATTTCAGCTCCTTAATTCTCTGCAAAACTTGGGTAATTGTCCCCTATTCAATAGTAACATGGATTCTACATTAGCTATCTTGGTGAGGTCTTGAATAGTTGGTCCCTCATTTTCTTTAAGGGCATTCATGGTATCCGCAAAAACCTTAACCATGGCATTGACATCCCTACTACCTTCATCAATTTGTAAAATGCTTGAAGGGTTTACTATTTTAACATCCTTTAGAGCATTGGCATGCATGTCTTTAACTTCCTTCTCCATTGCCTTGGCCCATGAAATTGCAACTTTAAACAATGACCCCTTCCAGCCAATATTCTATCTCAAAATAAACATGTAGGGATCAATTAGCTTCATGGGCTTCTTTGCTAAAATCTGGGCCACTTTGTATGTCTCTATCTCTCAAACTTGGATTATGACAGCTACACATTTTTCCTCTTCTAAGTCCCAGCTAGGGATTAGAGTTTGAATTTCACCAAGCAATGCTTCTCCATCCATGCAGGTATATACAAACTCTCAAATGAAAGTACTTCCTCCATCAATGATACCATCTATCTAGGTCTTCATAACTACCATTAGAACTTTACCTTGCTGCATTTGCTTTACTAACTTTTTACTTTCAGCTGAATTCAGATTAAAATCTTGTGGGGACTGGGCTAGCAGCAGTGCTGCAACATGAGTGAGAAATGAGATGAACTTAGCCATGGTAATCACTAGCTGTTTTAGTTCACATTTTTCCCTTCCATCCTTTTGTGACTATTCTAGCATATGATCGACTGAAAATTTGAAAAGATGATCCTTGGAATCCCTAGTTAGAACACCAAGTTCAATTTTGGTAACCTTGAAGTCTTCCGCTTTAGGCTCCTAGACTCCTTCCTTAAGCTTAAAGGTAGCTATTTCTATAGTTACCTTTCCGATAGAGGGATTAGTGGATAGCCTTGCATTTATTTTCATTTTCTTAGCCTTAGGAGTTTGGATGGCATACTTTTTGATGATATCCTTCACTGGCAGTGAAACAGGCTTGAAACTCCTCTTCTTATTCACTGAATCAGTTAGCCAAGGGGGAATTGAACTGGTAACCATCCAGTTGTTAGGTGTTTTAGCAAGAGTATTCTCAGCTTGAAGCACCTTAGGATTACTGGTAGATATTCCCTGATTCTTCTCCTATTGTTCTGGTGAAAAGTAAATCTCCTCATCATTAATTTCAATGTCAATGTAATCAGACCTTGGGGATGCCATCTGAGAGTGACTTTCTGATCTTGTTCTGGCCCTCATCCTCAGTATAGTAGGATGTCCACTGGGCTTTACTTTTTTCTTAGGAGACAAAATCTTACCTACATTAGGAATCAAAGGAGACACATTAGGCAAAGCATGATTCAGATTCATTGAAGAAGAGTCTGCATTATGTTTCTTAAGAGGGGGGCTCTTTGTTCTTTTCTTCCTTTTCTTTTTCATCCAGGCCTCTGAGATCCCAAAAATGGTTCTAGCTCTTAGCTTTATGTTATCTTATTCCTTTCTTTCCCAATCTATAACTAGGGAAATTTCTATTTCTGGAATATCAACATCCAAAATTTTGATCTCAAAAGCATCCTCATCTATTCTGCTTGTATCAAATTTTAACTGCAGTACCTCGATCTGTGGAACTAGAAGTCTAGAGTGGTCCCTTTTCCTAACTACTTTTTCATCAATGAGATGGATAAATTCTTAAACTCAGAACCTATCTAGCAAAGCCTTTGTTATCGAAGCCTCTCCTCAGTTCATAGAACTGCATGTGAAAGCTTACTAGATTACTACCTATCACTGAGGCATCCATCATATTGTTGCAAGCCAAGGTTCCCAACTTAATCGGAAACATTGGAGCCCATTTTTCCTCTAGAAAACTATTCTTAATCACCATGAACAATTGCCTACAGACTTCATCCAATATGAAATAGTCAAAAGAAAATCTAGGGAGCTTGAGAGGTTCCTCATCCAAACCTCCAATTCAGATATAAGTAAAATGCAAAAATTGAATATAAAAAATCCCATAAGTTTGAACTAAATTTTGGGCTTCTAATGATATTCTCTGGTTTGAAATTCTCACCAACTATTGACACAGTCTTCTGAGGAAGACAACATGAACTCTTCTATAATCTTCCAAGACCCTATCTTTCCTTAACAAGGGATAGTATTCATAAATGTTTAGGTCTTCACTCCATGGTGCATGTGGAATAGCTCCCAAATCTTGTGTGCATGCAAGACAATATATTAAATAGGAGGACATAAATAATTCTTTCTTAATTGCTTGAGCCTATTTGAGCTAGTCTCTCAAAGAACTGGAAATGATTTCCGCCCAATCAAGATGTTGTCTTCCTTCCAAAACTATCTCTACGAAATGGTACATCCATTCTTTGAAAAGGAGAACTTGCTCAGAACCTTTCACTCAATGAAGAAAAACTATTATATCATGAATATGAGGCTTCATACAGTCTTTGGTCAAGACTTTGGGTACACGAGATCCTCCCTTATAGATAGTTTAGGTCCATTTCTGAGCCATGTAACTACAATTTTTATATGTGTTCTCCTGGAACTAAGTGAGGGATTGGGTGGGAGTAAAGCTGGTGAAGGATTCATCTGGGTTTTGAACATGGACATAATAGTCTCTCTATTCATAGGTATTAGGTTCTAACCTTCAACATTCACTATGCATTTAGAATTGCAATCATATCTATTGATGCATTGCTAAATTAACTCCAGACTTACAACTGATGGAGGGAAATCTGTAGCTTCTAACAACCCACTTGACAAAAACTGTAGACTATAATCCTTTGCTAAATGCTCTATGATATGAACCACCATCTCTTCTACCTCTACCCCTAACAGGTCTATGTTCATGATATCAGGGGCATGACATTTCATGTTCTTGAGGTTCCCAAAGAAGTGCTTACTAGACCTCATCTTTTCTACTAGGAAGCAAACAAAGGTAACCCCCCTCCTTGAACAAATATTATCAAATAGGAACAGGAAATAAAATAAAGCTTTCAGTGGCTACCTATTTTTCATAGACTCAAGAAAATAATTCCCTCTTCCACAGTCGAGACTCCGCAGGATTATAACAGAAAGTAGAGAGTTTACAAGAATACTTATATTTTGAGAAATCATGCCATAAAGGATCGACTTAAGGGGCATTAAATGGAAGAATTAATTAGAATGAAGTGGCCAATGATGATTTGATAATGAGGCATCCTTGAAATCCACATTCCTTATAAAAATCATTAACTTTATTTAACATCCCTTGCTTGTGTTAAGGATTTCTTTTACCGCGACCCAAATCTCCACTCCAGATTTACCCCGTGGCTCCTATCTTTTCAAGACTATTCGCATTTAGAACTCAAAAATAAATTTTCCACCAACTTACTTTGTCTATCCTTTCAGTTGTCACATCACTCCTTGATTTGTCTACCATCTCTTCTTAAACTCCTTTGAACTGCTTCAAACCCAGGTTTAAATAGGTTCGAAGTGGTTCACTGCTAAAGGATGACATAGACCAAGGCCCACCTGCATAAACCAATCATTAGAAAAATAATCTTTGATTGAACTTCTTCGAACTAATTTGAACTAAAGTTCAAAGAGGTTCAAAGTGGTTCATGTGAAGCATAGGTCTTGGGAAAGACTTAACCAAGGAAAGTTGACTTTGAAACAAATGATCTCGGAGGCTAAAACCTGACGATTTGAAGGCTAGGCAAACTTGGAGAATTGTTCAAGAAAGACCAATAAGGGAATGACACCAGACTAGAATTTAAATGAATAAATAGAGAAGGGTCAAAGACACTTTCATATGGTGACTCTAACTAACCCTAACAAAGTCCTAGGTAGATTTAGAGAAAATAAGAAATAAGTTTATTTTCTTGGGAATGAAAATAAAGATGCAAGAATTGAATAAGTTGGTGAAAGTAAAACATGTTATGGTTGAAGAAATTTTTTTTTGATGGTGATTAGGGTTGATGGTCGGAACCCTAAATATGTTATTGAGAAAATATATGAAGTATATTTAATGTTTGTGTGAGAATGAAAAAGTGGTGTATTGAAAAAAAATAGAATATGACAATATTAACCAGACCTAAAGATGTGATCAAGTGATTTAGTGAAGCAGTCATAGAAGGTCAATATAGAGAATTTTATGAGCTTAAAAGGATCTAATTCAACAAGTATGTGCTAATATATAGGTCATTAATCTTTTTTTTTCTTAGTTGCTACACCAAGTTTGTAAACCCTTAAACAAGGTAGTTCTTAGCATAACTTATTTGTAAATCCCTTATTTGGGTGCACTCTTGATAGAGGTATAAAAATCCTCTATAAAATTAGACTGTAATAGGTCTTTCAATACTCCGAATAGGGTATTAATCACTTCTAATAGGGTGAGTCTCTAGAAGAGACATCCTAAGCCTTTAATAGGGAATACTTCATAACTATAGTGAGAAGATTCATGGTTATTAATTCCCACCATGGTTTTTCCTGCTGACCAAGGGTTTCCACAATAAAATAAGTGTTTTATGTTTATTCTTTCATTTCTATTTGGTTTAATGCACTTTTACATAACCGTTTCAGTTATATGCTTTATAGTATGGAAGTTTCTTTTGTTGTTGTTTAAGGGTATCAGTAATAGTTTGAAAGTTTTATTAGTTTTTATTCACCCCCCTCTGAGTAGCTATTATTTCCAACAATTGGTATTAGATAATTGACTCTCTAGAAGAAAATTTCAACAACTTGGGGAGTAGATCCAAGGACATGGAAAGTTATAGGTATGAAAGATAGTTGGTAGTAGCCAATGATATGGTTGAAGAGTTGAAAAATAGACTAAAGGCCTCATTAGAATTTTTTTTTTATCTGAATAGCTAAGAGTAAGTATGGATAGTATTGATGAACTATCTAATGGAAGTGATAACTCTGAGGAAGATGAAGAAACAATAACATATCTGATGGAAAAGAACAAGATCTTGACTTCAGAGAAGTACCCATGATGAAAAGAGAACAAGAAATTCAAGCCATAAGGATGTGTGAAGATCTTGAAGGAAAAAGGAAAGTTGAAGATGCAAGGAAAGTTTCTCTACAAGACAAGAAAAATATTGAGGATGCACTAAAAGGAAAGGAGGAATAACTCTCTCGGATATCTCAGGAGAATCAACAGATCCTAAGTGAAAATGAAAGACTTAGAGAAGAGAATGAGAAACTAAATAAGGAATTGAAGTCCAAGAAAGAAGAAAATGAGAAGTTGAACCAAGGAAGTGAAGGAATGAAAAATATTGAGGAACAATTGAAAAGAAAAAAGGAGACCCAATGACCTAACCGGTCTAGGTTACACAAGACAAGGAACATTTGAAGTTGATGGGTCATCAAATCCTAAATCTGAAAAGCCATAGGTAGATCCAAAAGTAGAAGCAGACAATCCTAATAAGAAAATTCATAGACCTACTTGTTACAATTGTGAAAATATTGCTCATACAACTAATGTCTGTAGGATCAAACTAGTAATCAAAGCTTATTCATTTAATTGTTATTTCTATAATTGTGGAAAGTTTGGTCATCAAGCTTAAGAGTGCGGATCAAGACCCAGTAGTAGATCATCTAAAGGGAGTTTAAATGGATAATGTAACACATGCAAAAATTTTGGGCACAAGGTAGAACATTGTAGATCAAGAGTACCATCATCAATAAATCCTAACAAAGTGGTGAGTGTTCTAAGAAGAGAAGGAAACATCAATGTCACATGTACTATGTTGGTTCCTCAAACTAGAATTTATGCTTTCAAAAGAAACCAATACATATATTTTAGGATGGGTTAGATCCAAATATGGAATTCTATGATGATTGGACCAACTATAGGGACAAGACTTCCCTCTACACTTCTGGCTCTACAAAACCAAGGATGGTACTCCTAATATAGTAACAACAAGCCTTACTTCAACAATAATAGACTGGATTTAATAACAACAGATAAATGATAAGAAAATACTAAATGATTACCATTCATTCATTGATTCTCCATTATCATTAGGTGGAATAATACTTTACAACTCACTGTACTTAAAGAATTTCAATAGATTTATATCAAAATGTTAGGAATACAAATAGAACCTTTTCAAACATTGATCTCTATAAAATAGCTCCACTACTAGCCAGTGCCTTATCCATTGGGTAACACCTTCACTGCAAAATTATGATACATAAAAAAATATACTGAACTTTGATGACCTTGTCCATTGAAAATGCTATCACCCTATGGTGGATTTTATCAAATGAATCCTAGATTCATACTACTTATTTATATCCTTATGTAAAAATTTAAGAATTTATGTTATGTCTAAAGCTTATTTAATCTGATCCTGGATCAAAGTTGAAGAACATGAACACATACACAGAGAATATCCATGCAATGAATTTTGACAATTCATAACTCAAAGAGAAATACACAAAGGAGAGATATAAATTTTAGATTTTATTCAAATGCTATATCAATATCATGTATACAAAATGCTTTAAAATGCAAACTGTCTAGATATTTAACTTGAACCAAAAATATTGCTCTTTACAAAAATTTTCCTAATATAGTCTATAGTATCCTAGACTCAAAACTTGTCAGTAAGAATGTCCAAGTTTTGGTCCCTACCAAATGATCCTGGTAATCCTTTTATAGAAATAAGGATTGCATACAAGATTCAGATCTTTCTTAGAAAAGACAAAAAAGTGTTCACCATATAAGACAAAGAAGGTAAATATAACACCTTCTTGTTAAAATTTTACAAAATGGTTTGTAGATATGAGCGCCAAAATTTGCAACAATTCCCAAGGGCAATTCAACTTCTGCTAGGTATAGCCTCCGTGCTTGCTTTAACTATTTGAGGTTCTTTGCACTATTTTCTTGCTTTTAAGGAGTTGGAGCACTGCAATCTTTTGCCTCCTCAGTCGATGTTTCTTCTTCTTTGGTAATCTATGAAGGATATGTTGTTTCCCAAGATGCATAAATATCTTCACTTGGCCATTGAAAGGCTAGAACTTCATCCCTTTTAGGCAGTAATTTTTCCCACTCCACAACTACTTGGTGTACCTCATTCCTTACATTAGTGAAATGCATTCTCACATTCTAAAATATTTCAATTAATTGTACAAAAGGGGCATTATCTTTTGTATTCAAAATAGTATCAATTCTAGCTGACACCTCACCATTAATTTGTTCTAACCATTGATCCCTGTCCTTTATAGTTCCATCTACCTTGATAAAACCAGGAAACATTTGAAAATTATCCTGGAAATACCTTTCCCTTAGGATCTCTTCCCTTCTTTTCAAACTGTCCCTTCTGATTTCAAATTCTATTAGGTCCTTAACAAATTCATAAGTATGTGTCAGTTGTGCATCCACAATATGCTGACTCTTAATGGTAGAAGAGAAATACTTTAATTTATTTTCTCTAACAACCCACCTATCCAAAATTGGGCTGACAGTGGCCCTTTCTTTCCTAAAAGTAATCAAAATGTCAGACAATTGCTTACCCATCCTGTAAGTTTCTTTGGGTTTTACATTTGCAACAAAATGTAGAACTGTATCCTTTATTCTTCTTTCATATCTTTGCTTCTCTCTTTGTTCCATGTCTTCATCACCTATGGAAGGGGGGAGAGGGGAGAGGGGGTACTCAATAATAGGGCTTGAAGAAGAGGCTCTAGTAGGGGAAGAAGCAATTTGCAATTTTTCTGATGCTTGAATTGGGCCCTGTTCACCCAATTTATTCTTCAAGTTTGCAATTAATATATCCTTTTCATATATCCCCTTTCTTAACTCCCCATAAGCCTTCAACACCATCCTTTTCATATATCCCCTGTCTTAACTCCCCATAAGCCTTCAACACCATTTCTAGTCTCAGTGCAAGTTCTTCTTTTTCTTTGGCTTCTTTCTCTGCCACCCTTGCTGTGAGTTGGGCTATTGCTACCACCATGCTTGATGCCTCAACTAAAGAGGTGTGAGTGACCCTTTTGATTATAAGGCTACCTACAAGATCACCCTTGGTAATCTGCTTTCCTTTTTTACTCTCATTCTTCTTCAAAGACCACATGACCAAGTCTTGATGATCATCACTAAAAGTGACTCCTTTAATAGCCTATTTTGACTCCTCCTTGGTCTTGTGAATTGGTGTGGTCTATTTTCTGACTGCATCTAAGACCACTACATTAGCTATGTCCCACTCTGGGAGGATAAGCACTCTTGGATTTCTCACCAAGTCTCTCCCCTATTCTGGAGTGATCTTCTCAAAAATTTCAGTCATTTCCTTCCTCACCTCACTTTCTATGATCTTTAGAACTTTGTTTGGATTCTCCTCCTTCCTCTTCTCACATGTCTCTTGAAATTGACTTATGAGTAACTTCCATATAAATTGCATGAAGGCCCTAGCCTTTACAAAGGTATCATCAACTAAGAACTCATCACATGCTTATTTTATTATTGGGTCCAACTTTGTACCTGCCATCTCTCCCACTGTCAAATCTAATTCAGGTTCTTTTGGTGGCTCAGGCACCCCCTCATTTATCTCTTCATAGGTCATAAAAATTTGACCTAGATCTCCCAACTGTTGCACTTGCTCTATGACCTCTTGATAATCCATGATGTTCAGAGGTGATTGGGATGGAGAGTAATGCCCTTCAACATGTTCAGGCCTCTCTTCTAGTTTTTGTTTCTTTTAGGAAGGTGGGGAATCATGAATATCTTGAGCTGGTTGATCCTGAGGTGAGTCTGGAATTTCTACAACCTTATTATGTTTCTCCACTTGCTGTGATGTGGAAGGGACATCCTCATTTCTTTTTGTTTGTTCCTACTTTTTTGGTCCTGGTACCACCACATTGTAACCAATTTTCTTTTGTACCATGTATTTTCCCAAGGGAAATACTTTAGAAAATGTAGGTTTTCTCAATAGTGACTGAACCTTCTCTTGGTCATCTTTGATAGCTTTCTCCTTTTTCTCATTTAGGGTTTGAAAAATACCCTGAAAGTGATCCATAAGAGTGTCTATCTTCTTCCCAACAAGATTGATGCTCTTTAGGGGATCATATCCCTTGTCAAACTACTAGACAAAGTCCAATGTCTTCTTATACACCAACCATTTTTCCTTTCTGATTTATTGCTCTTGTATATTAGGGATATTTATGATGATATCCTCAGGGAAATTGAAAATATGATCTATGAATGAACATCTGACCTTCTTCTTAAACATTTCATTGTAGAAACCCTTTGGGTTTATTGTCCTTGCAACTGAGGTAGTCATGTGATATGGTGACAGGGCTTTATCCATACGAAGCCATCCACCCTTTGTAATTATAAACTGGTGGGCCATTATAACATTTGGGAACAGGGTGCCTCTGGCTTTACCCGCAAGAGTATTCTTTTCAATTTCCCCCAATTGCCTTATGAATTCTGCAATACCAATTTTGAGGGGCACTTGATATGGCAATATGAAAGGGCCCCCTCTAAAACCATATAGCCTAATTATAGTAGAAACAAGATAAAAAATGAAATCCCCCCAATTATGCACAATTTTAAGGGTCTTGGAAAATTGTTTTGGCTTGACAAGTTCAGCCAAGGGCTTTGGGATTCTTGGGTTTTCAAGGACAAAAAAAAGCCAGAGCCTGGCTGCAAAACATCTATCAAAATTGATGAAACTGTTGTCCTCTCTATCCCATGTCATGATGAGGTTCAACAATTGGACCGACATATCTTCACCATCCTTTTGTTTCAAAAAATCCATCTCCTTCTCAAAATAACTTGCACCTTTAAAAAGGAACATATACATCATGAAAGAGTACCAATAGAATAGCTTATCAACTTTGCTCTTCTGGGTTCCTACCAATCCATTATGAATTAAGTCAATAATAAAAGGGGCAAAGTCAAATGTAACTGATAAGTAGGGGTGTAAGATTTAGACCATCATGTACATTAAATACACTGGCATTCTCTCTTTAACATCTTCTCCAAAAATCTGACACAGTGACCAATATGCACCCCTTGCTCTTAAGTTAAAATATTCTATTTTGAAGGCCTCCTGTGTACTTGGCCCAAGGTGATGATTCCCCTAATATTATTGTAGAACTCCTTCACAGGACCACTTCTAAGATAATCTCTCTAAGCATTGTACACTTGCCTCAACTCCTCAAAATCAATTTTTTCTAGGTCATTGGAGGGTTCACTTAGCTTAAAAACCTTCCTGATTTCTTCAGCATAGATGTTTATTAACATGTTTCCTTTAGCATTCCTAATTACCCTAGTAATTGGGTCATAGCTCTTTGCAATTTGAATCATCAAATCTACATCTATGAAAACATTGGGTACAACAAGTTTTCCTATGTCGAACTGCCATATATTGCTAGTAGGAGGAGGGGCATTTCTTTGACTGAAACCTACTTTAAACAACCCTAGGCCAGTGATATCAGAGGTGCCACTTGCATTAATCATGCCAATTTTGGCATCCCTTATATAGCTACCTGTATCATACAAGTCATCTGCTACTTTTACCCTAGGGCTCTTCGGTACTAGACCTTTGGCTTTTATTGTATTAGTCATTGAATGAGGTAATACTTCTAACAAATCTTCATGTAAACCCCTATCACTGTAATCAACTTTACTGGTTAATTCCTTTCTTGGCGCCATTCTAGGGTTTGCAATTCTTTATAATTTGTGCAAAAGAAATACAGAAGAATTATGATGCTACTAATAGGAATAAGAATTACATAGATATTCACCAACCTATTTTAGAAATATCTCAGGAAATGACAACTAGCTGTGCAAATTTCCTCGCCCATGATTCTGCAAAATTCTATCTCTTTGTGTTTCTAAGAATGCATGAATCTTCAATATATTAGCAATCAAACACAATATTTTTAGTAGTTTACTCCACATGATCCAGCCATTACTTCTCTAAGAAATCAAACTGTCATCTTTCAATGGGAAAATTCAATTTCGCACCAGTTTTGCTTCAAGTTTGAGAATGGACCACCGATCCTCTTTAGAACATAATCTAATGGTTATCGCATGATCGCAAGGCTTGAAAAGATTCCTTGCAAACATACAAAAACCATTCGATCAAGATGCATCAATGGTAAACCTTTAATCACATCACCCAAGACCCACTTGACACTTTGGATTCATCACTACCGTTAGATCCTGCATCTAACGGTCAATTTTATTTCCTTTTTCTGAGTGGACATAAAGTAAGACACCGTGGCCTTGATACTAGATCAACGGTTGTTGCATGATTGCAAGGCTTTAAAATGTTCCTTGTGAACATACGACAACTGTTAGATCCTTCATTCATTGTTGATCCCTTAAGTAACTAGTGCCACTTAGCTCCAACCAATTAGAAATGCCCATGTCAAAATATCCAGCAAGTAGACATGCTATTTTTTCTTAATGAGTGCCAGTTCGAATGACAGTTTCCACATCATCAAATACCATAGCCAATCAAGAATGAACACTTGTGTACACCTGGTAATGGACCCGCCTTTTTGAACGCTTAG
Source organism: Chamaecyparis obtusa (assembly GCA_027943335.1). Taxonomy (NCBI): domain Eukaryota; kingdom Viridiplantae; phylum Streptophyta; class Pinopsida; order Cupressales; family Cupressaceae; genus Chamaecyparis; species Chamaecyparis obtusa. Next base: position 1,822,440 of record BSBK01002005.1, read on the forward strand.
TAATAAAGTAAGATCAACGACTGTCGCATGATCACAAGGCTTGAAAAGATTCCTTGCGGTCTTGTGACAACCGTTGGATCTTACATAAGATTCAAATCTCATATATAATGTTGAAACATTAGGGAATAAAGTATTAAGGACCTTAGGGAAATTAAAAAATCACTGGAGCTTTAGAATTAGGAAGATAAAAAGGGACCTAGGTGAAAGAAAAATTAGGAACATGACCCCACCCGGTGATAAAATTAATACAGGTGCCCTTTAGGAACTTAAGTGATTTTGTAAAAGTAATGCTCAAATAGAAAATAAAAGAGTGACTTAGGGTTTTCTCTTAAAAGAAAAGGCACTTAGAGTTTTTTCATGCCTGGTTATTTAATTAGGGCTTCCTGGATTCATATGAAAACTCTAGTAATTTTTCAAGGTTCTTCTAGGTATTTTGCAACAATTTTTCTCAGTTTTAAAACAACTGGCAAATGTCTCATTTTTTGTAAGAAAAAGGAAAATTTCATGTTTGAAAATTGAGGTGTCAACATACTATTTGTGAGAACTATGGAAACATGTCTATGAACTATAGATTAAGAAACCCTAGAGGTAATGTTGGACCTTGTAGGACAATAGGTATGGCATGTTTTCATTATCACAAGTTTTGACATCTAGCAAGAGATTATAGGTTGATGCAGTCAAGGATGGTGGATCCAATTAAGGATAGGCCAAACCTTGTAGCCAACAGAACAACACAATGGTATAATAAAAAACACAACAACAAAGTAATTTTTTAACTCTGATTTTCATTAACATGCCTGATTGTAAGGCCTTCCGAGTTAGGGCCAATTACAATCAGAAACAATTCTACAAGATCCAAATAGATCCAATACAAACTCAGCTAGTCCAGCTCTGAAGACAATCAGAAGCTGATGGAAACCCTAAGGTAGATCTAAACTTGAGCTCGCAAGCCTCCAAGAAATCTCCTTGTCTCCAAGTGTGAAAACCACTAGCTTTGCAATTACAAACTATCAGATAAAAATCTGATCTGCAAGATCATGAAAGATCTTTTACACAAGTTCACCAACTCTAGCTTTGAGAACCTTAGATCTGATTCACTAAGCCTTCAAGTCATGAAATCCTATCCCCTCTCTCCCTTGATCTCCCTAAACATCTACCCCAAGCATCCTATAAATACTAGTCATTAGCCACAAGTCAGCTGGATGAACCATTAACTCCCCCCCAATAGATATTAAATTCAATACAAGTAGGCATCAAAATAGCCTTAAAAACATTTAATCCAACATGCCGGCATGTAACAATAGCTACCAACAATAAATGCATCAAGTCAGCCCAAAAAATCACATAGAACTTTAGTTGGTAAACCAAAACTACCAAGCAACAATGAAATAACTGAGCATGCTAGGCATAGCCAAGCACTAATGTCGACTGAGTAACACTTTCATCAAGTGCTAGAGATTACTAAGTTCCTTTAGCGATCGAGCTTCCTTTAATGATCAAGGTCATCGGTCAAGGCTACAATCGAGTAACACCAGCCAAACATACACCTATGCAGATTCACCGAGTACCCTAGAATTCCTCTGCATCATAGGTACACAAATCATTCACCAAGAAATGAAGATAGGAAAGGCAAATAGATTTTTGATTCTGAAGAAGTGAAGAATGAGATGAAGAAGATCTTGAGGAAAGAAGGAGAGAAACCAAAAGAAGAAAAGGTTGTGGAAGAGACACCATCCTATGGTAAAGATAATCCTACTTCAAATTAAGAAGACTACTTTCGTAGGGGGAGCACTACATTGTAAAATTAGTAAACTAGTTCCCTTATGATTATGCGGGGTAAGATCCATGCACATTTTGAGATATATTACAATACAGTATTATAGTTTCATGAAATTATGATGATAGGTATACAGATATTGATACGTTTGAAAGTATAAGTTAATTTGGGTATCAATCGGTATAGGGAATATGTAAGGTTAACAGGGTAAGATCATTTATTGCCTTATATTATAGTTGCTAGAGCTCATTACTACAATATAATCACAAATAGTAAAGTCATTTGTCACTTTGCGATTTGGTAAAATTACTTGAGAGATTTGGAGTGTATTTAAGAAAAAATTCTAAGTGCAATCTAAGATGGAACAGTTGAGATTTGAGATCAGACCAAAAATTTGAAGGAACCCTAGCCATTGGTTGAGTAGAGTGGTGTGAGATAAACCTTGACAAGATAATTTCTAAATGTGATTGTGTTATTCATCATTACTAGTAGTGTAGACAATCCTGGATTGATTGACATTACTGAGAAAGTGAAACCAAAGTACAAATTGCATTCAATGAAAGCCACTGAGGTTGATAAAGCTAGAGGCCTATCCTCCATCCCTCCACAAGTGTTGTTAATAGAAGAAATTAGGATTTTTATCCATTGCAAGATTGAGGAGCTAGGAAATGACCATATTATGAAGGAATACAACAACATGTGTGTCAGTGGAGTACTGAAGGATGAATTCAAACACTTGGAAACCAAGGATTTAATGGATTACATGTATATAATGATGAAGTTCAACAAAAAATGGGTACAATATGTTTTGAGAAGATTCCATGACCAATTAATTTTGTTGGATAAACCAGTTAAAAACAAAAAGGAATTGATCCATATGCTCACAAGATTCGTGATTGATGGGGATCCCTGCAAACTAAGACAATTCGCAACTTGTGAAGTAGCGTGGTTGAAAAAATTAAAAAAAAGATCATAGAGATATTAAATAGTAGTTGACATTGAAGATCTAAAGGTCAGATTTGCATCGATGATAATAGGCTACAAATTATATCAATCTAATAGATTGAAAAATATACCAAGTGGTGTAATTCATGCCGCATACAAAATTATGAAAGAAGGGATAAAATATGACCTAACTGATATGGTGCGAAGGCAACTATTTGAAAATATGCAAAGAATTCAAAAGGACGAGAATAAATCACTGAATTATGGAACACTCCTAGTATTTTTATTCTTATAAGAAAAATTTCTTTCTTGGTAAAGGTCAAGTAATTTGGAAAACTGATAGACCTGATATTTATCAAATGAGTGAGTATATTACATTAAGGAGTTAGGAGATAAATTAAATAGCACCATACAGGGATACTTCAAAGACTTCCAGGATAAGATACATAAGAGGCTTAGGATCCCAACACATATAGTTGAAAAATATAAGGATACAGTGTGTTTCATGGTTGATACCATTTTGTGTATCATCCAAGAAGTAGATCCTTGAACATCATGGGTATCTCATATGTGACATGAAGTGGATGAGAATCTAGTAGTATTGCACATAGATTCAATGCTATTAAAACCATTAGACTGGTCAACACCTAGGTTTGGAATATTTGAAGAAGCCTATGCAAGGATATAGTTGGAATCGAAGAAACCTAGAATTGAGAGAAAAACAAGGAAAATGTTAATGAACTTGAGAAGAAATATGTTACAGGTGAAGGTAATAGTATAGAGTGAGTCAAAAAACATACCTGAGGTATATTCCAAGAAGAAAGGAAAATTGGTGAAAAAGATATCCTTACCCTCTATTGTAGAAATAGAAAAAGAAGTACATGTACCAATGAAACCGGCCCACAAAACTTGCAAAAAGAGAAAGACCAAGAAAACAATAGATGATGAGAGAACTGATTCCAATAAGGAAATATCTCAACTATCCAAGAAGGGTAGTTCTTACAAGTTAATTCCCTTAGTTGAAGAATTGATTAAAGAGATAATTGAACATGGAAGAACTAAGAATATTAGTGCACACAAATACAAAGTTATGACTGATGAACAAAAGAAAATACTGGAAGATGCTATCATTGAACATCTACATATATTTCAAAGAGTACCATTGGAGCTGCAAGCTCATATTCCTGAAGAACTATATCAAAATTTTGATGCAAGTTGGAAATATGTTTTGCAAACAGATAGAGAGATCAGAGAAAGAACTCCTATAATAATTGTTCCTAACTTCTCAACATTAGAAATTGATGAAGCTCTAAAGGACACATCAATCAATTCAAAGTAAGAAGAAGAGTTGCAAGAACCTTGGTAAAAAAAACACAGGAAGTGGAGAAAGAGGCAATTGACATATGGAAGCAAGTTTTCAATATTGATCAAGAGGAACCTCAACCCGACATAGATGTGAGTACACAATGGGTGGATGACACCTTTATCGTAAATCAATTGATTGGAAATGTAATGTCAAGTATACCTGGTCATATTGAAGTAATTGAAAGGATTGATTTGAAAAAGGACACTACAGATAAAGTTATCATTGAGGATATTATAGAAAAACCAACTTCTCCTGATTATACTTTGGACATTGGTAATTTATCAGCCATGCAAACTTTTTTGGATACTGATGTGATGGATGTGGATATAAATGTGGCTAGTATAGTAGTGGCATTAGAAGAAAAAGAAGAAAAATCTGAACCGGTGGACACTACCAGTATGGTGGATCAACAAAAGGTTGAGGCACCTGGAACCTCTCAAATCACTCCTACTACACAACAAAAAAATGATAATCCCATTAAGGAAAAGGAAATAGAGAAAGAGAGTGAACAAATGACTACTATAGTGTAGAATCTAGTTAACGACAGAAAGAGGTCACAACACCTAGATACACCTAGTGTATCACATTCTAATACTCAAACATGTGAGCAATCTAGTGAAAAGAAGAAGAGGAAGAGAGATGAAGATGAATAGGAAGAAGAAGAAGAATTTGAAGATGAGATAGTGATACCAACCATTGATATCACTAAAATTTTAACAACAGAGCTAAGGAAGTATTTAGAGCAACTTATTCTCAAGGAAGAAAGAGAAAAGGCAAAACAAAAGAAGAGGAAGAATTTTTTTTGAGGAAATATAGAGAAATACTATTTGACATAGTCCCTAATTTGACTATGATGATGATGCCCCAATCATTGATCAACTTGAAACACTTTTAGAAGACATAAATGGTCCTTCTTGGTTGGTGAGAATAATACTCTAGTAACTTCAAGGATTGGACACTCTTTAACAGTGATTCATTGCTTAAACTTATCACATGTCTACTTGAAATATCAGACTAGACTTCATTAAATGTATCAATCTGGGAATCGTGAACTTGAGATGGTGGCTACAAGGTCTATGCTTTAGTTCTCTTCAAAAGTCATAACTACTAAAGTAAAGGTATTGCTATAGAAAATTTATACTAAGAATTGAAACTATAAATTAACTCATAACTTGCAGGAAATGCTCAAAAGTAAACTAATAATGCTTCGAAAGTAAACCTATACTGCAAGAAATAGTCGATGGTTCTGCTACCAATGGCTGCAGGAGCAACAATGCTTATCAACTTCAAAGAAACTTAGCTAACTCCTACTTGAACATGAACAGAGAATTCACCTCCCATGTGGGCCCCCATGGAAGTGTGAATAGATTTAAAACTCAGATGTTGAAATCTAGAACTATCATATATTCATTAACAAAACACAAGTACATAATAGAATATCAAAATGTATTCACTTTGTTGCTGGATTACAATATAAACTCCTCAAAACATCTAACTAACTCAGAATCATAAGTTCCAGCTTATTTAAAAGCAACTGAGAAAATAGAACACCTAAAAACTAGGTCCTTCATTAAATAGCATAACAACTTCAATTATAGGAATGACATCATCATTTATGCAAGAGGATAAACCATATTTAGTGCCTCAAGAATATAGGAACACTGGTAACTGGATTGACTCGGTCTATGTCATCAACCGCAAGGTTATGGAAGTAGTGGAGCCATGATAAATTTTGGAAACAATTATTCACCTTGAAGAGCCACTTCATCTTTGAGTCCTTACTCCTTGCTGACTTATTCTTCTCCTGCAAAAGGTTAGCATAACAAAATCTGCACACAAATCCAAGGCAAAGATTTATAATAAGTTTTCCTACTTTAACGCATCCTTGTCACATGGCTGCAAGAACACTACCCATTAACACTAGAGAAGAGAAATACCAAATTTTTATCATAATATCCATCAATCTATATATATATTCATTATTTTCCTTTAGTGTCAAAAGTATCAGATATACACATGGCTAAAGTATATAAACATAAAAGTCTGCATAATGTTTATGAAAACCATAAGATATTTCAGCCTAGACTTAGTAAATCATAAACAAAACAACCCATAAACTAGACTCATCACTTCTCATGATGTAGAGGAGGAAATGATACAAATGACTGAGAAAAGACTAGAAAAGAAAATGCTGGACAAATTACTTGACAAAATTGCCAATGATAAAGTGACAGTGTTTGGACTTGTCAAACAATTAAAGGAGAACTTACAAGATGTCGATTAGTTATTTGTAAAAGTTGCAAAAACTTCTCATTGCACTAAGGAGATAAAGGAAAAATGAGATAAATCAGAATAGGAACTGATGAACCTAACAACTACTCTAGATCCTACAACCAGTTCAATATCATTGTATAGCTTGAGGGTAAAAGAGGTTACCTATCTTGGATGAAATAGCTGCAAGAAGAGGAAGACAAATAGGTAATGACTCTATTAGAGTTACAATCATTCCTAACACCCACTATGGACATACTACAATAGAACATCAAAAAGGTAGAATGACTAATAGCAATCCTTGATATGAGTATCTTAGAAAGTATGGAGGAGTTGGCATCTTGACTGAATGGACATATTATAGCCTTAGAGATACTAAAGGAGTCTTGGCAGAAATCTATGACTTCTACAAAATCAATCTACAAGGATAGTTTTGTTAAACTGTAAGTATATTATAAGATGTAAATTTTGGTCTATATACAAGTTGGTTCTATACCTTTGGAATTGTTGTCAAAGGGGGAGATAATATAATATATATAAAAGAGGAGTCAGTATATATACAAAGGAGATAGTACATTTACATATCATTTGAATTGTGAGTTTTGATATTTTGAATTTCACCATCAATGCTAAAGGGGAAGAATGTAAGCATTGTAGAAGTCAGTGTGAGTACTTAGTGTATATTTGATGTTGGTTTTCATTGATGTAAACTACGCATTTATTTTGTGTCATAAGATTAGAAGGTACAAATAATGTTGTAAAGTATAGGATGTTAGTCAAATCAATAAACAACAAGTAAGATAGGTAAACCAGAAAATTGACTAAGTAAAAATCGATGCATAAGTAAGACATTAGAATCGGTAAAGGAAATTGACAAGTGTACATAGTGGTTTAAGAGATAAGTGTATTGACAATAGGTGAACATAAGTTTGTGACTACAAATCAGTATTACAAATAGGTAGTGAGTTTGGTTATGTTACAATCGGTCAACAATAATGACTCACAATTTATCAAGCCAACTAGGACAGATTGGTGAGCGGTAATGAGTTTTGTAGATGTAGTTAATCTAGACACTTAAGAAGTAAAGTATGGTCAACAAGGAATCATTAAATTACACTAATTTTTATCACAAAATTGATTGTGTATGATTCCTAGGCAGATTTAGAGAAAATAAGAAATAAGTTTGTTTTCTTGGGAATGAAAACAAAGATGCAAGAACTGAATAAGGCAGTGAAAGTAAAATCTTTTATGGTTGAATAACTTTTTTTTGATGGTTATTAGGGTTGATGATTGAAACCCTAAATTTTTTATGGAGCAAAGGTATGAAGTCTATTTAATGTTTGTGTCATATTGACAAAGTGGTGTATTGAAAAAAAATAGAACATGACAGTATCAGATAGATCTGAAGATGCAATCAAGTGATTCAGTGGAGAAGTCATAGAAGGTCAATACAAAGCATTGTATGAGCTTAAAAGGATCTAATTCAACAAGTATGTGCTAATATATAGGTCATTAATCTTGTTTTTTCTTAGCTACTACAACAAGTTTGTAAATCCTTTAATAAGGTAATTCTTAGCAGAACTTATTTGTAAATCCCTTAATCCAGTGCACTCTTGATAGAGTTTTAAAAATACTCTAGCAATATAGACTTTAATAGGCATTTCAATACTCCTAATAGGGTATTAATCACTTCTAACAGGGTGAGTCTCTAAAAGAGACATTGTAAGCCTTTAACATGGAAAACTTTATAACTACAGTCAGAATATTTGTGGGTATTAATTACCAATATTTTTTCCCCCTTTGACCAAGGGTTTCCATGATAAAATAAGTGTGTTATGTGTGTGCCTACATTCTTATTTGGTTTAATGCACTTTTACATAATAGTTTCAGTTACATTCTTTATAGTATGGAATTTTCTTTTATTGTTGTTTAAGGGTATCAGTAATAGTTTGAAATTTTTATTAGTTATGATTCACCTCCCCCTCTCAGTAACAACTATTTACAACACAAATTTCTCCTCTAATTGACTTATAATTTTCTTCACTTTCCTCTCCACTCTAGGATTTTGAGTTCTAGGGTTATTCTTTGATATGCTTCTTCATATATCCCATATCTCTTAGTAGTCTTTTTAATAGATAATTGTAATAATGCATCTATGTGTAGGGTTAACAAGTGTTCTTCTATTTCATAACCCATTGCTTGTATCCATAAAACTCATGGTTCTATTGCTTGAATTTTAGATGTGTCAGTATCAACTAGGAAATAAATTGTGTCCATGTACTTCTCTACTATGTGAGGTGGAATCCTATACCTTTTATGCATTCTATCTTGAAAGTATTTAAAGTATCCCCACATAACATTATTTATTTTTTCACCTAGTTCATCGATGTATTCATTGATCTGATACAATGCAGGCCTATCAATTTATCAAGTAACATTGCCTTTATCGGGAAAGAAGTTTTGAATATAGAAAAATATACATACCAACAATGATCCATATTTTAAAGATTGCTTCTTATCGGTTTGGATCCTCTTTAGATTAGCCAACAACTAAGTTCTGACCATCTCCGCTAGGTCATATCAAATTCCTTCTTTCACAATTATGTATGCAATATGAATAGCTCTGTATGGCGCACTAGTCAATTGACTTGACTAATAGACCTTGTATCCAATAACCATTGAAGAAAATTAGACCTCTTGATCTTTAATGTCATCTATTGTCTTTTTTGGTTATCTTTTTTTGATTTTGTGAGTGTTTCCACCATCTGTGTTGATATTTTCCTTAGGGTACATGGTTCCCCGTCCGCTGAGAATCCTGTGATCAAATGCGTCAACTCCTTTGTGACCTTGATCGATTGTTCCAGCTAGATGAATTGATCATGGAACCAACTCAGTACATATCAAATCCATTCCTCCTTGAATATTTTTTGTAGGTCCAAAATTTGTGTCAAACCCTTCATTCGAAGATGTTTGAACTCATCCTTTTGTTTTCCATTCTCACACATTGCCAAGTATTCTTTCTGCATCTTCTCATATCCTAATTAAATAATTTTTTTGTGAAGGAATTTTCTCACATCCTCAATAAGTAACACTCAAGGTGGAATTAGGGATAGGGTACCTATTTTATCTACTTACACATCTTTTAATAGACATAACTTATGTTATGGTTCAACCTCATTTGTTATCTCACTCAATTTAGGTTCCACAACTCTTAATTGCATGATATCCCTATAAATTTTCTACCCTAAATCTCAATCACACCAAATATATTCACAACTAATCACCACTCTTCTCAATAGCTCAGCTAGGGTTTTCAAATTCATGGTTCAATCCTTTGTAAGTATTCATCTCAAACAATTCACACAATCAATCACAATGAATAATCTCTCTCTACTCCTATAAGTTCTCTCCAAAATGCAATGTGAATGATGAATATATTAACATATAATTTATTTTCCCAAAGAGTTCTCCAACACATAGTTAGGTACACACATTTAATGCAGTTCACCGATATCATACTTTTACCGATTGCAACTTCCATTGGTTAATGCTAAAAGTAGCATTAGTACATAACTTTTGCAAATGATAAAGTCGATGATGACCAAATATATTTTAAAACTCTAGTCAATGTAATACATCAAAATTAAATTTAATACATCTAACTATGAAAATATATATTATCGCTCATTATTCTCGGGGGTTTCAAATTGATCTTACCTTAATTTATCCGCCTAAGACAAAACATGCTTAGTTTTCTAATGAATTCTCCATCTTTCATGGTGGTGTGGAGCACTCTTTTAGTTTAGAAGAACTGAGTTCACATTTATTTGTCCATATTGTCTTGATTTGCTTCCTAATTTCTTCAGGATTAACAATCTTTTTTTCTTTCCCTCCTTCATTGATTGGTGATCGGTTCCTGTACCTACAATCTCTTTCTAGATGTCCAACCTTGTGACAATAAAAACATGCCATACCTATTTTCCTCCAGGGTCCAGAATTACCTCTAGGGTTCCTTAATTGATAGTTCACCACCATGTGTCGATAGTTCCCACAAATAGTGCATGTGACATTTATGTTTCCTTCTCTTCTTAGAACACTCATCGGTTTGTTAGGAAGTCTTGGTGATGGTACCCTTGATCTAAAATATTATACCTTGTGTCTAAACTTGTTGCATCTGGAGCAATAGCCATTGAAACACCCTTAAGATGATCTACTACTAGTTCTTGACTTGCACTCATAAGCTTGATGACCATACTTATTGTAATTGTAACAATAACCATGAAAGTGAGTAGTTCTTGGAAAATTTACTGGTTTTCTTCTACATACATTAGCAATGTGTCCAGGATATCAATAATTATAGCATGTCATTTTAGTACAATTCTTACCTTGTGGACTAGTATTACCCTTTGGAATATGTGACTATTTCTCAGCACCAGACTTGGATGATTCTCCTTTTTCAAATTTTTTGTCATCGATTATCCTAGGCCAGAAGTATCCTTATGTCACCTTTGATTCTTCAATTTCTCATCACTACTCTGTATGATTTTTTCACATTTCTTTAGTTTCTCATTTGCATCTCTTTCAATCTTCAAGTCTTTCTTCAGTTGTTCATTTTCCTACCCCAATCTTTCATATTAAGAACACATTTAAATGTTTTCATCACCGGTGCCACTTAGTTGTTCATTTAGTGCATGGTTCTCATGTGTCAACCTTTTAAGCATAGAATCCTTTTCTCTGATTAGACCTTCAACATTCCTTTTTTCACTTTCAACAGATATTTTTGCATCTTCAACAAATCTCATTCCTTCAAGCACTTCACACATCCTTATGGCTTGAATTTCTTGTTCGCTTTTCATTTCGGTTCCTTCTTCAATCAAAATATTATTCTTTTCCATCATATCTACTATAGTTTCCTTAGTTTCCTCAAAGTTAACACTTCCTTTAGATAGTTCATCAATTCTATCTAGACTTTCTCTTAGCTGTTTAGACAATTATTTTCTTTTTACTAATGAGGCCCTTAGCTTGTTCTTCAAATCTTCAATCAGCTCATTGGATACTTCCAACTATCTTTCATACTTATAGATTTCCATTTGCTCAAATCTACTCCCCAAGTTGTGAAACATTTCCTCTAGAGAGCCTATGCTCTGATACCAATTGTTGGAAACAATAGGTACTAAGAGGGTGGGGGGAATCAATACTCATAAAACTTTTCAAATTCTTACTAATACCCTTAAGAAACAATAAAAGAAACTTCCATATCATTATAAAGAATAAAATTGAAACTATAAAGTAAAAGTGTAATAAACCAAATAAAAATACATGCACACACATAACACACTTATTTTTATTGTGGAAACCCTTAGTCAGAGGGAAAAACCATGGTGGGAATGAAACCCATAGTTCGTTCATTACAATAGAAAGGAGTGCTCAATTAGGAGCTTACAATTTGTCACTTTCTAGGTGACTCACCCTGTCAAGAGTGACTGATAGCTTGTTAGAAGTATCTACAATCTAATTACAGACTACCTTGTCAAAGGATTTAATCACACTATTACAATATTCACCCTATTAAGGGATTTACAATTGAGTCCTGCTAAAGACTACATGGTTAATGGACTTAAAACTTGTTGAAATTATGAGGAACACAACAAGAAAAAATTGACCTGTGATATGTACTCTACAATTCTAATCATATCCCTTATGCTCTATTCTTATTCTGACTTCAACTCTGTAACATCTTTGTAAATAGCTCTGTGATTGTAGCTTCAAATTTTCACAACAAAAATAACCACTCCTTGCAACTCTGTCCTTATAAACTGTCCTCATCACCAAGTGTAAAACCTAATTAAGGTTTTCATTCTTTCCAAACACATTTCTCCAATCTTAGTTAACTTGCAAAAATATAAAATCCTTACTGCGTTGGCCATACTTTATCATATGTTGTCATTTCCAATGTGCAATATTCTTTTAAGTTTATTTTTCAAACATGCCTTGGAATCATGAAAAGATCTATGCATAATTCCCTATAAATTAACTCAATCATCTCCTCGAATAATATACTATGTTTTCTCTATTGTCTAGATTTAGTGAATCTTCCACTATCATGAGCAATTTGGTTAATAAAGTAAAACTATTTAATAACCTATGTTTGTACCTATTCACCTTTATGACCGGTTTCTAGAGTCTTGAATTTTACTTGTACTAATTCATGATCTCACCAGTTTTCCTTTATCGATCTTCTCCCTTTACCTTTTTGACCTTCACTTGTTGCCCTGTTCACCAGTTACCTTCTTGTGTACCAATTACCATGCTACTTTATCAATTACCATACTTCTTACTGGTTAAATATACCTATGTACCGATTGGTGTAACTTCACATACTTAGCAAAAATGATCTCACCAATTGAATGGTTTTCTAGCAATGACAACCATGCTCTTCATAATCATCATAAATTTTATCTATCTTGTCAATATTCCAATATTAACTCTTTCCAAATGAAGCCAAAACTCAAGCAATTATAATAGAAGATTTATTATATCCCATAGAACATATCTTTATGCTCGCAAACCATAAAGATAAGTATCACATGCTCACTGACCAAAATAGTATGACTGTATTTTGGAAACATTCTCTATACTTAGGCATTTTTCACTTAACTGATTACCCAAAAATTATTTCCACTTTAGGCGACCATCACAGAGGTATGTGTAATGCCCCGCTAGGGAACCCAGGAGAACTTAACCTAAACATGCAACTAAGTTTGTAGAATATTTTTTTTTTAAAGTGTTAACAAACAACAACATCAAAGTTTTACAATGCAGAAGCAATACAATGAAATATACAACTCACAAAGATTACAACTCTCTAGGATTCCTTGACGAAGATTACGTAAATATTAATTAATTAATTTAGATTAGATGTAATTAGAACACTCATATAAACAAATGAAAGATAAATGCAACATCACATATAAGGTAACATAGATACAGCTGGTACCATAAGGTATCCATAATAATCTACATCCACTACACATGTCGCAGGGTATGTAATACAATAACTAAAATGAAGTACAATGTGATATCTCTGAAAAAATGATACAATGATACAAGGCCACATAGAAGAAGAAGATAAGAACACATCTCCACAAAAGAATAACAAGAAGAAACAACTACTGTAGGAATCATCCAACACTGGCACATGAATGTCAGAATCTCAAATGGTAAAAGAATCACTACCACCCGACCTTGTGGAACCTAAATGGTCCATTGCCACCACGCCAAGGAGATAACAACTGATCCCACTCGAATAACAAACATCAACAATAAAACAAGATAAGGAAGAGATCATGAAAGCTCTCTAACACCAGGTGTACAAAAGATAACAATAGGTAAGACTTACTAATCTAGAGGCAACCAACACATGTAGGATAACTAGACTATGCATAGGAAGGTGTCATCATGTACGTCTAACCCTTGAGTCTCATCCTGGTAATCACTCTATATCCTAACACTCAAGTGACCATATATGGTATCAATGAATTATTGTACAGATGAAGCTATTAACTATGCCAGACACACACCTCTCAAAGGTGGCAAGCATCATCTCAATTCCCATCTTAGTCTGTACTAGCACTCAAGCATGGGTGAGGAAACATATATTATTAAGTTCATTTTAATACCCCCCAATGTTATATTAGGTTATCACTTGATTACAAATACTTAAAATAAGTGATCCTAGTAGCCACTTGTGGGCCTCGATGCTTATTGCAAGCCACCCCTACTACATATCTAGGTAAACTACCATAGGCTCAAAGATGCCATATAATATCACAAGATAATAATAATGTCCCTCAGGACTGTTCCACAAAGAAACAGGAACATGCAACAGGTCTCCAACCATAACACAAGACACTCTCCAAGTATCCACAAAATAATATACTCCTAATCCCATGGGTAGGACATAGAAAGTCAACACCATATTCCCCTATATAGGATATGAAGAAGAACACAATAATATAAAATATCACAGAAGATTATGTAAACATTAATTAATTAATTTAGATTAGATGTAATTACAAAACTCATATAAACAAATGAAATATAAATGCAACATCACATATAAGGTAACATAGATACAAATGGTACCATAAGGTATCCATAATAATTTACATCCACTACACATGTTGTAGGGTATGCAATACAATAACCAAAATGAAGTACAACATGATATATTTGAAAAATTGATACAATGATACAAGGCCACATAGAAGAAGAAGATGAGAACACATCTCCACCAAATAATAATTAATGTTTACGTAATCTTCATCAAGGAAAGATCTCTAACACTAGGTGTACCAAAGATAACAATAGGTAAGACTTACTAATCTAGAGGTAACCAACACATGTAGGATAACTAGACTATGCATAGGAAGGTGTCATCATGTATGTCTAACCCATGAGTTTCATCCTAGTAATCACTATGGATCCCGACACTCAAGTGACCATACACGGTATCAATGACTTCTTGTATAGACGAAGCCATTAACTATGCCAGACACACACCTCTCAAAGGTGGAAAACATCATCTCAATCCCCATCTTAGTTTGTACTAGCACTCAAGCATGGGTGAGGAAATATATCTTATTAAGTTCATTTTAATACCCCCCAATGTTATACTAGGTTATCACTTGATTACAAATACTTACAATAAGTGATCCTGGTAGCCACTTGTGGGCCCTGGCACTTGTTGCAAGCCACCCCCTACTACATATCTAGGTAAACTACCCTAGGCTCAAAGATGCCACATAATATCACAAGGTAATAATAATGTCCCTCAAGACTGTTCCACAAAGCAACAGGAACATGCAATAGGTCTCCAACCATAACACAAGACACTCTTCAAGTACCCACAAAATAATATACTCCTAGTCCCATGGGTAGGACATAAAAAGCCAACACCATATTCCCCTATATATAATATGAAGCATAACACAATAATACAAAGTATCACAAAAGAGAATCATAGAACAAACTTCACATAGGGTTGGGTCAAATCAATCGATTACAACAAAGCTCACAAGGCAAATAATCATGATAATCGAAACATCCAAATCCCGCCTTTGGAATTACATTCCCATTGGCTGACAATTCTAACCCCTTAAATCCACCACATAGAGTAGTAAAAGATTAAACCGAATTTAAATAAAATAGCCTAATACATCCACATTTGACTCAAGTGAAAAAGACATCAACAAGTAGAAAACTTAACTACACCAAACAATCAGATTCACATAACATTAACTTGCATGGCTAAACACCCATATTGCAATTTACACAAAATTATCTCCTTAATGTAAAATAAACCCTTTAAAATACTCTAAATGAGAAATTATGCAAAAATCACTAATATCTAGTTACTCCATACAAAGAAACTAGTTGTATAATAAACTGTAAATAAACTATATTACTCTACTTATATTTTATAATTAGATATAAAATATAAACTCACCAACCATAAAATCTCATGCATACATCAATGGTCTAATAAATAAAATTAAACCCAAAGTTTATAAAGAAAATAACTTTACTATAAACTTCCAATTGATATTCAAAAGATAATAAAATATTACAATAACATATTTTAAATTTACATCTTAACACAAATTATACTCAAATTAATTCAATTTTTTTTTTTAATCAATTAAACTAAAATTAAATTAAACTAATTTAATAAATAAATTAATTTAATAAAAGAAAGCAATTAACAAATATTAAATTAAACTAATTTAATAAATAAATAAATAAAACATTAACAAATATTAAAAATTTGTTTTAAATTTAAAAAAAAAGACTTAAAAAAAAGAAGGCCCACGACCTGTCCTTACGGGAGCTGCCACTGCAGCCCTTGGGTTGCGCATGACAGTACCCTAAGGTATGGTCGCCGCAGTCCAAAGCACTGCACACGACAGTCCCTTGGGTTGTCGTGTGGCAATCCTTTAGGACTGCGCACGACTTCCCAACCTGCAGTGCAACAGGGGGGTAGGGCCAGGTATGCCCCCTATAAATAAATATATAATTTTTTAAATTTAATAATAATTTTTTTTTCTATTTCAATTTTTATTTTTTTAAACAACATCAACTTTATTTAATATTCTTTTTATAACTTACATAAAATTAACTTTATTCTTTTTTAAATAAAAATCAGTAATAATATATATACATAAATATATTGTTGTATAAACAATAAATATGTGTGTGTGTGTATTATAACAGATTTCCAAAAATTCCAACACAATTTCTTTCCTCAAACAGGGGTATTTTCAACTTAAATTAATATGATTTAACTCTATAAATGATTGAAACCTTAATTATTAATAATTCAACCAACATTTCACAAAACTCAAACCTTAATAAATTCTATTCCAAAATTCGAACGCAATGAATATACGCAACATGATTATCATGCAATTAATTACATAATACAAAGAGGGAGAGAAAGAGGATTTCATAGAGCAGAGATCCAGATAGGCACATAACCAGGCACGAAGAAGACAGTCTTTTGGAAAATCTCAAAAAATTATATCATAAGGAAATTCAAACCCTACCTTAAACATCATAGAAAACATTCGAATGAAGATCAGATCTGAAGACAAAATCCCAAAACCTCTAAGTTTTCCAAAATTGAATTTTCCACCACAATCTTTCAACCTGCCTGCCAAATTTTCCTCCAAACCTGTGTCCTCCAAAATATGGCCAAATCTCCTACATGTAGGAATTCCCATTCCACATGCTAGGGTTTGGAACTCAACTCTCCAAAAGGGCTTGCATGAATTTAGATTTTGATTTGCAGTACAATTTCAGTTGAGCTCAAGTCTATTTTCACTTTGCCTTTGTTGAAAAAACTTTAACCAAAATTAACTAATACCTTAATTTAATTTACTCAATTTCAATTGTGCAACTTTATTGCATTTAATTAAAATAAAACATTTAGTCTAAAGTAATTCCCACATGCTCAATTAATCTCAAATTAATAAATACATTACAACTGAACATAGGTTAAATCTGCAATTAAATAATTCTAAGGTGAAGATATTTAATTAATTCTCATTAATTAAATACTTCTACCACATAATACACTAAACTTAACATTTTCATTTAATTAATTTCCAAATCAAATAATCTCTCATGGCTAAAAATAGCAAAGATCCAATTTATTAAAAATTGCACTATTTAAATCAAATTAAATAATCTAAATATAGAAAACACACCAACCACCAAAATTAAAAGCATCATAAGGACCCAAGGACCCACATTCATACACAAGAACATGGATATAAACTCACGTCAACTAGATGATTTTAAAAATGGTAGGAATAATAGGATCTTGTCCACTATTTTAGGACAATAATATGGCTTAGGTTAGGATTTGGATCTGTGTTATCTCCCCTCTCTTACCATTTGAGTTATTATGATAGGGCATGCTCATCTTGACAATTTAGGGAAGTCGATGCCTAGTACCTGCAAAGCTGCATACAAAACCCGCATGTACATACATGTAAATATATAATAGACAATGGCAGGGATCGGCCATTCATGTGGATCTCACAAGCAAGTAATTATGACTCCATCCCTCAACCACATCAGACACGTGAAATAAAAATATAAAACATGCATATCAACCATAAACATGCAAGTATGGGGTCAGAAAAATCATAAGCACCAATGATTTCCTAACATATATATAATCATCCTAAAATAATCATAACATATATAAAATTAGACTATGGGAGGGGTACTACATCCACCCCCCTAGGATTAGGCTTACTCCTGGAAGCCTACAAATAGATAGGGGTTGCATCCCTCAAACACAAAGCATTTATTAAAACAAAATACAACATTTGAAAACAAGCCATAAAATAAGAACATGATATGCAGTCATTAAGGACAATGTAATTCTGGTTTAGGAATAAATAAAAAATCACATTGATCAATCATTCATTAACAATTCAAATAGATCTAAACCTTATTCATTGATCATTATAGAAAACATCTAGTAATCAATTGCATAAGGAACACATTCATATCTTCATCAAATAATAAGTTGAGAAGTTCATGAAAATCTAGTTAATACAACACTTGTGCAAACATTTACGATACACAATGATTATGTTTTCACACCACAAAAATAGTACCATCTTTGCAATATCCTCCCTTATACATACTATTAGGGGTCCATGATGAACATGATAGAAACAACACTTATCACAAAATAGGGCCAACAATACCAAACATTCAAAGTAGACACCACAAAACTCAAAAAGGTAAAACCCAAGTGGGGAAATCACAAGTCCAACATTAAATCATAAGAGCACTCAATTTCAACAATAAATTAAGTGTGACTAGCATCACAAAATAGATAATGAAAAGAGAGTTAGGTGAGTAATCCAATCATAAGAAAGTTCAAAATTTCAATGCTAGCCTCAACACATCATGAGCAATTCATCAATCAACCAAAATAAATTATCAATCATAAAACATTCACATAACAAGGTGACTAGTGGTAGCCACACTCAAGAGAGTAATTGCTTCATGTTATCCAAAGGTACTTCACCCTAGATGCATTAGAGAGGGTAACCAAACACAAAAGACAGTCAAATCACCTATGACAATCAATAGACAAAGCGATATCTAAAAGACATTTAAGAGAGAGAAAAAACATAAATGTTTAGTTGAAATTTAATGGTTCTCAAACATAAAAGAGTTATATGTCTATGTTTGGTTTCAAGTTTTGATAGTTTAGACATCTAATGGGAACACAACTTCCCAGAATTCCTAGTGTAGTCCTCTGATACCAAGTGTAATGCCATGCCAGGGAACCTAGGAGAACTTAACCTAAACATGCAACTAAGTTTGCAGAATAATTTTTTTTAAGTGTTAACAAACAACAATGGCAAAGTTTTACAATGCGGAAGCAATATAATGAAATATACAATTCACATAGATTACAACTCTCTAGGATTCCTTGACGAAGATTACATTAACATTAATTAATTAATTTAGATTAGATGTAATTACAAAACTCATGTAAACAAATGAAAGATAAATGAAATATCATATATAAGGTAACATAGATACAACTGGTACCATAAGGTATCCATAATAATCTGCATCCACTGCACATGTCGCAGGGTATGTAATACAATAACCGAAATAAAGTACAATATGATATCTCTAAAAAACTAATACAATGATACGAGGCCACATAGAAGAAGAAGATAAGAACACATCTCCACCAAAGAAGAAAAAGAAGAAACAACTACTACAAGGATCATCCAACATTGGCACACGAACGTCAGAATCTCAAATGGTAAAAGAATCACTACCACTTGACCTCGTGGAACCTAAATGGTCCACTCCCACTGTGCTGAGGAGATAACAACTGATCCCACTCGGATAACAAACATCAATAATAAAAAAAGCTAAAGAAGAGATCCTAAAATATCTCTAACACCAGGTGTACAAAAGATAACAATACGTAAGACTCACTAATCCAGAGGCAACCAACACATGTAGGATAACTAGACTATGCATAGGAAGGTGTCATCATGTACGTCTAACCCTTGAGGCTCATCTTGGTAATCACTTTGGATCCTGACACTCAAGTGACCATACATGGTATCAATGACTTCTTGTATAGACAAAGCCATTAACTATGCCAGAAACACACCTCTCAAAGGGAGAAAGCATCATCTCAATTCCCATCTTAGTCTGTACTAGCACTCAAGCATGGGTGAGGAAACATATCTTATTAAACTCATTTTAATACCCCCCAATGTTATATTAGGTTATCAATTGATTACAAATACTTACAATAAGTGATCCTGGTAGCCACTTGTGGTCCCCGATGCTTATTGCAAGCCACCCCCTACTATAGTATGTGTTTCCAAAAATCAAACATATAAACCTTCAAGCACTTCTCACTTTCCAACAATCCCCTTCTTTGGCATTGATGGAAACATTTAGTGAAAAATGACAAAGTGTCCAATACCAAGCTATTGTCTATAAACCCCTTATACCCCTTATACATTTTTGACAACTACTAGTCCCCCTTTGACATCAATGGAAAAGGTATGAAAAAAAGTACATATACAAGAAAAATTGAGAATCTCTCACCATACACTTATACCATCTGAAGAAAATCTTTGAAGTTTTTCTTCAAAGTCTACAAATCAGTCTCCCAAGTCTTCATCATAGATTCTAAAATTTGGATCAGACAACACAAACCATAAGAGGATGTCTCATGTACCTACAAATTTGTGGGAAAAAATCCAATGTAGGACTTCTGTGCTGATTTAAGTTCTTTTAGCTCATTCTCCAAAATAGAAAGCTTAGGAGTGATTAGACTCCTTAATTTAGAGAATATTTTCTGCACTCTCCCATTCTCTATCTCAAGCACACTGGTCTTATCTGAGATCCTTGTTACTTGTCAAAATCTATTATCATCTATTCAGAGGATTCATAGTACTTTGCCAACTTGTCTAATTGTTCTTCCCCCTTATGTATAATATCTACAATATTCTGTACATGTTTAAAGGAATTTGTAAGACAACTATATACCTTTCTCCCTTCACTAATACATGCTTGGATTTTTTGAATGGTGATCTCCTGTAATTTTGTATCCCAAGCAATAAACTTGCACAACTTTTCCATCTTCTTTTGTATGAATTCTTCCTCCATTCTAGTGGTTGTGACCTTTTAAAAGAATGAGAAGTGGCCATTAAAGTCATCCAAGAATTTTCCCCACTAGTCTACAGTGTCTCTTCTTTGGAATGTAAGAGGAGTTGGCAATATCTTTTTCACAGTGTCAAAGGCTCTATTAAGAATTTTAGCCTTTTTATCTATTTTCTTCTTTGATCTCTCTTATACCTTAGAAAATCCCATTAAGGAAAGCCTCATCAAGTGATCCTCATCAAGGATGTCCAGATCTTCATCACCTTTCAATGCCTTCCCTAAAATCTCTTTCCAACAATGACTCAGTAAGTAACTCCTTCTTAACATCAGGTTGTTTAGAACTACAAGTTGATTTTATCTCCTTCTCATCTTTTCCTTCTTCCTTCCCTTCATCCATGATTTATCTTATATCTTCTTCTATAATAATGTCAAAATCCACTCCTTGAACCTTATCCTTTTAATTTTTAGTCTCCACTTTAGTAGGAAGTACTAAAATACCTTGAAAAGGGTCCATAGTCTCCTGCAATCTATCTAAAAATATATGAATCCCTACATGA
Organism: Chamaecyparis obtusa; assembly: GCA_027943335.1. Lineage (NCBI taxonomy): Eukaryota > Viridiplantae > Streptophyta > Pinopsida > Cupressales > Cupressaceae > Chamaecyparis > Chamaecyparis obtusa. The sequence goes on from BSBK01002005.1 coordinate 1,844,086, forward strand.
AAGAAATTAGGTTCTTTCACAATAATGTAAAATTGTTTAATACCATTTTCATCCTTAGAAGGTTTAACTTGTTCTTGTGCACTCTTAGAAGATTCACCAATATGAATATATTTGTGCTTGGGAGCCTTAGTAGGCTTGGATTTGTTAGGTTCAGTCTTTGATAGCACTTTTTCTATAGCCTTGTTCTTTTCCTATATCACATCATCATACTTTCTCCCTATTATGTTTATTAATCTTGTTCTTGATCTCAATAGAGGCATAATTGCCTTCAAAATTCTATCATGTTCTTTCTGTGATATCATAGGAAACATCCTTTCTATAGAATTTACCCTTATGCTATCATATTCCTCAAGGGATAACTATTTTGTCACTTCTAATCTATCATATAGTTCTTTATGAATGCTACCCTCTAGCTCTAGCAGATTTTTCTTAAACACTTGCATATGATTTATAACCATATCCTCAATTAGAAGTTTGTCTTCATCTATGTATCTATCATAATATTTAGGTGGTTGATTGATCTTACCTTGTTCAATAATTCTTTTTCTCAGCATCTTCAAGTCAAGTTTCCATAGTTGTCTCTCCGCAAGCTTTTCTTGCTTAATCTCCTCAACTTTCTTCTTACTATTTTCTTCTATCTTCCACTTCTTGGCTGGGGACTATCCTTGGGTGGAGTAACCAACGTTTCCTTCCTTGTACCAAGTCCATAGGTCATCATCTTAGGTTTGGATGACCTCACATGTGTAACTTCATCCTTCTTCTCATATTTCACTACTGCTATCCTTTGCAACATTCTCCTAGGAGATGTAGGAGTGTTCTATTCCATTGTGACCACTTCAGAAGGAGTATCAGATATGTCCACATGTTTTGTTACTGGTAGGGTTTCCTGTTCTAAGATTTCCTTTCTAGGATCCAACTAAGCTTCCTTCCTCCTTACTTATGGCATCTTCCTTTTTAATATGCCTCCACCCTCAATACTATTATCAACCATCTTTTTTTCTTTCCTCTTTCTTTCACCTTTGGTCATTCTCATCTGACCTTATGGAACTTCTCTTCATAGGTTCCCCATTTCTCTTCATTAAGATATTTTTCAGATCCGAGGATATTTTCTATGTGAGGTACTGAAATATATGCACCTACCTCATATCCCATGGGAGTACACCACTATACTCTAGGCTCTACAACTTCCAAGAAAGTACAATCAGTTCTACCATAAAACAAGTTTTTCCCTAATATTTTTCTACAATCCACTTAGGGATTCTTTCTCTTTTCTTCATCTCTCTCTCAAAAACTTTGAATAAGACAAATGTTTCACTGTTAATGTGACTCTTCTCCTACATTATGTAGTATCTACTAATCTGTACTATAGTTGGTTCATCTTGGATCCATGCATGAGGATGCATGCTAGGAAATCTATGTATAATATGGAAAAATAGGTGCAAGATTAATGAACCAAATCTGAAAGAATTTGACTTGTCATAATTTATCCTTCTCAGATTCTCAAATAGATGCAATATGAGGACCTCACAAAGCTCATAATGTTAATTTTCAACAACCATCTTATAAGCCATCTGTATTATTTTTGTTGAAACAAAGTTTACTCTTCTATTATAGTGCATCTTGTATCCTCAAATCATTGCGATCATCCTAACATCCTTCTACTTGATGTCATTAATGGTCATGGCTCTCTTGTCCCATTTTGAACCTATCAAGGTCTTAACTTCCTTCTTCGTGTTCTTTGTAGCCATAGGAATATTTCTTATGTTCTCCAAACCAATGACCGGGTGAATTAGATCTCTTGTGATCTTAATTGGTTGGTCACCAATCCAAAATAACTGATCATGAATCCTGTTGAGTACAATATTTATCCATTTTGGCTCATCAAACTCATAAAACTCTACATATTGCAAAATATTTACCTTTTCTAATTTTGTGAATGAGGGATTCAATTTTCTATCCTCACCCAACATTCTTATCAACTCTCTATATATCTCTATATTACCAATTGACTCATACTTGCAATGTATATATGCCTTAATATCTTAAACATGAAGAACTCCATGAGGATTTTGCAAAAATGCACCGTCTGGGTCATCTTCTATTGACTTAAATGGATGTTTCTTAAATTTGTATCTATTCCTTTCTTTTATATCAAAAATTTGACGTGTATCCATGACTTCAAACTGTAAATGCTAATAAGTAAGCTTGCAAATAGATTAAATACCTTGATAGAAAAAGTAGGGTTTATGCAACACGTGATCTCAGAGCTCAATCAATCTTCTTCACAATACTCAGAATGCTTCTTGAAAATACTCGAATGGTTATCAAAATGACTAACTATTCCATTAAATACTTCACAAAACATTTTTGACAACTTTCAAAAGGTATATACAAAAAGTCGTTTAAATCCAGTCACCCATACAACTATTGGCAATCAATCTAGAATATATTTTAGGCCTTGTGACCTTAAATATAGAATTAACACACAACTATGCACCTATACACAACCTCATAGACGCTCTTTCTACATACCGAGGGAAACATAATTTACTCATGAACTCTTCCAATGCTCCCCCTAAATCTATGCTTGGCCATTTAGGCTAAAATAGAGACATTAGCATCAGTTAAAGATTTAGTGGTATCTACTACTTCACCCTAATCCTTGGATTCATTCTGATTCTTCTTCTTCCACACTTTGTCATTGTCCTTGCTTCTTTATTTTGTGAAGAGATGATTAAACTCATCCACATACTTTGTTAAGATCTTTCCACTATCACCAATATTTTTATTTATTGTTGTAGGTGGTCTTCTGTTACTAAATGGTCCATTATATCTGCAATACTTGGCTATGTGTCTTTCATTTTTTCACTTAAAGAAAGTAACAAGTGGTCTCATGGGCTATGACTTGTTCTGATTAACCTGCAACTTACAGTTCCTTGTAATGAGCACAAAATTGTTGTATTTGTGACAAATGATCTTATTGGATGCAATAGGTTGTCTAACATAATCTTGACTCTTCCAATTTCAATTTGGTTTTCTACACTCATTTCATTTATGTCCATATGCCCAACAATCAAAGAAATAACTAGAAAAAGGTTTGGAAGCATTCTTACCTTTAACATCCTTCTTCATGTGACCAAATTTGTTACATTCAAAGCATCTTCCTCTGAAAGGTTTGATCTTCTCTCTAGGTTTCTTATCTTGATTAGATTGTCCTTTCTGATTAGGTGTCTCATCTATCCTACCTTCATATTGTTTATCTTGAGATTTATAACATTCAACTTTATCAAAACCCACTCTAGTCTTTTCACCTTTAGGCTTTTATTTTTTAAGTTGTTCATCAATCTTGTTGCTACTCGCATGAAGTTTCTCAATGAGATTCTTCACTTCAAAAAGTTCTCCCTTAATGATGGTATTGTATTTCTCCAATTCTTCATACTTGATTTTGACATCATTGATTTCTAGTTGCATTCTTCCCATTTGTACAGTTGCACTCTTCAAGGCTTCTAAAAGTTTTCTCTTTTCTTCTTTCTCTTGTTGAATTTCTTTAGTCATCTGCAAATGGGTGATCTCGCATTCATGCATTAGTGCATCTTTTTCCTATTTAAGTTTTTCAATTAGATCAGATGAATCATTCTTAGGTTCCCTCATCTTCTCAACAAGTTCTTTCCTTTTGTTCCTTGAAATGACAATCTTCTCTTTGAACCTCTTGATATAGTCTTCAACATTCTTTATCTTATACTTTAATTCAGTATTTTTAGCATTAGCCTTATCCAGGTCTTTAAGTGCTACCTCAAATTTTTCTTCAAAACTTCTTGAATCCATCAGGATCTCCCTCAAGCTATTAGGATTTATCTTGAAGTGCCTTAAGATCTAATACCAATTGTTAGGATCAAGCAATACTGAGAGGGGGGGGTGAATCAGTATTGAAACACTTTTATACTTTCTAAACCAATTCAAACATAACCATGAAATAACTAAAATAAGAAGAACATGAAAATAAAGTAAATAACTCATAACACCATGATTTTTTCTCAGGGAAACCCTGGCCAAGGGAAAACTCTGGTGGGGATGGTACCCACAAATTATGCACTAAGAATATAATGTCCATGTAAGGAGACCTATCCTTGTTAGGAGCATAATATTACATTAGCACATGTTATTGTTAGAGGACTGATCGTGTCAGGAGTCTCCAACCCTATTAGGGGTGAATACAAAATGGAGCTTACCGCTCTTGCAAAGTACTCAATGTGTAATATTACAAAAATTATCTTGCAACAACAAAAATGAACTAGAACAACATCTTCTATGCCAAAGGAGTTCTAATTGAGGCTCAAAATAATAATCAGAGAGTCTCCACTTTACTCAGTCATCACAAAATTTCCATCCATCCATTTATAACTTTTGCAACTCAAAGCCTTGATATATATACTTGATCATCTTAATTTCCTCGCCGTCTCACTAATTCTTCACAAAATGCTTCTTTACACTTTATTCACAACAAAAGGATATCATGCGACCATACACATTCTAAGATAGGTGAGGACCTATCATAATTCATAAATCATATCACAAAAATAACTTATTTTATTATCTCAATCGTCGCGTCTACTTAGGAGCATTGTTTTAACTACATACTGTGCTCACACAACCTCAAAACTAAGTAACTTTTTCCAGACGAAGCCAGAACTCAAGCGATCACAATAAAATATTTATTATATCCCATAGAACATATCTTTATGCTTGCAAACCATAAAGATAATTATTGCATGCTCATTGACCAAAATAGTATGACTGTATTATGGAAACTATCTTTGTACTTAGGCATTTTTCACTTAATTGATTACCAAAAAACCTTCATAAAGGTATGTGTTGCCAATAATGACAACATATACACCTTCAAGAACTTCTCACTTGCCAACATTATCTCCAATATGAAATTCCTTATATCTCCTTTTCTGATTTTCCTTAGCCTTTTCCTGAATATTCATTTTATTAATATATTTTCTCACCTCTTCAACTAAATTTTTCAAGTGTTCTAAAAACTCTTCAACTTCAATGCTACTCTTTTCTCATGTGTCCACATTCCTTTCTTATCAATCATTCTATGGATAATTCAATATATAATGTGGAATGGTGATTTACCAGTGATCCTCTTAATATAATTTTTCTATAAAAATTTGACATGTGGTAAAATCAAATCCCACGCCTTGGGTTTATCTCCTACTAAGAATCTCAATAGGTTTCCCAAACTCCTATTCACTACTTTTGTCTACAAATTAGTGTATACACTCGAATATGTCTTTATATTTTTCAACAATTTCCTCCAAAAGTACCCAACAAACTTAGTATCTCGATAAAAAACTATTCTCTTTGGTAGACCATGTAGTCTCACCACTTCTCTAATAAATAATTTTGTTAGCCTTCCTATAAGGAATAAAATGTGGCATCTTTGAGAAACTATCTACCACCACAAAAATGGAATCATGTCCTCTCTGAATCCCTAGTAAACCAAGAAGAAAGTCCATACTAATATCCTCCCATGGCCTCTCTAGTAGAGGTAATGATTCATATAACCTTGTATCCTTTTTGGTTCCTTTTTCCATCTGACATATTCTACAACTTTGCAAAAAAATATTAACATATTTCTACTATTGTGTCCAATAACAATACTTACTAACCATAGCAATGGTTTTATCTCAACCAAAGTTTCCAATCAATCCTCCACTATTCTTCTATTTGATTAGGTTCTCCTACATGGAACTCTTTGGAATGTATAATTGACTTCCTTTTGATTAACATACCATCTTCCATTATAAAATCCAACCACTAGGTCTTGTATAAAGTAATAGATTCTATGCAAGCTCTCTAGGCCTTGCCAAAATTAGGATCCTCAAGATATAAACTCATGAATTATTAGAATCCAAAAAATTTGGTCTACATCTCTATCAATAAGTTCTACCTCCTACTTAGGGCATCTACAACCCTATTAGACTTTCCACCCTTGTGCTTCAAAATAAAAGTGCAACTCTACAAATAGTCAACCCATTTTAAATGACTTTGATTCAACTTTACTTGGATATTGAAATACTATAAAAATTGATGATTAGTAAACAAAACAAACTTTTTGGGAAAAAGATAATGTCTCCATTTCCTCAATGCCTAAACTATAGCATAAGACTCTTGATCATAAATGAAATATTTTTTGTTGGCATCATTCAAATTTTTACTAAAATAAGAAATGGATTTACTTAAACTCATTATTTCTCCTACAGTCCCTAACAACATATGACATACATCCATAGGCATAATATCACATAATACCTCATCATGATAGTTTCTAATTTTGAACTTTACCAAATATTGTTCATTGACCAAATCCTTGTGTTCCTTTTGAAACCAAGTAATCAAGTAGGGATTAAGATGCCTCCTCTCTTACTTTAATTTATTAACCATTTTTTCTAAAAAAAATATTATCAATAGTACTACCATCTATAATGTCATTGAAAAATTTACCATTACACGTATATCTTGTGCAAAACAAATTATTCCTTTGTATAGGTTCCTTCTCATCACTTAGCAAGGTTCTTTTGGTAACATGGACCTCTCCACCTTTAGCATATTTATAATGTGAAGACTTAATATCATCATCTACATGCACAACTCATATATTTCCCTCTAGTCTCCTTTTTTTCCTCCCTTGATATTGTGTAAAATCATAGACTCTATGTCCTTCTTCACTTCATTGGAAACATGTTCCATAGAAACCTCATCTTCCCATCCCTCATCTCTTCCTATTCATCTTTGATCTCCATTATTTTGATTACTAGGACTATAGGAATTATTTCCACTCTAACTTTGATTTCTACTAGAGTGATCATTCTTCTTCTAATATTCTTTTTGGCCTCCATAAGAATGTCCACTAGTCTTTCCACCATGACATCTTCCATTTTGCTTTCTCTCAAACTTATTGTATATTCTACCTTCAAAGAAAATTGATATATATCTTCAATGATAAACACTCTTACCATTGTCAACTCTTCTTGAATAATTGACCTCAACCCATTTATGTAATAAGAAAACTTCTCCTTTTTGGCTTTAAATTGGTCTATTTTGATAAGGACTAGATATAACTCTTATGTATACTCCTCGACATATTTTTCTCCTTGCTTCAACCCTTGCATCTTATTCAACAAATCAAGCTCATAGTAAAAAATAATGAATTATCTCTTCAATTTGTCCACTATCTGATCCCATCTTGTTATCTTCTCCTACCCTCTTCTATTTATCTCCAACTAAACTTATTTTCACCAAATTTTAGCATATGGCCTTTTAGCTTGGGCTTTGAGAATATAATCCTCCTAGGATCATCTAATTCTTCATACTCAAAATAATCTTCTATATCATTGATCAAATGGATCAACTCTTTTGGATTAAGATTTTTTAGAAAATGTGAAAACTTCAATCTGTAGTCTCTTTCCAATCTTGAAAAAGGCCCTAAAAAACTTAGCCTCATCAAGATTATGTCCACTTCTTTCTATTTTTTAAAATTTCTTGTTAGAAATAGGGAATATTGAGAGGGGGGGTGAGTTAGTATTCTACAAACTTTTACTTTTTCCCAATTATGGATATAACATATTAACTTGATACATGCATAACATAGTAAACTAAAGAATATGCATAATCATAAAGAAAATGAACTCATAACACATTATTTGTTCTTGAGGAAACCCTGACCAAGGGAAAACTCCAGTGGGGATGGTACCCACAAAGATCCACTAATCAAAAGTATCTTGTTAAGGATGTTGACCTTGTTAGGAGCCTATTACATGCATATAGTGTCTTAGTCCTGATTAAGGGACTTTAGGCCTTGTTAGAAGCCTCAACGCTGCTAAGAGTTGGTAGTGCAAAATATGATTACTAGATGAGCCCACTGCCCAAACAAGTAATGTACAATGATTCTCGATTAAAAAATATGGAAAGGTACATAACCTTATACTACTTGCTTGCTTTCACAATTTCACATCAATATATCTTCGCTATATGTTCGCTATATCATCTATATTATTACAATTTCTTGTCTCTTTTTGCATTTACAAATGCCTCATATTTATACAAGTTATTAAGGCTAATAAATCTTATAGTCGGCTTAACAAAAGCATTATACAAAATACATATTTACCCAAGGGTTAACATCTAGGATTTCTTCCCTTTATATTATTAAGACATTATTTTGGTAAACAAAATAATCCCTTAACTCTTTACCAATACTATTTTTATATACTGTCCCATCGGCTTAACATTGTCTGTGGTAAAACTATCATAACTTCTTTCGTACATGTCATACTGACTTGCGCTCTCAGGTGAGTCTTCTATAGTCATCATAGTATTTATGTTCAAGTTTGCAAGCACTAAACTTACTCCAATTGTCATCGCTGATCAAAACTGTCATCGGTTACACTAGAAAAACACTGTCTCATACTTAGACAATTTTGCTTTGCACTCAGACATACTTTATCTCTATCATGTGTGATATTCATGTAGATCATATGTTGCCATAATGACAACATCTAAGTATCTAACTCAACCAAATTGCCAACATTTCCTTCTTTAAATTCATCCTCTCTTTCATCTCTTCCCCTAATATTATCTCCTCCTTGTAAATCCTCTTGTAGTGCTTGCACTTGTCTCTAGAGGACTTTAGAGCCCTTTTATGTCGCACCAACAATTATTTCACCATGGTTCCTTTATGGAGGAATTTGGAGGAATTTTCCTCACTCATTTCTCAGACCCACAACCACGGTCATGGTGAAAACTACCTCACATTTGGTGATTTGTTTACACACTCAAGAACTTCTTGTCTAATATCACTTGATGAAGGATACTCCCCTTATTCAACCAAACACACACAATACAACAGATAAATAAATAAATTAATTAAAAGAATTGAAAAATTTGATTTCTATTATCTTCAATGAAATGACATTAAAACCTTCTAGAAAATAACTTGCTGCAACCACATGGGCCTTCTTATTACAATAATTTGCAAGATAGAGCTATAATCTATACTTTTGGAACTGAGTCTTGAAACCCTCTTTCATCCCTGTATACGTAGCACCAATAACCACCTTAGAATATTCTAGAAAGTGAAATTGTCCTCTTTTGGTACCCAAAAGTTCATTTGTTCAATTTCCTACCTAAGTGATTTTTTCTCTCTTCTTTTTTTATCGAACTTTGAGTCTTGATAGAACAACTTCTAGAAGCCATAAGTTTTGATTCGAGCATCTAATTTGCTAATATAAGATATTGTTGGAAAGCTTGTGAAGAGATATATAACTGCACAAAATCTAAAGATATGTGTTAGCATTTTAAATCTATCTAGTGTTTCTAAGCTCTTTAATTTTGAGTTTTAAGCTTCATTGGAGAAACTACTTAAGTAAAAAATGTTGATATCTTTCAAATTGCTCTGGATATTGAGCTGATTCTTTTTCCAATCATCTTATTTTTCAATTATTCTCCTTGGGACCTTTTTTGTATACATATAACTCCAAATGAGAAAAATTCCAAAAATTAGTACATGATTTTTTTCATTAATTTTAGCTTCTGTACATCTTATATAGTGTATCTATCATAGTGTGCTCCCATAAAACTAAAGAAAAAATACAAAACAACAAGAAAACATAACATTTATTCTTGGGTGATCCACAATTTTTCCTACACTATGGATGCTCTTGCATCAAATGGATATGATTGAAGTCCCTTTTTGAAGAGGATGTTCGTGATTGGGTATCTAACTTTACTAGTCATGAAAGAAATAATTAGATCAATAATAATAATAATACAAATCATAGATTATAAATTAATGATCAATTACGTACATCATTATATATATGCATGTGAACGTGTATTACTTCATTCACATACACACATATTTATATACATGATCATTAATTTAACTTGTGCAAAAGACCTATTGGTTCTTGGAAAGGTTTACACTACAAAATAGCTACCAAGTTGATCTTGCAATTTCCTATGGAGAATCCAACCCCAATAATCAAATCTCAGAGACTTGGACCAAATGACAAGGATCTAGTAAACCCTTCTAGACTTTAGGCTCTGCAAAACCAAGGTGGGTAGACCTTAATGCCCTTTAATACACACTCTAAAGGCTCACAACTAGCATTAACAAAGAAGATAAATCTCATATGAGGCATCAACATAATAGAGAGATACTAGATAATGACTAATTATCCATTGAACATCAACCTGCATGGAGCATGAGATTTGGGGCAAGACAACTACAGAATGAACACATAAGTAAAGATATTTTGATTTAATCATTTTTTGTTGAAAGGACATCCTGGACATGAAAAAAACCACACATGTAAATTCCATAACTAGATGAGCCCAGTGCCTCATCCCATTGGGTATTTGAGTCATCATAAGTACAACATCATACAATAGAGTCACATAAGTGCAAATTTGTAACTTCTATCAAGCATTTTAATTTATTCTTTGAATTAAAGCATGAAAAGAAAGTCACATATCTCACAGCAAGACACTAAATGGGATAAATATTTATTTTATTCCATTTAAAAATTAATTGAGTCATACACTGGAGAGATCTAAACCAACACTATATTTCATTGAAAAATATAACCTATCTTTGTCATATAACATAAATACAACTAAAAACACCCAAAAATCAACAAAAGGATTAACTCAGATTCATAGAATTGCTCTATGGAAAATTTACGAAACTGCTCCTACCCATAAGAACTTGCTATTAGAACCCTCAATGTTTGGATCCAAGAGAAGTGGTCTCCCAAAACAAAGAAGTCAAACTCCTAAACCAAAAGGTTGGAACCACTCCAAAAATGTGGAATTGGAACCCAAATGGTAACCCTTGTCTCTTGGCCTTGATTCCCTTTTATAGAATAAAGGGAGAAAAAATCTACGGGCCAAAGGAGACACATGTCTCACAACTATTCATCAAAACAATTCCTCCAAAACCTAAATAAGACAAAATTGATGACCGCTTGCCAAAAAAAATATCACGCCTTCTTGCATCATGAATTTTGATGAATATCTGATTTTGGCACCAGCACATACAAGGAAAAATGGATGGAGATGAAACCTTATGCTTCAAAAAGGTGATGTGCTAGAAACAATGTTAGCCTAACTAATCACATGCTATCCTTTTAATCCTCAACATAGATTGCAACCTAGGCATCATACTCTTCATCTGTAGACCAATCAAAACTCACCACCTCATTTGACACCCTCCTGTATGGTGTATATTTGACAACATATTGATTTATGTCCTTTTCAAAATTGTCAAAAAAATATACCCATGTTGATTATTATGTCCATACTTTCCTCCAAGTTCCATGTATCTAGATCATAACAAATTTTATCCACTTTGACCTCCAATATATGTAAAAATTAAAAGGGGTGACACTTAATGATTATTGATACTAGGATTTAAGAAAAATCCCTCCCCTCTTGCAATGAAAATACCCTCGACCCCAAGAGCCAAAAAGGTAATGATGAATTAGAACACATCTAAGTTTTTAACCAAATTTATAATGATTACCCTAGGACATGAAAGGTTAACAAGAAACCTAGGGAAAACTTGCAGGGAAAAAAACTTGACGAACAGTGGCTCTATTTGGAGATGTATGCCTCTTGCAGGAATTGAAAGATCTTAGTTCTCTAGTTAGAAGACCAAAAACCTCTTCCATGAGATTATTCTTCAAGGAAAAAATAAACTAAGCTTTCATTTGGAAGCCCCTAGACACAAAAATGGAACACTAGTATTTACCCCTATCAAAAGTTTGATTTTCATCCGCATATGTGACCAACAACAGAAAAGAACTATTACACACCCACTATCCACATACACAAACATCCATGGCCTAAAAAATGATTCCATATTTGAACCTACCCATGTCCATGGCTTTCATAAATGTCTGATGCAATTTATTGGGCTCTTTGTCTCTCAACAAAAAACTCATCTTCTTATCAAAAGCCCCCAAGTAAACAACTATGCACACCTCATCTTTAGGCCTAAAAATTATTGGTATATTACCCAATAATCTTGCAAATTTGAGATTGAAAGAAGGAATCAGTTCATATTCTTCCTTTTTAATCTCCATGAATCTTTCTATCATAGTATGAGGATTAATACTTTCACCAAATTATTCCACAAAAGCTGAACTTAACTCTTCCCTTGAAGAAATAGAACATTTTGGAAAAAAGGAATGTCAAAACTTGGCATCTTCCTTCAATGTTTGAACAAAAATCTTCATGAAAACATCCTCCTCACCAATCTCAAATTCACCCATCAAATCTGAAAACTTCAGCAAATGCTTACTTTCTGATTCAAATTTCTTCCCACTAAACTTTGGTAGGTACTTCCTAATCTTAGTAGGGAAAACATTGGGGAAGCATCTAATGCCTTAAAAAAAATGCCATGTACCTTTCCATAGAGAAATTAATATAATGAATTGACATGGGATGCATACTATGTGAAAATATACTTGATGTTTCTCACATATGTACATGGAAATCACACCCACTTATAAAATTTTCAGATCTAAAACTTGCAGTAGAAAACTTGTTTCTCTATCACAAATGCATTACATACTTCATCAACTAAATGCATAAGCTGAAAAACACATCTTAGAAGTATATAACCCTTACTAGCATTCCCTCACTTAGTGCTGAAATCACTCAATAGGGAACTAATTTTTTAGAATTGGTTTTCATGAAAAATATTTTGCACATGAAAATCAAAATGCCTGGAAATGTTGTGGCTGAAAATCAACCTGTTGGATGGAAAACTTGGTAGAACTAAATCTTTCTTCACTCCTTCACTTAATTATTTTGTAGAGTCTCCACCTCTCTGAAGAGGAAAGATATTTTACATCTGAAACTTCTTAATTTTCTACTCCAACTTTCTCAAAACTAGCAACAACACAACAACACTCCCACCTCCAACAACATGAGTTCTTATGACTTCCTTCCTTGACCAAGGATCACATTAAAAGGGCTTCAAATCTACTTCAACAAGACTACAAATCCTTTAATTATTTCACTATAACAATACAATTGATGCAAAGATCTTTGCATTCGCCACTCACACTTAGTGAGATGATAAGAAATAATTACATAACATGGACAAATATGGACCAGATTTACACTTGATGAAATATATTAGATTATCAAGCCTCCCTTGAAGAATTACACACTTGACAAGGAGCTAGACATTTCAATACAATTCATGATTCTCTAAGAGAAACATAGCCTATGAAAAATTTAACAAAATAAGGAAAAATATCACTATAAATTATACTACAAATAACAAGTGCTCTAAAGCAACCTAAATAAGAGAAAACTGACGACCGCTTTCCAAAAAAAAATCCTTTGCACCTTCTTGCATCATGTCTTTTGATGAATATATGATTTTGGGACCAACGAGTACAAGGCAACATGGATGGAGATGACACTTTATGCTTCAAAAAGGTGATGTGTTGTAAAAAATGTTAGCCTAACTAACCACACATTGTCCTTTTACTCCTTAACATATATTACACCCCAGGTATCATACTCTTTAGCTGTAGGCCAATAAAAACTCATCACCTCATTTGACACCCTCTTGTATGGGGTATATTTGATAGTACATTGATTTACCTCCTTTTCAAAATTGTCAAAAAATATACCTGTCTTGATGATTATATCCATACTTTCCTTCAAGTTCCCTATATCCAGATCATCACAAATTTTATGCACTTTGGCCTCCAATATTGTTTTAGCTTCTTCCTTCCAGGCCTATAAGGATTTCAATCTTCTATCTAGATCAATTATACTTGGTAGGAGAGTCTCCCTCATTCCATTAAAAGTATTTATTAACTCTCTCATCCTACCCTCAATGTGTTTCAGAAGCATATGAAAATCCTTTAAAGACTTAACAAAAAGGAAAGTAGGTGCAATCTTGAGGGGCTTCTCTTTATGGTACTTTGAGCCTAAATTTATTAGTTTTAAAGATTCGGCCCTTTGTATCCACTTATCATATAATGGTTTATAAATCTCCATGTCCTTGTCAAAATTGTGCACAACTTAATACAAAAATGAATAACATGAATGGATACTTACCAACTTTTCTCTGACCTTCCCATTTAAGTGATACATGAAAGCTTGAAAATTTTATTTCTTGTGAGAAACAAAAGCATGCTCACTATCAACAAGTTTCTTCTCTAATTATTTTATTTTATCTCCTAACTTCCCCTTAGAAGCATCAACCAAACACTCTATTTATTCTATGATTTGTGGAACCGAGGAACATGGAGAAGTATCTCTATCAATCAACCTAGGTGTTGAAGAGGATGGCACGATAGAAATACCTATAGGATTTTGACCTTGTAATTCTTCAATGGTCTGGTTTAATGAGGAAACTTTAGCCTCCAATTCAATACTTTTATTTGATACCTTATCATATTCCCTAAACATGTGGTTTCATCTCAATCTATATTCTTCTATCTATTCATTTTCCCTCTTGGAAATATCATGTGCCATCTTGGTAGTCTCCATCATCATCTTCATAGCATCCACCCCCTTAGTCTATTGCCCTTTGGATTATAACACTTCCCCTCACACTTGGATTGATATTTTTAATATTTGGTTTTTGTGTGGCTGGGGACAAGGACCAAATGGCCAGTATAGCATGATCACTACTATAATAGGCACCCTTCATAGTAAGATCAACTTTCTATGCTTCATTTCTATGAAGTGTCATACTTCTCCTCACAACATCAAAGGCTGCAACATCACCAATGTTCCATTCTGGCATAATCAACACCCCTAATTGTTGCACTATTTTCTTCCCTTCCTCTAGGGTGATAGCTCCAAATTCATTTTTCATTTCTAATTTAACAACTTGTTCATTTTCTTCTATAGACATGTCAGGCTTTTGAGCCTTTCTTTCTTCACACCTTTTATGATATTCGTCTTCATCTAATTTCAATTTCCACAATAATTGCTAGAAATAAGTGATCATGAAAAAAATTTCATCTTGAAGGAAAGAAACACATGCTTCTTTCCTACTATCTCTATGGACCTTTCCTTGTATCTCTAAAGTAGTAAGATCAAGGAGAGGAGCAATAGGTGTAACTAGCATACCAACCTTCAAATCATTTATCGGGAACAAATATACAATTTTCTTCTTTAAAATCAATTGATTGACTAGGTACATCCTCAACAACAATTGGCTCCTATTTTCCACCTTTTTCCTTGGATTTTAAAGATAATGGTAGTGGGGAAGAAAGTGGAGAATCCCTTCTGCTAGATTTGTGGGCTTAGAAATGAGAATGCCCTTCAATTTCTTAGAGGGAGATGGAGGATTTCTCTTCCTCAACACTTCCACTGCTAAAAATCTCACCTCAAACCCTTTTCCACACCTTAGGATGTAAAGGAAGACATTCAGAAGCTCTCTCTTCTACTTTTATTTCTCCCTGATGTGGAACTGCAGGTGTTGACTGTGGAGGCACAACACTTGACCCTAATAGAGTACTACTTGATCTCAATATATTTAACTTTTCCCTTAAGGTAGTAAGACAATCATTGAAGTAATTGAATATAGTATTCATTTTTTCATAAAAAGGGAAAATAGTATGTAGGGAATCATATGTGGGTTCTACTTTCTATACCCCATCCTATAATTTCTTATATGCCAACTATTTCTTGTTATTCTCCTCTTTCTTCTCCTCATCATAAATATTTTTGATATAATATTTGGGGTAGTTAAATTCATGAGACATTGTTGTCATCTTTATTCTTTCTCTAAAAGAATTATAAAAGTTCTCTAGGTCATTGTTCCTAGGAACACTGACCCTCATACCATAAGGATGGAAAACCTTCTAGAAATGAAACCACCCTCCTTTGCTAACAACAAAGAAAGGAAAATCCATGACATCATGGAAGATAGTCCCTTTTCTCCTTCCTTTTAAATCCTTCTCCTAAATCTAAGCAATCTATCTCATAATTTCAGCAAATCCCAATCTCAAGTTCACATAATATGGAAATGCAAAAGGCATGCCACCAAAACCATATAATCTGATTATAGTGCTGACATTATAAGGAATAATGTCTCCCCAATTATGACCAACACAAAGCTCTAACATTCTCTCTTTAGGTCTAAAAAATTCAAGCAACTGGTTTAGTAGCCTCATTAGATTCAACATTAATCTTTCCCTAAGCTTTGATGCAAAGCAATTTTCAAACAATACATAACTAGAAGCCTCTTTTCCCTTTAACAAAAATGTACTCTATAATTGTATTGGTAAAGGTCCACCCTCCATGTCTCTTTTAAGGGCCATAAATTATTTAAATTAATCAACATTATTTCCTAGAAACATTTGCATCAACAAGGAGTACCAATAGAAATGATTCACTCCTCCCTTCTTCATATTTACCAATCCTTCATGAATCACCTCCACAACATATGGAACGTAGTCTTAAATCATTGTGAAATTTGGATGTTGTATTTGGATGGCTATATACATGTATTCAATGGGCACTATAGAACCATCATTCCTACCAAGAAATTGACACAAGGAGTATAAAGTATCCCTCAAATGCAAATCAAAAACATCAATTGGAAAAGGCTCTTTAGTATGTAGCCCAATATAGAAACTGGTAGTTCTAGAATTTGCAAGGTGAACTTTATCCTCTTAAAAATATTTGGTCTTTACATATTGAACTAAAAATGCCTTTAAGTCCATAGGCTCCAAGAACCCTGCTACCTCATATTGATTAACTACAACTGATTGAGAACCTGATTGAAGAATTTCAAGTGATTAGAGATCGCCGAGCACTGAACTGTTATGTAAGATAATTAAATCAGTTTTATGTTGTCATTGATGTCAACTAGTTTTGACAGTACTTATCATGGAGTTGCAAACATCTAACACATCTGTAGAAGAGAAGAGAAAGATGAAGAACCAAGATATCTACATGGAGGAAGATGAATATGACAGATGAGGATAAGGAATACTCTTGGTAACTTATTGATGAGTCTATGACTTCATATTGTTGACTTGATTATGTTGCATTAATCTATTATGGAGTTGGGAGAAAAATGTTACAAAGCAGTGTTTTCGGTTAATGAAGCATTCCAGTATACACCGAGTAGTGTAATGTATACTGAGCATAGTATAAACCAAGCTTGTGTTCACCGATGCATTTCTTTGTTAACCGAGAATGAACAAAAGAACTAAATGATTAGTTTAGCTGACAAAAGTTGATGAGCTATAAAGTGTATGATCATGAGGTGGACAGATGAAGTTTTTTATAAGATCAACGGCTAGAAAAATTCAAGGAAGATCTAAAGGATAGATTTGAAATGTGTTACTGACACATCAGCCGAGGAAGGTTTAAGCGGAAAAATCAGCGAAGAAGATTAAGTGACAAAATTTGATGGATGAAAATAAAATGATTTACTTGTCTATTTAAGAGACTAGGGTTTCATTATGAAACTTATGCCGGAGGAAAGAATATTGTAGATATATCGCGTGAACAAGCTTCATGCATGCCTAATCAAACTAGTAATCGGTAAAAGCACAGACAGTTTACTATTCTATGTTACCGAGCTACAAAAATTTGATTAAATTGTTTTTGGATATACATATTGTATTTGGGATAGTGGATAATTGATTCACCCCCCTCTCAGTTATTCTAACAATTGGTATCAGAGCATATTGGTTCCTTGGAACAGAGTTTTAAGGACTTCGACATAAAGATCATAGAATGTATAAGAGGGATGTGCCAAAGCTGAACAAGGACAACTTTACAATATGGAAAAGCTGAATGAAACTGCATATATCTAGAATTGGGAATTCTACCCTCACACTATTAGAAAATGGCTACATTGCACCGCCCATTGGACCTTTGACTCTTGATCAACTAAGAGATAGACATGAGCATAACATTACTATGATGGAGATTGCTACTTCTCTGATAGATGTCAAGTTTGAATATATTAAAGATTGCATTACTGCTAAAGATATGTGGGATAAACTTGCTCAAGTTTATAGTGGTGATACAAATGTCAAGAGAGCCAAAGCTGAAAGTTTAAGAGGAAGATTCGATGATATGAAGATGAAAGAAGGAGAAAACATTGTGCAGTACACAAACAGAATAAAGGAGGTAGTTCACACTATCAGAGCATCTGATGGTGTTATTGATGAAGACACTATGGTAAGAAAAATTCTAAGGACTTTATTGCCTATTTATGCCATCAGAATATTTGCAATTCATGAAAATAGGTCACCACCTAACAGTACTCTCACTCTTTATAATCTGATTGGAAAGCTAATGACTTTTGAACTAAACAACTATGATAATAGTGTTGTATTGACTATTGAATCTTCTTTTATGACTTCTCTAAAGATTGGTAAGTTTAGTAGTAGAAATAATAAGGATGATAGTGATAGCAATACCGATGATGAACTTGATGAGCTTGAAGCTTTTATGGCTAGGAGATTACCTAAAGGAAAAGGTAGATATAGAGGCAAATTACCTTTAGCATGTTTTAACTACAAATAAGTTGGTCATATTTCTGCTAGATGTCCAAACAGGAAGGAAGATGACAGAAACAAGGATCGATCTGGTGAAGGAAGCTATGGGAGAAGAGGAAACAGAAGTTACTGACACTAAAACAGAGACAATCGAGACAATAATGACAAAGGAAAAAAGGTATGTTACATTGCAGAAGAAAATGAATAAAATTTTGATTCAGATGATGATGTAGATGTGGTATTTGTTGCTATGAAGGATGATTCTGAGGAAGAAGAAAGGTATGTAGAAACAACACTGATTTCTAAGATTAATAAAAATGATACATGGATTATAGATAGTGGATGTACACATCACATGACTGGTGATGAAGAAAAATTTAAACATCTTGAGCAATATAATGGAGGATCTGTAAAAATGGGTAATGATACACCTTGTATGGTTAGAGGAAAGGGATCCTTACTAATAAATGATAGAATCCAATGTGATAATTCTTTTTGGGTAGAAGGACTAAACTATAATTTTTTAAGTGTGGCACAATTGAACAATTTAGGTCACCGAGTAGCTTTTGAAAGCAAGAAAGTAAAAATATTTGATGATGGAGGAAGACTTGTTGGAATAGGAGCACAATCAAAAAGAAACTTGTTTTATCTTGATAATGATGAGTCTTCTTGTTTAATGATGAGAAATAAAGACGTTTGGTTATGGCATAAAAGGTTATGTCATGTGAACTTTGATAACATGATTAAGATTAGTAAAAAGAAAAAGGTTAGAGGTCTACCTAACTTATCTAAGCTTGATCATGTTATGTGTCATGAGTGTCTGAAAGGTAAAATGAAAAAATATAGTTTCAAAAGCAAAGATTATTCAACAAATAAAATACTTGATTTGGTTCACACCGACCTGTGTGGTCCCATGAGAACACAGAGTTATTATGGTGATAGGTATTTCATTCTCTTTGTTGATGATTATATTAGATTGATGACTGTCATGTTCTTGAAAGAAAAATTAGAGGCATTTAAGATGTTCAAGTGGTATAAAGAAAAAGTAGAGAAAGAGACTGGTAAAGAATTGAAATGCTTAAGATATGACATAGGAGGTGAATTTATTTCTAATGAATTTACTAACTTTTGTAATGAGCATGGTATAAAAAGACAGGTCTTTGCACCGAGAACCCCTCAGCAGAATGCAATTACTGAAAGAAGGAATAGGTCAATAGTTGACTATGCAAGGACATTGATGATAGAGAATAATGCTGCTCAAACATATTGGAGAGGTAGTTAGCACAACTATTTATGTTTTGAATCGAGTATAGTTGAAGAAGGACACTAACAAAACACCCTATGAGTTATGGTTTGGACCCAAACCCACTGTAAGTTATTTCAGAATTTTTGGAAGTAAATGCTTTATTTTGAAAGATGAAAGAAATGGAAAGTTTGATTCAAAAGGTGATGAAGGGATATTTCTTGGATATTCCACCAAAAGAAAAGCATATAAGTGTCTAAATAAAGTTACTAATAAAATAATAGAAAGTGCTAATGTCAGGGTTGATGAGTTTGATGACAAGAATGCAGAAGAAAGCACAAAGGAACCAGAAGACTATGGTAGATTCACATACATTGAGCATCCAGAGTATCTACCAAAGCTGCAGACAGTGACAACCGGTCAGCAGGAAAACAACACTGAGGAACAGGAAAGAGAAACCGACAAGGAGGAAGGACCTACCGAGCATGAAAATGAACCTGAATAGGATGAACAAGAAAGAAGAGATTAGATAATGGAAAGATTTGTCAGAAGACATCATCTTAAGAACCAAATTATTGGTGACAAGTAAGCTAGCATACAAACAAGAAGTAAGTCAAGACAAGGTACATGCTTAGTTTGTGAATATGAACTGAAAAATGTTAAAGTTTCATTGGAGAATGAAGAGTGGATAAATGCAATGAATGAAGAGATTGAATAGATAGAGAAAAACAAGACATGGACCTTACTGTTACAAGGAATAAAGCCAGATTAGTTTGCAAGGGGTATGCATAGGAGGAAGCAATTGACTATGGTGAGACCTTTGCACCTATTGCTAGACTAGAAGGAGTTCGAATGTTACTGGCTTATGAAGCATATATGAAATTTAAAGTTTATCAAATGGATGTTAAGTCTGGATTTCTAAATGGGATACTTGAAGAAGAAGTCTACATAGAACAACCAGAAGGGTTTGTTGATCCAGATAATAAAGACATGGTATGTAGATTACATAAAGCTTTATATGGTTTAAAGAAAGCACCGAGAGCCTGGTATGAAAGGCTGCATACTTATTTGTTAAGTATTGGATTTGTTAGAACTAGTGAGAACATCAATTTGTATATGAAAGGAGATACTGATGATACTATTCTAATTGTTGAAATATTTGTGGATGATATTATCTTTGAAGGACAAGATCACATATGTAAATCATTTGCTGATGAGATGAGAAAAGAGTTCTAAATGTCTATGTTTGGAGAGATTAAGTCCTTTCTAGGACTGCAGGTTATTCAGTAGGATGATGGGATATTCATCACAAAATCCAAGTATATAAAAGAAGCACTAAGAACATTTGGCATGGAAGATGCTAAACTAGTTGGAACACTGATGGTCACAGGCTGCAAATTGACTAAAGAGGATGAAACTACAAAGGTGAACCAGACACTGTACTGATCAATGATTGGTAGGTTGATGTATGTAGTACATAGTAGACCAGATATAGCACATGCTGTGGGAATTGTTGCAAGATTTTTTGAAAATCCTAGGGAGTCACACATGATTGCTACAAAGAGAATCTCAAGATACATGTAGAAAATAGAGTATTATGGATTATGGTATCCTAAGGAAGGAAATTTTTAACTTAAAGTATACATCGACACTGATTGGGCTGGAAATGTGGATGATAGAAAAAGCACAACTGGAGGAGCATTTTTCTTTGGTGAAAGACTTATTACCTAGACAAGTAGGAAGCAGTTTTGTATTTCCCAGTCTATAGCCAAAGTAGAGTATGTTGCTGCTTTTACAAACTGTTCAAATATTGTGTATATTAAGCAAGTGTTAGAAGGAATGAATGAGGTAATCATTGAGCTGGTGATTATATATTGTGATAACACTAGTGCTATAAACATTTCAAAGAATCCAGTGATGCACTTTAAAAAAAAGCACATATCTATCAAGTATCACTACTTAAGAGAACAAGTGTAGGAGAAGCAAGTGAAGCTTGAATTTGTTACATCTAAAGAGAAACTTGATGACATATTTACAAAGCCTCTACCGAAAGATACATTTGAATACTTGAGGAATAGACTTGGGGTCTGTCCCCTGTCTACCGCTCACTAATGTGATCTGGAGGTTGCATCAGCCTAATCTTATCAGAAGATCATTCATGTTGATGCAACATAGTTCACACTTTGGATTTCTGTCTAAGGTTGTGAAACATCTAAGAAACCAGTGGCATAATCAGCATAGAGAGATACAATAAATGCATAGGAAAATAGAGAGTTAATTGGCTACTACAAGAGCTGTATGGTTTATGTTTTTTCTTTGGCATTGTTGTCAAAGGGAGAGATAAACAATAGGATAACGGAGGAGAATACTGAACCATCTATCTAAGGGAGAGACAATCTAAAAAGATAAAGGGAGAAAAATAGAAGGAACCTGAGAGCTGCTAAAGATCATATCTACAGAAGATAGTCTACACATTGTAATGTTGTTATGTAACATAGTGATTAAACATATTAAGCTAAGGGAGAGCTTACCAAGCTATGACATTTGTTTACAGAGTTGTAGAATACATGTTTGGTATGTATATGGTATACTTCATATTGCTTGAGTTGCCATCAATACCAAATGGAGATATTGATGAACTACAACTGATTGAGAACCTGATTGAAGAATTTCAAGTGATTAGAGATCACCAAGCACTGAACTGTTATGTAAGATAATTGAATTAGTTTTATGTTGTCATTGATGTCAACTAGTTTTGACAGTACTTATCATGGAGTTGCAAACATCTAACACATCTATAGAAGAGAAGAGAAAGATGAAGAACCGAGATATCTACATGGAGGAAGATAGATATGACAGATGAGGATAAGGAATACTCTTGGTAACTTATTGATGAGTCTATGACTTCATATTGTTGACTTGATTATGTTGCATTAATCTGTTATGGAGTTGGGAGAAAAATGTTACAAAGCAGTGTTGTCGGTTAATGAAGCATTCTAGTATACATCGAGCAGTGTAGTGTATACCAAGCATAGTATAAACCGAGCTTGTGTTCACCGACGCATTTCTTTGTTAATCGAGAATGAACAAAAGAACTAAATGATTAGTTTAGCCAACAAAAGTTGACGAGCTGTAAAGTGTATGATCACGAGGTGGACAGATAAAGTTTTTTATAAGATCGACGACTAGCAAAATTCAAGGAAGATCTAAAGGATAGATTTGAAATGTGTTACTGACACATCAACCGAGGAAGGTTTAAGCATAAAAATTAGCAAAGGAGATTAAGTGAAAATATCTGATGGATGAAAATAAAATGGTTTACTTGTCTATTTAAGAGACTAGGGTTTCATTATGAAACTTATGCCGGAGGAAAGAATACAACAGAGATATCATGTGAACAAGCTTCATGCATGCCTAATCAAATTGGTAATTGGTAAAAACACAGACAGTTTACTATTCTATGTTACCGAGCTACAAAAATATGATTAAATTTTTTTTGGATATACATTTTGTATTTGGGACAGTGGATAACTCATTCACCCCCCTCTTAGTTATTCTAACACATATGTGCCAAACACATCTTAAAATTCTTATTTGCATAGCCTCAGAATGGGCTCTCCAGTATTGTCCCTTACTATTCTTGACACTAGATCATATCTATTCACAACCAATTGAATTAATTCTACATCCATGAACACATTCAGGACCACCAATTTCCCTAATTCATATTTCCAGGCATGAGACTTTGGTTTTGCCAAGTTTGATTGTCCATACCACATTCTAAATAAATCTAGTCCATTAACTGACGCAAGGGCAAGGTAGGTGAAGGCAGAATTAGAGTTAATTGAGACTTCTTAAACCCCCAAACATGCCTTGTGAAGATTTACACAACAGAAGAAATGTAAAACCACACGAAATTAATGAAAACACAATGGATATGGGACAAGCAATTGGGTGCAACACTGGAACAACTATATTAATCCTTCAACATGCCCGATTGTGAGGCCTTCCGGGTTTCGGCCTTATACAATGATAATTGTGAAGTCAAAGTCCCCACTCACATATTATCTTGAATTGTGAATTGTGATGCAAGATTTCTCAAGACCCAAGATGCTCCTGCATCATTAATAGACAAAATGGCATCATAAATATGTGTGACTTGGTCATACAAACCCTCATCAAATTTCCATCCTTTAATTAGTTTCAACCCATCATATCTATCATTTGTTAAGGGTTTTAATTGGTCCATAAAATCATCAAATAGGTTCCTTTTCAAATAATCCCTTTGTCCTAGATGTTGTCTTGATGGAGGCATCTTTAAAACTAGGGTTTTATGAAATAGTAATTTAGATATATAAAAATAGGACTTCTTAAGTAAAATTAAGAACTCTTTATGAAACCTTGCTTAATTTAAAAAATAAATACCCTAGTACCATCTAACTTTTGAATTCAACCCTTTCCACACAAATTATAAAAATGCAACCATACAATTCTTTAGTAAAACAACAGGAGGATTGAAACCTAACTTATGGCTTTGCACATGGAACAACACTAAATTTTGTACAACAACATCTCACTTGATCACTTTAGCAACTCCATAGAACTTTACAATCGCAATTGATTATAGAATGAATTAAAAATTGGATCATTCACAACTTTTATTACTATTCTCAGCCATTTTGTCCACCATAAATTCATACAAGAGAACAGATGACTTGAAAACCATTATTTCTATAATTTGAACATCAATCATAGATCTTTAACCAATCAACACCATCAAATGATTCTGGAAATTACAAACTCATTTGACTACCAACTATCCAAACACACCCATCGATTATCCAATAGAAATGCACCACGACATAAAGAGCATCAAGCAAACACCCTCTCCCACTATCTCTTATGCACTAATAATTGAAGACTCATGTCTAGATCCTGTGATCTCGCATAAAATAAACCTTGAGAAAATTTAATCACGGGATCACATGAACCATTAATTTTTTCAATAGCTTAACCATCAAACAACCATAGGGGACTATTAACCATTGATCACCTTTTCATTGAAAATAGAACATCTCTGTTGATTTTAACTATGTGCTAAAATATTAGCACTTCAGTTGAAAATATTTTAAAATTCAATATAATCAACAACTATATCATTAAACTATTTGTCTGCAAAATCAATCAATCTATTTCTTCCACTTGTCACATGCTTTGGTCCCATTTCAAAATTGCTTGCTGGTCTAGGATACATGGCATCATATCACAAACCTGGATTGAATAATCTTCAATCACTTTTGATCACGAGATCATGAGAGCCATATATATTAGATAAAATTTATCCTTTAAATAAGTGTGACATATAATATCCCTTGAGCACTGCCAACCAACCGAAAAAGGATAGATGACACACTCCTATCATCCAGCAAGCACAAGAAAATGTGTTGTGATTGTTATCTCTATTGAGCATTTGAGGTTGTCATTAGTATCAAAGGTTATCAAAGATATCGGTTGGTCACTTACATTGAGAAAATTGGTAACTAGAAGCAAGACAGACTAGTTGGTAAAGCTTACACACTGAGCATCAGATAGTTTACCGAGCACCAGCAGAACACCAAAATTGATAGACAATAAACACTGAGCATCATAGTATACACCGAGTAGTTTATACAGTGTTTATCAAGGATCACAAAAAATGGCATAGTAATTTGAAATGGCACATTCTTCTATACAAATGGTTACAACAGATTAGAAAACATTTTACCAAGATCGAGGAATATTTAATGTTATGATATTCATTAAATGCAATTTATATCTTATGTAATAGTCTGATCTAGGTCATTTTTGTACATCGTAGATCTTAGGGTTATGATTAAGTTGTGTAACCTAATTTTGTTAAAGCGACAAAAGAAGATCACTATATAAATGTATGTTTACATCATTTTTGGTGTGAAATGATGCAAGAATAGATATATGAATTCAAGGAGAACTTGAAGCATTTTCCTAACTTCAAGTCTATCAGTTAACATAGCAGATTGTAGAGAATATCAGATTAAGTAGAATCAGAAAAGGCTACTGAGTAGATTCATAGCAGAGATTCATCACATTAAAGGTGAAATACATTCAGTATTTTATAGATCTGTATCAGATAATTGAGTTGTCAATTAGTAGATAATTTCCTATTGCTTTCTAACAATTGTAATAGAGTTTTGGATAAATCTCTTAATAGAGTAGACTTAACAATCTTATGTAAATCTCTTTAAATGAGTGCACACTTCATTAGTGTTGTTAAAATCCTATAACTAGGTAGATCTAGCTGATCTAATATGTCACTCCTAATAGGGTAAGATCACCACAAGTGATCAAAACTTATAGCCCTAATAGGCAAACCTTTTCTATCTGTAGTAGTGAAGAATTTTTGGGTGTCATCCCCACCACAGTTTTTACCTTCTAACAAGGGTTTCTACATTACCAAAATACTTGTGTTATGTGATTGCTATTTGATTTCATGTTGTTTACTTTCTTAAGTTAAATGAATGATTGATACATGCAATTAGATACAAGCTATTTTGCTAAGGTTATCACTGTTTATAGTCATAGATCTAAAAGGTTTACAAGTAAAGTTTTTGAAGGCACTGATTTACCCCTTCCCTCTTAGCACCTATCTCTCCTAATTCCAACAATTGGTATCAGAGCGCAGTTTTCTTGTTGAACAATTTAACCACTGAAGGGTAAAGATCTAAGTTATGGAGAGATATAAGCTTGATAAGACTATTGAGAATCAGAAGATATAGATGCAGATGTTTGTTGAATAGTATAAGCAAGCTAAGGAAGGACTGAAAAAATTACTGGTTGAAAGGAAGAACCTAGCTATTCTAAAAAATGAGATCGGTTACCATGAAGAATCTATTGATGAAATGTTCAAACATATTGGATCTCATTCTAGAAGCATCTCTGATGGATCTGAAAGTATAATCTCTGATTTATCTGAAAAGAATCAACACCTACTTGATCAAGTGAAAGCACTACAAATCGGTCAAGAATCTCAAATGGTGATAATGGTAGAAACAATGACCAATGCTAGACAAGTCGAGCAAGAAAGGAATTTGGCTATTGATGACCAAAGATAGATGATTGAACAACTTCAAGCTAAAGAGAATGAAATATAGAGACTCACTGATCGTCACTTCCAAGTATCTAATCAAATGATGACTGTGAATCAAGAAGTAAACCGAGTGAATGGAGAATTGTCAAGAAGACTAGAAGATGTTGCAAGACTTAGAGAGGAGAATGAGAAGCTAAGGAATGAAGTGAAAAATTAGCAGCAACAAAATGAAATGAAGAAACTGGCTGAGGATAGTTCTAAGAAGATTAATGACTTTCTGACTAATCAAAGAAGATTTGGGAGTAGAGCTGGTATAGGCTACACCGGTGAAGGAGAATCATCACAACAAGTTGAACAAGTCAACAACAAACAAAATCAGAAACCTAAAGTGTTGGCATGTTATCACTGTGGTAGACCAGGACATACATCTAATGTGTGTAGAAGCAAAGCACAAGGTAAACCTCCTGTCACTTCCAGGGATAACTTTAAGAAACCCCTCCCGAAAAAAAAGCCTAAAATGCTGGCGAATCCAACATCTTGTGGGCAGGAAAATTTTAATATCGAGGGCGATTTTTTTGTTCCATATAGGGAAATAAAATATTATATGTTGGCAATTTTTTTCTTGCCCTAGCAAAAATCATTTTAAATGTGGCGAATTAATGTTTTTTTTCACTAACGGATATATAAATGATGGCTATTTTTTCCCTTACCAAAAATGAATTAATAATTTCAGAGGCGAATTACTTGTTTTGTAGGAAAATGAATAATAATGGTCTTGGCTAATCTTCAGTGGTAAACTGAAAAATTGTTTAATCTGAAAGCGAAATTTGCACATTTATTGGTAAATTGAAAAATTGTTTAATCTCAAATCGTTGTTCTTCTTAATCTACGACTTTGTAAGGTTGTTTTTGGCATCTTGTTAAGTTGTTTCTCAAATTATGCACTGTTGAAACTTGAAATGTTACTGTTAGTCTGCGACTTAGTTAAAAATAGTGAACTGTTAATAATTAACTATTTTCCTTTAATCTGATTGGTTAAAATTTAACAAATGGAGCTTCAAGGAAAACTAAAGATTAATAGATTATAAGCTTAACAAAGTTAAATATAATTTTGATAATCTATGTGTCAAATTTTTATTTCATACCTATCTTGTCACCTATTCCTAACTTTTTTTTCATTATAAAATCTTTTAAATGATGAAGAATAGTTTATAAACAAGTATCACAATTTTCAATATATGTTAAATTTTAATAATTTATAGATATTATAACTATATTATATTTTAATTTTGAAACTAAATAATAAATATGAATAAAAATAGAGCATTTACAATTATATTTTTAAATTGTAATTATAACCATATCATATATATATAATATAATTATTTATACTATAATATAATATAATATAATATAATTACAACCATACGATATAATCATAACCATATAATATAATATAATTATATTCATAACGATATGATATAATAAATAATAATAATAATAATAATCATAACAATATAATATAATATAATATAATTATAATATAATATAATATAATATAATTTAACCATATAATATAATATAATATAATATAATATAATACAATCTGAAGATTGATAGATCGACGGCCCGGGATGAATTTCAGGCCGATTTGGGGAATCTTTTCCCATCTGCCCAGATTCATCCGAAATATTATTTTTATAATAATAATAAATCTTAAATGATTACATAATATAAGTAATATTATTTTTAATTGAATGCCAAAAAACATATTATAATTTATAAAAAATACATTATTAAAATATAAAATATAAACCAATGCAGTTACATTAAAAAAAATTAAAAATATTTAAAAACAATAATAATTTAATAATTTAATTAAAAATAATAGAACATATGATATAATTATTTATACTATAATATAATATAATATAATATAATTACAACCATATGATACATTGATATAATCATAACCATATAATATAATATAATTATAACCATATAATATTTATATAATATAATAATAATTAATAATAATAATAATAATGACCATCGACTATCGAGTCTGAGTCATCGACGGCCCGGGATGAATTTCGGGCCGATTTGGGGAATCTTTTCCCATATAGGTTATGATTATTATTATTATATTGTATTATTTAATATTATTTATAATATTAAATAATAAAATATAATAATAATAATAATAAATTTAATAAACATTTGATAGTCTATAGATCGACGGCCCAAGATGAATTTCGGGCCGATTTAGGGAATGCTTTCCCATCTGCCAATATTCATTCGGAATCGTGACACGTGTAACTTATGTACATTATTGAGTCTTGACAATTTATTACTGTTAGATGTACATTGTACATTAAAGTTAAAACCATTAATTACTTATTACTTTCATTTTAACTATTAAACTTCAAGTATTTACGAGAGTCCAATACGATAGCCATAGGGTTTTCAAATTTTAAATTTTCAAAGACTGACAGAATTCCATTTTGTGTTCTGATTTCTGAAGACTAAAGTCTGAAAGTGTGACACTGTGAAACTTTGTTATCAGCCGACAACACCAATTATCCAATCTCAATTCCAGGTATTTAATTTTTTTCAAAAAAATTCCATTGCAATTTGCAGCAATAGAAATCTTGATTTTAATTGTCTTAGGTTTGCACTTTAAAATTATTTTGAATAGGGCCTGAAGTCTAATAACCAGTAGCGCCAGGCATGGGCAAAACAAAGTCAAAAACCTCCCAAACGAGTGCACCCATAAAGGAAAAGAACACCATTATAGAACTCAGACGAGTGCTACAAACCCCAGGTTTCACCGATGAGTGTCATGATATTTTTGATCCTGTTATCCATGGAGATTCTGAAATCATGGCAATTAGACATTCATTGTTTAGTAAGTGGAAAGATCCATAGAAGGGGAGAATTTATTACAAATATAACAGCAGTATTGGGGCATATACAAATAAACTAGCTGCTGTGGTTACTAGATTAGCAAACCTCGCTGTACCCGAAGTATTCCCTTGCCCTGAAATTGTAATGCTATGCGCTCAGAATTATGATGAAAATAGAAAGGCAATTGTAAACCAAAACACTCAGGAGGAAATTTTATCAATAAATGAGAGTGAATTTCTGACTCTGTTAGACCTAGGGTTAGGGTTTAGAACAGAAAGCTCTAAGGAGCGCATTGACTTGGATAAACTAGCTCAGGCTTATGACAAGCTGGAAAGATGTTTTCAAGATTCATATATTAAGGGTTTAATACCCTCAGAGTCCACTACTAGTGTTACACTGGACAAAGACCATAAGCCTCCTTATCAGTATGATATTTTTGTGCCATGGGTTCAGAATACTATTTCTTTGTTATCATTTTGTCTGGGATTGGACAGTAACAAGGAAGTGGGGGCTAGTGTTCTTGAAATGATTTATAATATCCATTGTCGAGGGCAGTCAGTTGAGTAGGTAGATGTAAGATATAATTTTGTTCATCACATTGTTGAATCTATGCAACAACAATTACTGATGATTAAATAAAGTACAACTACAGGCAAGACCAAGACATTTAGGTTCACAAGTTACTTGTGCTACCTTCTTTTAGCAAAGCATCGCCCAATATTTGAGACAGAGAACAACAAGCTTGGTATTGAGGTCTATAAGTTTGATGAGAGAACCCAGAAGAAATCAGAGACTCCAAGTCCAGTATATGAGTGGACACATAAGATGAGGATGACTGCTGCAAATAAAAACTACAACCATTTTGTAGACTTCTTTTTGGCACCTATTTACCAAAAAATCATAGGCACTTCGATGCCTAGATTTCCTGTGTCTTGTAAAGATTGCATTCAACTGGGAAGTCAGATTCAATTGGCTGACTGGTTCTTTATGGAAGAGTACACTCTCTTAAGGTTTTACGATTCAGCGGTTGAACCCTGCAAACTTCCAATGCATGTTACAGAAAGGGTTTTTACACTGGAATATCTACGGCAGATGGAGAGCGCAGATGAACTTTTCAGTGGACAACAAAAGAAAATGATATTTCCTTCCTTGCCTTTCGCAATTGGAGGCCTCACATTTGAGAGAAAGGCTTTCAAACTGGCAAATGAATTGGTAACTTTTTTTGGCTTTGATTTTGTCAGTCACTGGAATTATGATCCACTGAACATAATACAAATGAGACTTATTGCCAATGGGAACTCTACGAGCAAATATCAACATCAGGAGATGCCATTGATAGAAAAGTTTAAAAACAAGGATTCATGGGATGAGGTTAAGAAAGAGATGGAGAAACATGCAACAGAGAATAATATTTCAATGCAAGAATTGTCATCCCAAATTATGACATTGCACAAATCAGAGCCTTTGACATACTTAAATTTCTACAAGAAAGCATCTCAACCTTCTACGAGGTCTATGCCTAAAGAAATTAAAGAGGCATGCAAAGCTGAAATGTGGTGTCAAACCAAGATGACTGATTTCTGGAAAATGAGGCAAAATTTGGGTGAACCAAAGACATCAGCTGTTTTTGATGAAATTGAGGAGGATGAAATTTTCAGCAATTATTGGAATAAAGAGCATCCAACTGTACTATATGATTTTGGCAGTGACGGTGATAATGAAAGGTAGAAGGACCTCCAGTCTAATGCTGACATTCAAGGTATTCAGGATTCCGGGTCAACCAGGGGCAGAGATATTGTTACACTTCAAATGAGTGATTCTATTAAACAAACGTATAGTAGAGGGGCAACTATGATACAAAAAATGGGTTATGCAGGTCTAGGGCCCATTGGTGCAAGTGGTGAAGGGATTTGGAATCCACTTCCAGTACCAGAGCCACCCAAAAGAGGATGTAAACCAATCATTGGACTCTCTGACAATGAAGATGATTCATCTAGAAAGGGCAAAAAACATTATGTCTCTGCTTCTGAAGGTCATCCCAAAACATTATTTGTTAAATCTTCAAATCCAGTTGTAGTTGATCCCACTGGCACTGGCACTAGCATGGATGAACCTTGTGCAAAAAAGCAAAAAGTTATGACAATTACACTGCCAACAATGTCAGCGGTTACTTCACCAATGTATGCACCAGTAGCTTCTGTACAAAACCCAGAAAACAGTCCTAAAGCGCCAGGATTTGGAATGGGCCATCTTCAGTCTGTTGGCAATCCTCAAAATACAATTGTAGGTGGAGTAAGTTTAACTGGAGTTGGAGGAGCACACAAGGATACAACTGATAATTCACCTTTCAAACACTCAATTCTGTCAGCAAACCCAGATTTTAGTTTGAATGAATTTGCATCAAAGTTTGAACAGACAAGCGAAAGAAATAGGCAAATTATGAAGACTTTGAAAAGTGATGCAGTTGCTGAATGTCAGGGATCTACTAACAGAATATTTCCAACATATGATCCAAACAATGAAATGATGAACTTCATGGCTGTTATGCCCCTGGGTAGAGATAATATTCCACCACAAAATGTAATAAATCCTAACGATATACAAGTTACCAGTCTTCAAATGGATTTGTCAAAAGTGAAAAATATTGACAAAATCAATATATCTAAAGAGAGCAACAAAATGGTCTACTCTACACTTCTGAAAGCGGAGAGGGAAAACAAAAGGCTTACAAAGCAAATAGAAAAGTTACAGGCAGACCTTGATAATGTGAAGGCGAAGGAGAAAGCAGCAGACAATAGGTTCAAAGATTTGCAAAATAGGATAAAGAAATCTTCTCCTACAGAGGCAATTGTCCAGCAAGAAAAGATGAATGAACAAGTGGAAAAATTGACTAAAGAATTGGATGAGTGCCAAAAAAGACTTCAGGATGAACAAGCCTCTAGTGCACAGTTGTTCAAGTCTGTAGAGAGTAGTGCACAGGTCAACAATAAATTGAAAACTGACCTGGACTATGCTGTCAAGGGAAATAATATTTTGAAGACTGAATTGGAGAATGAAAAGAAACAGTCGATGTCTAGGGAAAATATGATTTTTAATTTGCAAAAGGAATTGGGGAATGAGAAGAAAAAAGAGGAGTCTAGTGCAAAAACAATCAACAATTTGAATAAGCAATTGGAGAACATGAAACAAAAAGAGGAGTCAACTACAAAAACTATCAGTAATTTGGAGAAGGAATTGGAGAATGTGAAGAAAACAGAGTCTAGTGCTACTGCAAACACTAACATAATCCACCAAATGAGGAGGGAATTGGAGAATGCAAAGAAAAAAGAAGAGTCAGCTACAAAGAAAATCTTCGATTTGAGAAAGGAATTGGAGAACACGAAGAAAGAGGAGTCTACTGACTCTACTCAAAGACTCCATGTTTTGAAGAAGGAATTGGACAATGCGAAGAAAAAGGAGGAGTCCACTACAAAGGCAATCCATGATTTGAAAAGGGAACTCGGGGATGAGAAGAAAAAAGAGGTAACTGCTGCAAAGACAATCCAAGATCTGAAGAAGAAATTGGAGGATGAGAGGAAGAGAGCAACTAATTTGCAAGGGCAAGTAGAGGAAATACATAAAAAGAGTGAAAAAGAGATGTCTCAAATGAAGAAAAAGATGGAGAATGTAATGGCAGAAAATAGAGCGACCTCTTCCGAAGACCATCATGTGAAGGATACTATAATAAACATGGTTAAGCTTATCAAACAAGAAAATTGGGACAAAATAATGAAGAACACTGATAGTTTGTTTGAATGGCTTGATTTAAATAGCAATATCAGACTTCTCTTTGAAAATGTAAAAAGTGATTTTTCTGGTAAAAGACAAATCTTCACCAAATCCTTAAAAAATCTTTCTGACCAAATTTTGAGTAAAGTAAAGATATCCAGTGATAGGGATTTGGCAAAGCATGGAATAAACAGCTGCTTGGATGCCTCTGTAATGACCATTGATGTCGGTCACCATTGTGAACAAGTAACGAAAATGGGTGAAGCTCTCAAATCTGTTTCCAAAGAATTGAAGAAGATGAATAACATCATACTGAACTTGCTGAATGCTGGATTACCAAATCCAGCTGACTCAAATGCCAGATTCATTGGAAATGAAAATTACATGAAAAGGTTGCAGGAGAGCATGAATCATGATTTAGGCAACTTGCCTGAGGATACCACTCCAGAAGGAATTGCAAGTTGCATCAAACCACTGTCAACAATGAATGAAGTTGTAGATAAATTCCTCGATTCATTTAAAAATATCTCTCAGAAGTATTTATTGTTGACGAGGTTACAACTATTTAGCTTCAACCTCAAACAAATGGAGCCACCAAATGATGC
Source organism: Chamaecyparis obtusa (assembly GCA_027943335.1). Taxonomy (NCBI): domain Eukaryota; kingdom Viridiplantae; phylum Streptophyta; class Pinopsida; order Cupressales; family Cupressaceae; genus Chamaecyparis; species Chamaecyparis obtusa. The sequence continues at coordinate 1,878,288 of BSBK01002005.1, forward strand.
AGAATGGAGCGCCCTAAAGAAATTCTTAGAAGCTGGGTCATCTTCTGAAACTGAAGCTGTTACTGTTGCTGTCATTGGCAGTCATGACTCATAGCTGATAGCACTAAGAAGTAACAACTCATTAAGTGATAGTACTATAATCATTTTGTTACTTGTTTCTCTTTAATTTCAAATTTTGGATTTAATTTCAACTTTGTTTAATGTTAATTGTTACAGGAATCAAGAGCCAGCATATCAGGATAGTTAGGCAGCCAGGCACTGGCATACTATTACTACACAGCAGATGGAAAAAATTTCCCTACTAGAAAAAATTGTACAATTGGCAATGTGATTGTACACACATAATGTATTATGTAGTAATAATTTGATTATATATACAATTACAAACCGACCTACAGCTATTGTTGCTCCCTTATATCTGCAAAAGGGAATTCAGGGTCATTTCAATTTGACATTGAGTCATTTGCAAAGGGTTGTAATTGTTTGTAATTGACAATTGTTAAATGTATTATGTTACAGGCTGATTTATAATTATAAATTATAATACAATTTTTTTTAAATAGAGCTTATTCTGTTAAATGCATTATGTTACAATTTCTTAAAGAAACTAGAATCAATGAAAATCTCAACATGTTACAAAAATACAATCAATGAAAATCTCAACATGTAAGTTTGTATTATCAACATGTTCAAAAAAAACATTTAAGCATCTATAAAAGGACAGTGAAACTGTGAATGAAGGCTATAAATTGACTTCTACAAACATAATAAATTAGTAGATAGAGTCTTAGATCAGAGCTACTACTTCTAGCCTACTACTTGACTCACAGAAGTTAGAACTTGAGGTTGAGAAGCTGCTATAGTTGCTACTATCATCAGAATCCTCCTCATTTATTGCATACAACATTTGATTGTTCATTGTGTTTTCTTCAGATTCACTGTCAGCGTCAGACTCACTATGCATGCCAAAGTCAACATCATCTTCATTGCTTCCAATATCAGGATATGAACCACTGCCACTACCATTGCCACCACCACTACCACTGCCACTTGGGTTTGAAATGTTGGCAATCCCTCTTCTTTGACATCATTTTCTCCAAATGCTGACAGCCCTGTCATAAGGGAAATTTTCTACCTCATACCTAGAATTATAGAGCCTCAGACAATTATCCAAATTTTTGTCTAATTTGTTTCTAACCTTTGACTTCAGGAAGCCCAAAGTACTGAAAACTCTCTCATCCTCCACTGAACCCAATATCATTGTCAAACATAAATTGGTAAGCTTGAAATATTCTGGTATTGCCTCTCTCAATTGATTGCTCTCACCAAGGTTTTTCCAAAGCTTTGTTACCGCTCCCTCTTCATTTGGGTTCTCCATAAGAGCATATTGTTCCCTCATTATGTTTGCAAAAGAATATGATTGATCTCTCAGTCGAGATTCATCTAAAATTCCATTTATAGTGATTCCATTGATTACTTTAGGTTTGCAAAAATGCTGAATCAGAGTCGTCATCCTTCTTCAAAAATCAGTCGGACAGTTTAGAGACCAATATTATGGAAAAACAATTGACATTGCTTTGAGCAGTTCCTCTGGAGGGAATCTGTCTCTGATTTCTGATGAAAGATTGTAGCAAACTTGCTTGACAGAGTCAAGCACAGAGTCTTTGATCTTCTTGAAGTCTTCACTTGTAACACGTGAAAGTACCTTCTCTGGTTCTGATTCAACTTCACTTCCTGCTTCGTCGGGGTTGACGCGGGCATAGTACTGCATTGGTATGTCAACTCCACGTACCCTGGCATATACCTCATCGTTTGCACCAATATGTAAAAAGTTCCCAGGATTGTTCAAATCTGTGATTTCTATCCACTTTGCAAACTTTGATTCATCTAATGGTAGTAATCGATATAGAGTATCCAGGCTACTACATGTCATTTTACGCAGCTTATTATATTCTGCAATGTACATAGCTCTTTGTTGAACCTTTTTTATAATATTTCTCATGTCCTGTAGCATGGGGAGAATAGCTGCTAAAGTTAAGAGTACCTTAACATTAGTTAGGCTTGAATATAGCCGAGGGAATCTGTCTCGCATAGAGTGGATTAGTCCAAGCAATGACAGGTATTCAGACATTACTCGATGTGCCGGTCCATCCAAAGAGATCCATCTGGTATCATTGTCTTTAAGAAGCTTCTTCCCATCAGTAAGTCCTTGAGAAAATTGTTGAAATTCCCGGACTCATTTTGGACTTCGACAGAAGTATTGGTAAATCTCTTTGATTAGAGATTCCACTTTACTTACACAACCAAAATTGCTAACAATTCCAAAAGCTAGATTCATTCGATGGGCCATGCAATGAATGGGAATAGCGTAGGGTGCCAAATCATCCTTGATCTTTTTGCAAAGACCACCTTTATGACCTTGCATAACCGAAGCTCCATCTGCTCCAACACACACCAACTTTTTGGCAATCTCCATGCTATCCAAACCTCCAGATTCAATTAGAGTAGTCTTTAATAATTCATATAAATTTTCAGCTGTTGCACTACAATTCAATTTAGCAACAGATAGTATAAATGGTTGAAGACAAAGATTGTTTACAGTATAAACATGCATGCACACCCAGGAAGTATTATCAATTGCTGTAACTTCATCTAGAGACAATGCAATGAAATTTGAGTCTTTTATTTTTTCCTTCATATCTTCTTTTTCAACCTGTGCAAGACATCTAGCCCATTCCCATCCGCTGTTTACTAACCAGTGACTGTTCGGATAGTTTTGAGTTTTCAAAAAGTGCAATAAGGTAGGAATTGAAGGGTAGTCTGTCATAGGACGTCCTCTAATCAATAAATAAAAGACCACACTTAATTGAACTACTTTTCCCATATTTTGCACTTCCGTTGCTTTCCCAATGAAATCTTCAATGGAACCTTTTACTGCAGAACGCTTATCCTGTAATTGCTGGTGTAACTCGTATATTTCAGCATTCCTGATATGCAGACAGTTGTCCTTTGTTTTCCAAGTTAGCATGGATTTTTCAACTCCATCTATAATTTCCTTCTTGTAAACTTTACCGACATGCTTTTCTATGGTATCAATTTTAAGCTGCAACCTCTTCTCCTTCTTTGTTATCTCTGTGCAAATGTTACATCTGCATTCAGTAGGAGGTGCACCATCAATTGGATTGGGCACTGGTTCAATGAACCAGTACTTTTCCACCCATTCTAACTAAAAACTCCTTTGGGACAGATCCCAGCGAGATCGATCTTTCGTTGATCCCAATTTTCTTTTCCCCTTTTGTGCATGAGCATGATTTATGGAATCAATTTTGGTTTTCTCACCCGACTGGTCCAGGACCGACTCCAACTCTATAATCTTAGTTTGTGACTCCCTACTCAGGGGAAGTGCCTCCAAATCATGTTCAAGTTCATCCTCAACTGAGATATCAAGTTCACCAACTTGAACTTCAATATGGTCTGAGGGTCCAACTTGTGATGAATCTCCTTTTTCAACTGGAGATCTAACTTGTGAATCTTGTAGCTTGCCAACATTTCCACCACCAAAATATGCTGCTATGGTTCTACGTTTTGGTAATGGTGGCTTCTCTTGGCATTCAGGGATCCTACCGGAACCCCTATTACCCCTCTTATTTGACATGGCAAACTGATAAAGGCTGCAAAAAATATATCAACTTAGTTGTTGAACAAAAGACTCAACTACTTAGACTACATATAATAACAATAATATGATTCATTCTCAAAAAATGGGTTCTACTGCTACGGTACTACAGTCTACGGTACTACCCAAGGGCCAATATAATTCGCAAACCTATAGGCTATCTTAGCATTACACTGGACAGTGTCACAGTAAAACTAAAAAAATAACCAGTACCACTGTACCAGTGGTCCAGTACCACTGTTGACATAAAAAATAAATTATAAAGCACTTGCCTTTTTAAAAAAATAGGGTCCACGAGTCAATGGCCAATGCACTCAGCACTCTGAAAGCTCGGCAGCAATAAGAAATGCCAGTCTCCAGACCAGAAAAGAGCGAACTGTGTAGAATAATAATATTTTATAGTCCAATTTAGGTTGGCGAATTAGGCGGGATTAACAAGTGGGAATGTCAAATGCAGACGAAATGCACCTTCCTATGTAAGCCCACAGCAGGAAATAGTTGGCTAAATGGGGCTAGTGGTCGACACACATCCAAAAAATGGTTGGCGACGCCCAACCCAAGGGAAAATTATTTGGTTGTAGTAATGGCGAAAGAATGTGGGCCAATAAGAAACAGCATGCAAAAGCTGGCGATATGTTTAAAATAAATGTATCCAAAACGTATATTGCATTGGCGATTGCACCGATAGTTTTGAGCAATCATGTGATAACTAATGGGCGACTACCCCGGGCGTTGGACCCAAATCTAATAAATATCCGGCGATGCAGTTGACCTGCGTTGCGTGCTCTATTCGCCAAATGACGATTGACCCATCAGACAGGATCGCCAAAAGGTGAAGATTCACCACTAAAGTTATCTCTGGTCACTTCTAAGTTTAATGGATATTTTTATTACTGTGGTAAGTTTGGACACCAAGCTTATGAGTGTAGAGCTAAAAAGAATGATATTGCTAACAATACCACTATGGAGAAAATATGCTATACTTGTAATAAACATGGACACATTGCACGAGAGTGTAAGGCTAAGATGAAACAAGTATGGACTCCTAAGCAACAAACACAGTGAAAGCCTTATCAACCGAAGAGACAAGGTAATTCTTATGTTTGGGATTATAACACTTGGGCTAACTGTACTGCTTGTGGTAGATATGGACACATTGCAGAAAATTGTTACAGAAAGAGTCGGATTGGACAATCAAGAAGCTGGACAAGCACTGGAATGGCATGTATGGACTATCATAGGGTCATTCATTTAAGCAAGAACTGTAGAGATCGAGCACCAGATGAAAACCATGTATTTGAGAGTGGATATACTATTGTAGATATCACGAAGTTAAGGAACACTATGTGGAAGAAGGCATCTAATGAGAATGCTGAGTCAAGTAATGCGGTCAGTGAAACCTCATCCACTAGATTGGGTGACATCGGTACCTCCACTTAAGGTGATATAGGTATGTATGGAACAAACATTTCAAAATGATCACATTTTACATACAGTTCCTTATATGTGATGTACAAATACCAAATCAAAATGAATAAAGATACATTATGGTTTATGTGTTATGAGCTAACAATGTTATATAGTTGGTAAAAGAGAGACTGAGAGTTGGTAACCCATCGGTAATCACTAAACAATGTTAACCGGACAATAGTGCAAACCAACAAAGAAATCCTATGTTAACTAAGTGGATAAAATTTTTAGTTATCACCGAGATGACAGTTGTTTTGTACTAAAATTTAGGTCTAGCATTTATTGCATGAAAGTTTGAGTGGGAATATCAAAAAGTCTATAAATACATGAGAAACAGAGTTCATTTTTACATTGCGATTTCGAAGAGTGAATATTTCATAGAGAAGAGTTCGAGCTAAAAGATTTTCAAAAGGATTCAAGGCTACTATAGATCGAACTAACAGCACTCTTCAATGATTTCGAGTAAGTTTATTTTCTACTGAACACTTTACTTACCTGTTGCTAGCTGAAACCCTAAATCGATTTATGGCATCTACATCATCCGCTAGAAAATCACAAAGCATTGAGGAAGAAGTTAATCTAATTGTAAGGGCAAATTTTGATGAACCTAAGTTCAAGCCACATCCCAAGGTCGCAGCACAAAAATATTTAATGGACACTTTCTCAAGCATACCAGATAGGGTTTTATTGAAAGAAGATGTAAGAGTGTATATTCATTGCAAAATTAGAGAAGTAGGAGACTTTGAAACTGTTGTAGCACATTCACTACTCTGTGGCACAGATGGAAAATTGAAACCAAAATACAAGAAGATTACAGAATCAGGTTTATCATGTATCACATACTATCCGCAATCATTTAAGATAGATTGGATCAAAATTGTACTGATTAGGTACCACAATGGAAAATTCTGGCTAGATAAACCGATAGAGGTCACTAAGAAAATGATTAGTAGGGTTATTGGGCTCCCTACAACCGACAAGGCAAAAGCCTTCCATAGTTTGTCATGACCTGATGTTGAGAAGAACACTGGAGTACAATGGAATGGTCAGGCACTAAAGATTTCAACAATCAGAGACCCAGCAGTTAAGTTTGCAACACATGTAATCGGGTATAAGATATTTCAATCGAGCAGACTCAACAATGTACCTTGCAGTGTAGTAGACATGGTGTACAAAATAATGGAGAAAGGTCACCAGGTTGATCATCCTACCGAGGTACTGTTACATCAACTACAGGAAAACATGAAGACAATAAGGTCAAAGAAGTCAAACACATGTAAGTTTGGATCGCTACTTGTTTGTATATTTTTCTTCATACAAAAGTTTGTACCTGGTGTCGGTAAAGTGAACTAGACAATAGATAAACCTATAACTGCATAGATTATCAAGATGGTAAATAAGTTAGGAGATAAATTGAATATAGTATTTGATGCATACTTCAAATAATTTCAAACCAAAATGCATCAAAGAAGTATAATTCCAAGGGAATTAGTTGATAAATTTGAGATGGACATTTGTTTTGTAGTAGACACAGATCATTGTATGATAAAAGCAGTTGAACCTAGATCAAAATGGTTGGCACCGATAGGTTATGAAATGAATCATGATTTCGCACTGAAATCTATTAATGCATTGCTTTCATTACCAAAAGACCCCATTGCCACTAGGTTCAGAACATATGAAGAGGCCAAATCTAGAATGACTAGAGGTATGGAGATCAGTAAAATGTCTAGAAAGGCAAAGAAGATGAAGAAAGATCTTACTGCTAGATTTGGAGATGTCTCTGAAACACCTGAGGAGACACCGGTTGAACAAACAACTGAAGATCAGTTAATGTTAGCTGACAAGTCATATGATAGTGAGGAAACTGAGTCTGATGAAGAAAAATATCCCACACCGGTTCCTCCACCTGAAGTTCCTATGAAGAAGTAGTTACCAGTACAAGAAGGTGTGAGGACAAGATCATCAACTACAGCTTCACCACCTGAGAAGAAAGAAGTAGAGAAGGTAATAAAAAGAAAAGAAGCTACACCAACTAAGACTTATGCAAAGAAAGGATCCAAGGTTGTAGCTGAGGCACTGAAGAAAAGGAGAAAATTGATAAGAGGTACAGAAGACCTTGAGGATATTGAAACTGAAGATGACACAAATCAATTCAAGGTGGTCAGCAACAAGGTAAAGTCAATAGACAAATTCATTGAAGATATAATTGAGAATGGAGACCTTACTGATCCAGAAATAGGCAGATTTGACAAGATGTCAAATGAGGATCAAACCAAGATGGAAGAGGCAGTGCTCCAAATGATGATAAAATTTAAGTGAGTTCCATTGGAATTTGCATGCTCATTACTTAAGGAGTTGGATGACAGGATAAATAAAAAATGGGGCTATGCACTTGAAACTGAGAAAAGAAAGAGAGAAAGATCTCTTATTCGGGCTGCTCCACATCTAAGCCTAGCAGAACTTGATGAACTCATGGCTAATCATAAAAAGAGATTCACTGTAAAGAACCGAGCCATGATGATACTAGATGAGAACATGGTAGATGTAGAGGAGATTGGAGATGACCTATGGAGAGAAATCATTAAAGCAAAAGAACAAGCTAAGAAAAAAGCATACTTAAATCTATCTAAGAAGAGACAAAATTCCAAAGGAAAAGGTATTTATATTGATGATGGCACATCAGAGAAGTCAAAGGATTCTGGTATATCAATTATCGAGGTAATTGATATCACCGAGTAGAAGGAGGAAATAAGTATCTCACAGTATGCACCAGATAAAGTAGAAATCCAAATGAAGAAGAAAACTAATGATGATGTACTCATTGAGGACATCACAAATGGTGATCCTGATGACAAGGATGATGAGGATGTAAATATTGCACCCCTAAACACTCAAGATGAAGAACAAGTCATAGAATGTGCATTTACATCACTACCAGGTGAGCTTCCTGTACTTGCAGAGGCAGCATAAATTCTTTCATAGGAACAACCCGACGGCTCAGACCTCGAGCAACACAAAGACATCACAGGAGAACCAGACACTGAAAAACCTACAGAGATAGATGAGCCTAAACAAACAGAGGCACCTTCCACTGAGACAAAGGTAACAGATGAAACAAAGGGAACTGAGGTAATCCCAATTGACACCACACCCGAGGCTCCAACTCTATCAATCAAGACAATGGCTACCAAGGAGCAGAAGAAAAAAGAAAGTGTGTCAACTGGGAAGGATACTCCGAGGACTAGAGACAAGTCTCTTATTGTTATTGAAAAGAAATCACCATCAATATCAGAGAAGAAGAAGAAAAAGAAAGGAAAAGGGTCGGTCACCCTAGATGAGGTGATAATTATTCCCGAGTGTGACCCGAGGACCCTTAGCCCTGAGGAACTAAGTAAATATGGGGAACTATGTCAAAGAAAGGTAGCACAAGAGAAGTTGAACCAAGAAACAAAATGAAAAGATATCTTAATAGATATTCAGGATATCTTACAACAGGTAGTACTTGAGGTGAATATTGATGAAGATACTCCCATCATAGATCAACTTGCTACACTTATAGAGAAGATCAATGGCCTAGATACCAATATAGACAAATGGATTGAAGAAATGGAAAAGTCAAGGATACAAAATAAATTGGTAGAAAGAATAAGCCAAGAAGTGGCAATAAACAAGGTCAAATTATTTGAGGTAATAACTGAATTAAAATCAATAACCTAGTTAATTTGTACATTCTTACTACAGCTATGCACTGTGGAAACCTTCACTACTGAGCTCAGTGAAAAGATAAAAGGTCTGGAAGATGAAATCAAGACCAGTGCAAATGCCACTACAACCAAGCCACATGCTTTCTCAAAGCACATTCACCGAGTTCAGGAACTCCGGTGGTTGATAGCAGATCTCAAGAAACAAGAAGAGCACATAACCGATTAGGTCACTGAGTTATAGACAAAACTCCTTCCATACCTAAAAATTTTTTGAGGCACACATTGTCAAAGCAGAGCAACTTGTTGCAACACCTGAGATTTTGGTGTTGGAGAGCATATTTGACATGCATGCACAAGTCGGTCTTGAGCATATTGCTCTCACCAACTTGAAAGAGGAATGGGAAAACCTCTTGGAGTTAGTTAAGAAAACCCACCAGCATATTTTTGACCAGATGTGAGTATACTGTTTAAAATTTTTGTATTTGGCATTACTATCAAAAAGGGGGAAAGCAAATGTATATGTCATATGCCAAATAAGTACATAGATGCTACGTATACTACATATTACCAGGAGCATGCATCGAGGGGGAGTACTATTTTAGAAATTTTGATAAGTATATGTATATGGTGGAGATAAAAGGTATATATAGAAAATTTTGTCTATATACATTCGAGTTTTGATACTAATGCCAAAGGGGGAGATTTTTATCTCTATTGAGCATTCAAGGTTGTCATTAGTATGAAAGGTTATCAAAGATATTGGTCAGTCACTTACATTGAGAAAATCGGTAACTAGAAGCAAGACAGACTAGTCGGTAAAGCTTACACACCGAGCATCAGATAGTTTACTGAGAACCAGCAGGACACTAACACCGACATATAGTAAACACAAAGTGTCATAGTATACACTGAGCAGTTTATACAGTGTTTACCGAGGATCACAAAAAATGGCATAGTAATCTGAAATGGCACATTCTTCTATGCAAACAGTTACAACAAATCAGAAAATGTTTTACCAAGATCGAGGAATATTTAATGTTATGATATTCATTAAATGCAATGTATATCTTATGTAATAGTTTGATATAGGTCATTTTTGTACACTGTAGATCTTAGGGTTATGATTAAGTTGTGTAACCTAATTTCATTAAAGCAGCAAAAGAAGATCACTATATAAATGTATGTTTACATCATTTTTGGTGTGAACTGATGCAAGAACAGATATATGAATTCAAGGATAACTTGAAGCATTTGCCTAACTTCAAGTCTATTAGTTAACAGAGCATATTGCAGAGAATATCAGATTAAGTAGAATCAAAAAAGGCTACCGAGCAGATTCAGAGCAGAGATTCATCATAGTAAAGGTGAAATACATTCAATATTTTATAGATCTGTATCAGAAAATTGAGTTGTCAATTAGCAGATAATTGCCTATTGCTTTCTAACAATTATAATAGACTTTTGAATGAATCTCTTAACATAGTAGACTTAACAGTCTTATGTAAATCTCTTAATTGAGTGCACACTTCATTAGTGTTGTTAAAATCCTATAACTAGGTAGATCTAGCTGATCTAATATGTTACTCCTAACAGGGTAAGATCACCAGAAGTGATCAAAAATTTTAGCCCTAACAAGTAAACCTTTTCTATTTGCAATAGTGAAGAATTTTTGGGTGTCATCCCCACCACGGTTTTTACCTTGTAACAAGGGTTTCTGCATTACCAAAATATTGTGTTATGTGATTGCTATTTGATTTCATGTTGTTTACTTTCTTAATTTAAATGAATGATTGATACATGCAATTAGATACAAGCTATTTTGCTAAGGTTATCACTGTTTACAGTCATAGATCTGAAAGGTTTACAAGTAAAGTTTTTGAAGGCACTGATTCAACCCTCCCGTCTCAGCACCTATCTCTCCTAATTCCAACAGTGACAATATCATAGGATGGAAGGGCGACTTAGGAAATGACACATCACCATTTGTTAAAAGACATAAAGGGTCTCGCTTAAGGAAAAGGATTAAACAATTAATTTTGAAACATAAAAAAAGGGACCATGGGCGAAAACTTAGGAAGAATTAAAAGGGGTGACACTTAATGATTCATGACACTAGGACTTAAGAAAAAGCCCCCCCCCCCCCCCCCTCTTAGGATGAAAACACCCTTGACCCCAAGAGCCAAAAATGTAATGATGAATTAGAACACAACTAAGGTTTTAACAAGGTTTCCAAATTTGTAATGAAAACCCTAGGACATTCAAAAGTTCAATAGGAAACCTAGGGAAAACTTGTAAGGAAAAAACTTGACCAACATGACCAAAAATGTTTTTGAATAATTTTACATTAACTTCTATATATTTTACTTATTAATTAATTAAATAGAAGTTTTAATGTTCTAATAAAATTAACTAAGGGGTTGATAAACCCTAACAACTCAATGGTCCTTCTAGGGTTGACAACTAAAAACCTAAAGCTTGGCCTAGTAGTAGCCTTAGATAGTAGTTTGATCCCCTTTGAAATGTTACACCTTCTTCCTAATGATACTCCCCCTCCCTTCCCTAAAGATAAAATAAACCTACATCTACTATCCGACAAGAATGTAATCATCTGATATCTTATGAATATTTAAGCATATGCATGAATGTGTTGTTGAAAGGGGGAGTTTTTTGTTGATGTTGCAAAATTGCTGTTGATTTTTTAGAATGGTGGATTATGTTGTAGAGTTGTTGATGTGTCAGTATGGTTGTCATTTATGGAAACATACTACTTTGGTGATTGGTATTAATGTGTTTTTGTGGTTCTATTTTTCTAGAGGATGGTGTTCCAAAAGGATGATGCTCCAAAAAATGTTTTATGGTGGTGTTTTAAGTGATGTTCATGCTTGATAGTGGTTTGAAATTATCTATTGTTTTGGATATGGTTTGTGGCAGTATAGTTTCATTGTTTTTCTATTTTGGACCATGATTATTTGGTCCAAAGGTATAAATACTAACATGTTATTTCTTATTGGGCTCTAGTTATTATAGAATTTGTGTAACGTGTTATTTGGTCAAGGTAGTGTGTGTGGTGTGATCCACTTTTCATTCCTCCCCACTATGAGAATATTTTGTCTGGAACTATTTCAAACTTATGTTGGTTGACTCATTAACATTAGTTTAGTATAATTAAGAGGTCATTTTTTATGGATAATGTGTTGAGGTTGATTGAGAAGAACATCCGTCAGATATAGTGTGAAGGTTTGGTAAAAATAAAGTTGGGTTGCAAGAAGAATGTGTGTTGTAGTTGTTAGATACTAGAGGTAGTGGTCCCATGGTTTCTTTTTGTAGTTTCATTATAGAGGTATATTTCCTTTCTCTTTTATTTCTTAGGGTAATGAACTATTTTTGGAAGTGAGCCCACTCACAATGAGAATTTTGGTAGTGAGCCACCCTTTGTAAAAATCACCTTAACTGGTGTTTTATTCGTGAGAATTAGCTTCTCCATATTTTTTCCCATCTTTATTTTTTAACATTAAAATATGTTGTATATTGTGTGTAATCTTATCCATGTTTTCCTAATTTGGTTGAGTGGGTTGAGAATAAATTTTTTGATATGGATCTATGAAATTGAGAAAAGTTTTAATAGAAAAATTATTCACACCCCCCCCCCCCCCTCTCAGTTGTTTGAGATATTTAACAATTGGTATTAGAGCCTTGTTTACTAGATGGTGATTCTAACCACTTGGGGAGATGTAATGGTACATAAATTATCTATTCCTACTTTTCATGGATTTGACTATGGCTTTTGGAAAGTGAAGATGAGTGTATATTTGAATTCTTTAAGTTACAAGACTTTGAAAGATATAGAGAGCAAATATATGGCATCAACAAATGGACTTACAAATTATGATGAGATTGATGCCTATGAAGAAAATGAAAGAGAAATGAATTCTATTTTTAGTGCATTATCTAGAAATAAATTGGTGAAGGTTGTTGCATTAGAAACTACTTATGAAGTTTGGGAAAAATAAGAAAATATTTATGAAGGAAATGATAGAGTTAAAATAGCTAAGATGTGGACAACTAAAGGAAGATATGAAAATTTAAGGATAGTAGAAGGAAGAAATATATCACGCTACCTTAAGAAGATTGATGATGTTGCGAATACAATTATAAATCTTGGAAACACTCTATATGATAAGAATGTGATAGAGGATATTTTTAGGGCTTTATCAGAAAGCTATATTGACAAGGTCTCAACAATTGAAGAAACTTATGGTCTAGAAAAATTCACCACAGAAAAATTGTTTGGTACTCTAAGCACATTTGAAATGAGAACATTTGGAAAGGAAAAACCCATATGTAAATATACTTTCATAGAGACAAAGGTTGATGAAGATTCAGAAGATGAAAGCACTGATGAGGTAGAAGAAAACTTTGTAAGAGGGATAAATAAAGGAACTAATAAATATAAAGGTATCTTTCCATATAAATGTTATAGGTGTGGAAAGTTTTATCATATTGCTAATAGATGTCTAGACAAAGATACAAGACTGAGACCAAAATTTAATAGGAAGGCATATTATGTGAATGAAAATGCTAGGATATCAAATAATGAATCTGATGAAGATGATTATCTATTCTATGTTCAAGAATTCAAACCTAAACCTAAGATTGATAATATGACATCTCCAAAAAATAATATTGAATTTTTTGCAAATGCATTACATGTTAGAAGAGATAAAAATGAATGGTTGATTGAAAGTGGTTTCTCTAATCATATGTCCAGGGACAACAGTAAGCTTGTAAAACTTGAAAAATATAATGGTGGTCCTATTAGATTTGGAGATGATTTGACTGCACAAATTGTTGGAATAGGTTCTATTTCTTTTGATGGAAAACATAACACTAACAATGTGTACTATGTGAAGGGATTGCACCATAACCTTTTAAGTGTGAAAAATGTGCAAAGATGGTTACAATTTTATTTTTTAGGATGGTGGTTGTGAAATCTAAAAGAGGTAAAAAAATGTTATTGTTGCATGTAAAAAGACTAGAGGAGATTTGTATCAATTTGATGTAGCTAAAAGGCATTTATTGTTAATACAAACCAATGAAAGTTGGCTCTAGCATCAAAGGATGTGTCACAACAACTTTGAAAATTTGGTGAAGATTAGTTTGGCAAAGGCTATAACAGATATTCCAAGGTTAACCAAGCTAGGTAATGGTGTTTGCAAGGAATGTCAAGTGTGAAATAAGACATAGAAGTTATAGAGGAAAAGAACAATCTATTATCAGACTACTAGATTTGGTGCACTTTGACTTATGTGTTCCAACCAAAATAATGAGTCTACAAGGTGAAAGTTATTTTGTGCTCTTAATTGATGATCATTGTAGAATGTCTTGGGTTACATTCTTAAGAGAAGTTTGATGCATTAGAAAAATTCAAGATATTCAAAGCTAGATTTGAAAATGAAGTTGATATAAAAATCAAATGCTCAAGATTTGATAGAGGAGAGTTTGTAAGTGATAAATTTAATATCTTTTTTGTGAAACATGAGTTTAGAAGATAGTTATTTTCTCCTAAGACACCACAACATAATGGTGTTGTAGAAAGAATGAATTGAACTATACATGATGCAACTAGGACTATGATCAAAGAAGTAAATCTACCACAAGTATATTGGAAAGAAGCTATACATACAATTGTATATACTCTTAATCGATTTTTGTTCCAAAAAAAGTATGGTAAGACTTTATATGAACTATGGAATGAAAGGATCCCAACAATAAAGTACTTCAAAGTTTTTGGAAGCAAGTGCTACATTCACAAAGATTAAGGAAATATTTGAAAATTTGACAAAATAGAAAATGAAGGTATATTTGTAGGATACTCTAAAAGAAGCAACATATACCTATGTTACAATAAGAGATTAAACAAAATTTTTGAAAGTGAAAATGTAAGAGTTGATGAACTTCTTTCCAAAGGACTTAGATATACAAGAAGGATATGAATCTGTTGAATCCATAGGAAGAGAAATAGAAGAAAAGAACAAAGAAGAAGATAAGTAGAAAGAAATTGAGGATGCTCTGACATCAGTATCAAAAACCCAAAAGTATGTTTAGAGGGATCACTCATAAAATCATATCATTAGAGATAAGAACAAAGGAGTCATTACTAGAAGAAAAGTTGCTAAAAAATAAGTTTTATCATTCCTACCTTTTGAGACTGAACCTAAGACAATTAAAGAATCCTGCAGTGACTAGAATTGGATGAAGGAAATAAAAGAAATGGGAAAAAAATTAGAAAAATAATAATTGGAAACTTGTTCCCAAACTAGAAGATAAAAATATTATTGGAACAAAGTGGGCATTTCGAAATAGTATGGATGAGGATGGACATGTTGTGAGAAAAAAGGAAAGGTTGATCTACAAAGGATATACTCAAGTTGAGGGAATTTATTTTGAAGAAAATTTTTCTCCGGTTGCTCAAATGGAAGCTATTAGAATAGTTTTCACATTTGCAACATTTAATAATTTCAAAGTCTACTAGATGTAAAATCAACTTTTTTGAGTTGTGAGCTAAAAGAATAAGTTTGCATTAAACAATCAGAAGGAATTAAGTTTCGAGATGAATTGAATATCATCTGCAAACTGAAGAAGGCTTTGTGTGGATTGAAGAAATCTCCTAGAGCTTGGTATGGGAGATTGAATAAGTAATTAATGGATTAAATTTTTTGGAAAAGATCCAGTGACAGTAATATTTACTTTAGAATAGAATGAAAAAATTTCCTTAGGCTTGTGGTTTATGTGCATGATTTAATATCGAGTGGAAATGATGACATGTACCAAATTTTTTCTACTAAAATATATGATGAATTTGAGATTTCCATGATTGGTGAGTTAAATTTCATTCTTGGATTGCAATAATGACATCTTTATTTATCAGTCAAAGTATATCACAGAGTTGTTGAAAAAGTTTGGACTGGAGAATTCCAAACTAGTGTGTATGTGAAGAACTGAATTGGCTCTTCCTGGATGCTTATTAATAATTTTGAAAATAACTGCAACTATTTTTAATAATATTCATGCAAAGAAAATTCCAATGATACTTTCACCAAATTTAATTATCTAAATTCAGACAATTAATATTTTCAATAAACATTCACTATTTTGAATTCTTATTTCAAACAAGTTTTTGTAATAATCACATGTCATTACATTCGAATGCACCTGTACTTCTGCAAATCTTCCTTATGCAGTCACGACCTCCTGAATATGGCCACCACCTTGAATATTCAACACGTGACTACTCTTAGCAGTACGTGACTGGGCCAAACTGAATGTCGTCTAAGGAAAAAGCCAAACAGCCCTGCTATAGCAACGTCGATCAAAGAAAATGGCCAAATGGCCCTGCTGTAGCAATGCCGATCAAAGGATTTGGCTAAACAGCTCTGTTGTAGTAATCACATGACCAAAAAATTGTTGTCACACACCTCCTCAATCCCATGTGCCAAATTCTGGGTTGACACAGACTGGTGTATTGTGAATTCATTGTCAATTAAGACACCACCCTCTATGTATGTAAATACAACATGAAAGAATGAACACCCCTCACTTAATTTGATAATTCTTCTCTGTTTATGTACTTACGATTATCAGAAAGGAGATATACCAGCCTCCAACTTAATTCTTTCCACAACATAATTCAAACCCTTATACAAAAACTCTAGTATTAAATCATAATAGATTTCATAATTCATAGACCAAACCCCAGCAAGAGACAAATTCAGAATCCTTGAGAACAAATTGATTCACCTATAGATAAGAAATTTCATACAAATCCAGTATAACTCAGCACTAGATTCAATTGAGTATCTGAACTCTCTCTCTCCTGGAAGAAGACCAAACTCAAAAAATCTCAGAAGAACTCTCTCCAAAAATGAAGACCAAGCTCCAAAAACCCTAGCTTTTCCAAGCCAAGTAGAATTCTCACATAAACGATTTATCAAATCAACAATGGGTAAATGAAAGTGCTTTTTCGAGTTGTACTTATAGCTTTTTCAAAAAAAGAACAATTTCACTTTTTTTAATATAAAGGCTTTTAAATGATAATTTTACTTTATAACAATAAAGTTATAAAGTACTTAAGTCATTAAATTAAAATACTTTAATTTAATAACGATATCTTTAAAAATAAAGCCCCTAAATTTTGCTAGCTGAAACCAATTCATTTTCGACACCATAGCCCAAATGCCAACTGCCCTACTGGAAATAACCCACTACCAAAAATAGCCAACTGCTAAAATTAGACTTACTATAAATAGTAAGTCTCTCAAACTGGAGATTCCTTGAAGCTAGATCTTGAAACATCTAACACTTTGTGCAAACACCCTGCTAATCCTGGCCATACCCAAAAAACCACTTACTAAAAATAGTAAGTCAACCAAATTGACCCGGATGAAGAGAAAACCTGGTAAATTGAATCTCCAGAATGGAATCCCAACACTGGCTCCTCAATCTGACCCCCACTGACCACCTGATTAGCTTGCGAGGGTCACCAAACCAAGCTAATCCCAGAAGATGGAAAATCAGGGACATTAGAGTCCTCCCTTCCCAAGATTGCTTGTCCTCAAGCAATCAGGAAAAACAAACAACATCACAATCCACCTAGATCCCAAGGATGGTCATGAATAATGTCATGATCAACCTCATACTCCTATGAAGAAGCCAACAACATCAACAGTACCAATATCAGTAACTGGAAATATGCACTCAACACTTGAACTGATGATGCTACTTTAGGATTGCCACGTGGGAGAAACTCAACTGAGAGTAACTCAACCAACAGACTAGACTTACTCCCAGTCTTTGAACTAATCAACTCATTATACCATTCATAGAATGGATGCACTGAAGAACTATGTGACTGATAGACATCCTAAACATGAGGATTGAATGTGAAGCTATAAGCACTCCTCACCGTGTACACCCTTGCAAACTGATCAACTAGGCCTGACTAGCCTCCTGCACAAACTACCTAATGAGTCGGTACACAAATCAAATCCCAAATGTCATCAACATCATGATCATACATCTCCTGTAAGGGATCATCACTAAACTCAAATAGTGGATTGTCATAAGTCATGCCGACATCCACATCAAATAAAGGGTTGTTCATAAAGTGAACAACACCCATCCGCTGATCTGAGCCATAAAATGGTAAACTCTGAGATACATGATATGCGATTAGCTCTACCTATATAGACTCATGTCCCCATGAATTAGCACTATCTACAACACCGAAGGACATAGTGCGTAGACTCCCATCAACAATGCCCAACAACACATACTCTCTACCCTGGTACTCAAATATGATTTGCATCGAGCTCACACTAAGGTAGAACTTCTTAATCTCTTGTATCCACTACATCCCTAAAACTACATCCATCTCCCCCAAATCAAACACATAGAAATTAGCTATCAGCTCATAATCACCAAGAAACAAAGAGAGATCTCGGATGCACCTGGTATAGGTAAAATTGTAGCCATCGGCTACCTTGACTCCAAACCCTGCAAACTCCTCTACCTAAAGCCCACACTGACTAACAAGTCGCTCATGGATAAAGTTGTGTGAAGCTCCAGTATCCAACATAGAAACACAGGGTTGTCCTTCCACTAATCCCTTCAGTCTGAAATCATAGGGAAGTGGCACAAAGGTGGACAACACAATCGAAGATAGTTTGTCTTTAGTACCAAACTTTGGAGTAACTCTCTTCTCCTCCTCTATATCAAAACCAAAAACTTGATGAGAAGACTCAGCCTCACTCTCACCAGAATAAACCCACATACAGTGATTTTCCCTACCCTTAGGCCTCATAACACAAGTATACTCTCTATCATAAGGCTCTTTGCACCAATAGAAAAGCTACCTCCTCAAATCCTCTGGCGTGGCATCATCAAGTCTACCTGTAGGATTATTTCTGTCAACAGCTGGTGGAGGTACCTCATCTGCAGGAAGAATAGTAGGACTAGGAGTAGACTTGCCCTGTGAAATAGAAGGCTCAAGATTCCTTGCCTTATTCATAGCATCTTGTAGAGTAGGTGGATCCAAGGACTTGACCCATCCTCTGTACGGCTCTGACAAACCCTCTATGAACAAAATGACTCTCCTCCTCTCAAAGATGTCATATACCATGACTGATAGATGCTAAAAATCATTGATGAATACCTCAAGACCACTTGATTGTCTCAGCTAAGCTAACTCTCTGAAGTAGGTCTCTGGGTCCTTCCGATCAAACTGCTCTATTAGTCTATCTACAAACTCCTGATACTCCACAATATGATCATGATGTAGAGACACTAACCCATGATACCACCAATCATGAGCAACCCCATCCAAATGAAGCACAAAAAATTGAATAGCATCCTCCTCAGACATAGGACAAAGTGAAATATAAGTGTCCAAATTGTGGACCCAAGCTCTAGCTGTAGTCTTCCCACTTCCATCGAAGTGGTCCAAAGTCAACTTTCTGGTTGCCTGCTTTAATTCATTCTATCTAGGTCTCTACCTCATGTCAGGAGTTGGCCTACCTCTGGAATGCTCATGGTTCTGCATCAGATATCTGTCAAAATTTAAATTTCTTTTTAGTGCCTCAGGGAGAGCATCCCACTCTACAAAATGTGCCACCATGTCATCGACAAATGGTGTAGGCTTTGGCTCAACACTAACTACATCCAACTCTGGCCTCAAGAATGTCAAATGTTGAGGCCTATCATAAGTACCAATGTGATCAACTCTATAATCTTGCCTGTCATAATCCCGCTTGTCATCAACTCACCTGTCATCAACATGCCTGTCATCAGCTTTCCTATCATCAGCTCGTGACCTGTGTGAGTTGACTGAAACACTACGCGCACCTCTATCTCTAGCACTTGGTAATGCAATGCGTTGTAGAGTGTCTAAAATTTGTTGCAATACAGTTGCAACATGATGCTAACCATCAGCAATATCTCTAAAAGAATCTCTTCCCTCCCTGTCCATATCATTTTCGGTATCATTCCTATTCTTTGCTTGTTCATTCCATGGGCCCTATTCACTACCTTCAGGAGATGGTGAATTTCTTCCCCTATGGGTATAGTGCACACCTGGTACAAATCTATCTATCATTATTTATTTTCATACCCTTACAAGATGGCAAGATCTTTGCTTAGATACCACTGTGAAGAACCAAATTGGCTCTTCCTGGATGCTTATTAATAATTTTGAAAACAACTGCAACTATTTTCAATAATATTCATGCAAAGAAAATTCCAATGATACTTTCACCAAATTTAATTATCTAAATTTAGACAATTAATATTCTGAATAAACATTCACTATTTTGAATTCTTATTTCAAAGTTTTTGTAATAATCACATGTCATTAAATTCAAATGCACCTATACTTTTGCAAATCTTCCTTATGCTGCCACAACCTCCTGAATATGGCCACCACCTTGAATATTCAACACGTGACTACTCTTAGCAGTACGTGAGTGGCCCAGACTGAATGTCATTTTAGGAAAAAGCCAAATGACCCTGTTGTAGCAATGTCGATCAAAGAAAATGGCCAAACAGCCTTGCTGTAGCAATGCCGATGAAAGGATTTGGCCAAATGGCTCTACTGTAGTAATCACATGACCAAAAAATTGTTGTCACATGCCTCCTCAATCCCACATGCCAAATTTTGGGTTGACGCAGACTGGTGTATTGTGAATTCACTATCAATTAAGATGCCACCCTCTATGTATGTAAACACAGCATGAAAGAATGAACAACCCTCACTTAATTTGATAATTCTTCTTTGTTTATGTACTTACGATTATAAAAAAGGAGATATACCAGCCTCCAACTTAATTCTTTCCACAACATAATTCAAACCCTTATAAAAAGACTCCAGTATTAAATCACAATAGATTTCATAATTCATAGATCAAACCCCAACAAGAGACAAATTCAGAATCCTTGAGAACAAATTGATTCACCTATAGATAAGAAAATTCATACAAATCTAGTATACCTTAGCACTGGATTCAATTCAGTATCAGAATGAGCTCTCTCCTGGAAGAAGACCAAACTCAACAAATCTTAGAAGAACTCTCTCTAAAAATGAAGACCAAGCTCCAGAAACCCTAGCTTTTCCAAGCCAAGTAGAATTCTCACATAAACAATTTATCAAATCAACAATGGGTAAATGAAAGTGCTTTTTCGAATTGTACTTATAGCTTTTTTGGAAAAAGCACAATTTCACTTTTTTTAATATAAAGGCTTTTAAATGATAATTTTACTTTATAACAATAAAGTTATAAAGTACTTAAGTCATTAAATTAAAATACTTTAATTTAATAACGATATCTTTAAAAACATAGCCACTGAATTCTACTAACTAAAACCAACTCATTTTTGACACCATAGCCCAAATGCCAATTGCCCTGCCAGAAATAACCCACTGCCAAAAATAGCTAGCTGCTAAAATTAGACTTACTATAAATAGTAAGTCTCTCAAACTGGAGATTCCCTGAAGCTCGATCCTGAAAAATCTGACACTCCATGCAGACACCCTGCTAATCCTGGCCATACCCAAAATACCACTTACTAAAAATAGTGAGTCAACCAAATTGACCCAAACGAAGAGCAAACCTGGTAAATTGAATCTCCAGAATGGAATCCCAACACTGGCTCCTTAATCTGACCCCCACTGACCACCTGATTAGGTTGTGAGGGTCGCCAAACCAAGCTAATCCCAAAAGATGGAAAATCGGGGACATTACAGTGTACTCCTATGATTACTAGATGTAAGATGATCAAAGAAGATAAATCCCCCAAGGCAAATACAAGAAAGTACTAATCAACGATCAGAGGATTGAGATACCTAATTTCTATAAGATCGGATATCGTGTATGTTATTTTTCTAACTATATTTCAACAAGAACCAAGAGAAGCGCATGTTGTTTTTTATTACGATAAAAATAGGTTTTGAAGGGGCCCCAAAACCCTATAACATCAAAGAAGAGAGATAAGCATGGAAGACCCAAAGAACAACTAGCTGCCCCTAAGAAGGGAGCAGACTACAAAGGGACAAATCTTGATTATTCAATAAACACCTACACAACAAAAAAGCAAAAGACGCTGGAAGAAAAATAGAGAAAAAAAAAGACCACCAGCACCAAGATCAAGACAGAGTCTTCAAGAAGCCCTCAAAGTCCTCCAGCTGGGCCTGCATAATCTTGACATTATCTTTTAGCCTCTGAATATCCTGATCATCAACCTTGAGTTTCTTTTTGGTATTAGACCTAGTTCTGGTACCAGGTCCCATCTGCTGACTAGGACCAGTCAGATCAATTTTGTCACTCAGGGGGGCCTCTTTGTTTCCTTCCAGCATTTTGCTGAGCATGTTCAAGTTCTCCAGAGTAGACTTCATACCTGTATTAGCCAGACCAAGCAGATATTTTAACATATCCTCATGTTGTTGTTGTTAAGAGAATCTTTAGATATTTGAAGGGAACAAAGGATTTGGTTTTTGTTATCCCAAAAGATCATATTTTTCCTTAATATACTACACTAATTTAGATTGGGCAGATAATGTTGATAATAGGAGAAGTACCAATGGTGGAGAATTTTTGTGTGGCTCTCGATTAGTTGCTTGATTAAGTAAGAAATAAGATTCAGTATCATTGTCCATTGTAGAAGTTGAATACATTACAGTCACTTAATGTTGTACACAAGCAATCTGGACATGAGACAAACATTAAAAGATATTGGTATAGTATTTGATGAACCAATCCCAATTATGTGTGATAATACCCGTGCAATAAAAATTTCCAAGAATATGGTGCAACAGAATGACGCACAATTCTACCAAGTACCATTTTTGAGGGAAAAAGTGTTGGACAATAAAGTGAAGCTCAATTATGTGCCCACAAAAGAACAAGTTGTAGATATATTTACAAAATGTTTATGCAAACATACTTTTGAGTATCACTAGAAGAGGTTGGGGGTATTACCCCTTCCTAGTTCAAACTAAGTATCTTCGGCACTGCATTAGTCCATGAAGCTTACTGCACATTCTTGGTTTGGACTAACTCACGGGACTTCCCATCTAGGGAGCAATATGTTGTCCACATTTGTCCTTGATGTCAAAGAGGATGAGAGTATGCTATTCTTATGTGATTAGATTGTGTTTGTTGTTGATGGATATTTCCATCAATGATAAAGGGGGAGATTGTTGAAAGGGGGAGTTTGTTGTTGATGTTGTAGAATGATGGATTATGTTGTAGAGCTATTGAAGGGTCAATATGGTTGTCATTAATAGAAACATACTACTTTGGTGATTGGTGTTAATGTGGTTTTTTTTGGTAAGAGGATGGTGTTCTGGAAGGATTGTATTGGATTTGATGAGTAAACAACCCACATCTCCCAAGAACACCTTCATGCAAACACCTGTCACAAAAAGAGAGAGAGAAGAAAGAAGCTAGAGAGGCCTGAATGCAAGGATCCATGAGAGAGGAGACATGTTTGTTGTGAAAAAAGAAAAGTTGCAATTCAATAAAATGAATGTTTCTCAATAAAATTACAAGAGGAGATCAATCTTTATAAAAGGATATCAAAACCCTAAAAGGGTGAACAAACCTAGGTTGCATGATAAAAATTAATAAAGCAATTAATTATTATATTCCTAAAGTTTAGCTTAAGAAGAAAGAGATAATAAGTGACTTAGTAAATAAATAAATATGATTTAATTAATAAGAAAATAACTTATTACTCTAACACCCCCCCTTAAGATAAACTTTGGGAGAAGCTAAAAACCTTGAAAGAACAACTGAAAGCAAATGGGTCTTGACAACAAAAGGCCTGATCAGGTACCCAAGTACAAAAGAGAGTCTCTATAAAGAAGAGAAATAGAGAAAACCAGATGGAAAAAACTTTACTCCAAAAAGAGACAAAGACTAGTCTAAAGGACTGAAGAAGCCTCCAAAACTAGGAATGTTCTAGAAAATAGGAACAAGGATGAACATGTAGAACATCACTAAAGTAAGAAGCTGCAAAATTTTTCAAGAAGTAACTAATGATCTAAAGATCCTCCACTGAAATATGACCAGGTAGAGAAGACTATAATCTTCATGAGTGCCCTCAAATGACACTACTCAAATCAGGAGGCAAACAAAGGAAAACAATTGAAGTCAAAGATACAAAATACTATAATTTGCATGAGTGCCCTCAAATGACACTACTCAAATTAGGAGGCAAACAAAGGAAAAAACCTGAACTCAAAAATACAAATGGCATAAAAAAACCAAGAGTCTGAAGAGTTGATCAATCAAAGTTGGAAGAGTGCATCCAAAAATAGGAAAGAGAAGAGTGTCCATGTGGTAAATGATCCATCTCACTAGAATGCATAGGTACCCAACCACTGCATCTGCCTAGTACATAGAATCAAATACTAAATACATAGCTCACACTATCGAACCAAGAAAGCAGTAGGACCAACAGTAGAAACCCCCCATAATGCTAACAAGGGAGTAATGAAAGGTACACTTAAAAGATCATCCAATATAAACTGCATGATACCAAGAACATCGAAGGTGCAGAGAGAGTACAAACACAAATAAAGATACCTAAGGCTAATGTCATTGGAGGAACGCTCACATGACAAAAGTATATGGAAAACAAAGGCAAACAAAAAACCCCCCTGACACTTTATAATAGAGTGCAAGTACATAGAGCACGAACTTGTGCAAGATCTCATACATGCAGTAGAATGATACTTTATCTCAGTACCTGTGCACAAAAGAGTTCTACAAAAGTGAAGTATACACTACTCAAAGAAGAAAGAAGGTTGTTGAAACAAAAGAAAAACCGAAGATGAGTCATTCCTCAAAAGAAAAAGATCCCAGAACCTGAAACATCCAAGATATCCACCAGATTGCAAAAATGCAAGAAACTAAATTAAATTTGCCTAGAGCAAAATTTGGAAAAATCACTCACAGAAATAGAAAGGTCTCAGAACAAGATTTCCAAAGATATATCATTTTCCCAAAATGGAGTCCAGATGCACAAGATAGAGCTCTGGGAGTGCAAAAAAAAAATCTAGATTTTACAGTAAAAAAACTATCAAAAAAGAAAATCAGAAATTCAAACCTCCAGATCTGGATAGATCTTGGAACAAGCTTTCTGATGATATCTCGTTTGCCTAATTTCGACACCGCATGCTCAAGTTAGGAGAAAAATATCAATTGCTGTGTTGGAGGGCCCAAAAAAAGTGTAGAAGAGGACTGATGCAGTGATGATGTCAGTAAGTGACTAGCCTAAAATTGACGGTTGTATGGCTGTCATGGCCAAAATTTGCTTGGGGGCTTAAAAAATTGGGCCCCTAGTCGCCATACGACCAGGGGCTCATGATGCATCCACTAGAGGGTTAAATTTGACAGCCAAATGGTCGTTGCCACCCCAAAAAAATAAATTTTTTAAAGAAAAATTGCATGTGCACCTTGGGATGCTTGCTGGGGCCGTACGATCCTAGTATGCAAAATTTTTTTGCCTCAGAATGCAACATTGTCTGAATCAGATGTGCCTTATATGGATTTGTGGGTTTTTGGCCATTGCGATCTCAACGACGAGGTCCGTTTGAGCCAAAAATGCTCCAAAATACCAGTGACTACCTCGGGATCTGTGTTGGGGCTAGTTGCAATTTTTTTTTGCCACAGATTCTAACTTTATCCAAAATGGACAAACTTTATATGGATCTAGGGGTTCTTGGATGTTATGAACACAACCGTGAGGTCTGTTTGAAGCCAAGATGACCAAAAAGAGAGTTCCCCCAGATTTACCAAAAAAACCTCTGAAAATATAGATCTAACGAACACGGCCAAATCTCTCAGGAAGAGGATAGGGGAAAAAAGATTTGAAGCTCTAATAGCATATTGGAGTTGATGAGTAAACAACCCATAGCTACCAAGAATGCCTGCATGCAAACACCTATCATAGAAAGAGAGAGAAGCAAGAAGCTAGAGAGGCCTGAACACATGGATCCACGAGAGAGGAGACATCCTTGTTGTACAGAAACAAAAGTTGCAATTCAATAAAATGAATGTTTCTCAATAAGATTACAAGAGGATATCAATCCTTATAAAAGGAGATCAAAACCCTAAAAGGGTGAACAAACCTAGGTTGCATGATAATAATTAATAAAGTAATTAATTATTATATGCCTAAAGTTTATCTTAAGTAGAAAGAGACAATACGTGACTTAGTAATTAAATCAATATGATTTAATTAATAAGCAAAAAACTTATTACTCTAATAGATTGTACTATGAAAAAGTGTTACGGTGGTGTATTTTGGATGTTCATGCTTGATAGTGGTCCAAAATTCTCTATTATTCCAGATATGGTTTGTGACAATATGGTTTTGTTGTTTTTATATTTTGGATCATGATGATGTGGTCCAGAGGCATAACTACTAACATGTTATTTCTTATTGGGCTCCAGTTATTATGACATTTTTGTAACATGTTATTTGCGAGGAAGTGTGTGTGGAGTGGTCTACTTTTCATTCCTCCCCAGTACGAGAATGTTTTTCTAGACCTATTTCAAAATTATGTTGGTTGACTTGGTAATATCGGTTTAGTATAAGTAAAAAGTCATTTTTGATTGATCATGTGTTTAGTTGATTGAGAAGAAGATCCATTAGATAAAGTATGAAGGTTTGGTAAAAGTGTGAAGTTGGATTGTGCACAAAACGTGTGTTTTATTGTTAAGACACCAGAGGTATTGATCCCTATCTGGCAGTGAACCACCCTTTGTAAAAATCACCCTAATTGGTGTCACCTTAACCAATGTTTTATTCACGAGAATTAACTTCTCCATGTTTTTTCCCATCTTGGGTTTTCCACGTAACAATATGGTGTTTATTATGTGTGTGCTTATTCATGTTTGTCTAATTTGGTTGAGTGGGTTAAGAATAAATAGTTTGATCCAGACATGTGAAATTCTAAAAATGTTTTAATAGACAACTGATTCACCCCCCTTGACTTCTTAGTTGTATGAGACATTTAACATATGTATTGAAGCATAAATTACACATTTTCATAACCAAAACATATACAATTCCTGAGTAATTATTAATCTTTCCAATGTCAAAATCATCATTTTCAAAGTAATGTAAACATAACATTATTGAACCATTGTTCACCCTATCAATATCATAATAATTGCATTTCAAAATATTGTAAACATAGCATTAGTAAACCATTGTTCATCTAACAAAGCAAAATAAACATATTAAAATGAGGGATGTAACACTTGGAGAGCATTGTGCATGTTATGTTGTTTGAAATAAAACAAATTGTGGGATGTATATTGAATATTCCTACTAAAGAAGCCTAGAGTTGATATTGCATTATAATTGCTAAATTTATAGGAAATACAAAGTATTGTGCATTTGGAGTGTCGGGCTTTTCTCCCAAAATGGTTATTTTCATGTTTATCATGTGTTCATTGTGCTATACTATTTGCATATTTATTATTTTTATCTGAATGTTTTTCTTATTATATAATAGTTAAGCTTTGTAAAGAAAATTTACATAATCGCCCCCACTAGATTAGTATTAGGAAGTGTTTACTACAAAATTACTTCCTTTCATTTTTTTTTAATTCTATAGAAATATGATTCATAAGACCTAATATTCATTTCTATTCTCAAATCTTATAAAATTTAAAAAGAGAATCATATTTTTAACCAATATTTAAAATTTTATTTACCATATAAACTTGAATATACATAATCTAGTTGCAAATAGACTTAATTAATACATATTAACCTATAAATCAAAATCCTATGTAATTTTGAAATAAAAATATTCTCTAGAATCCTATTCTCTTCATTTTAAAAATGATTAGGAAAATCCAAATAAAGCAACAATACAGGGAGGTCAAAATTGCTAATTGCCATTCCATTTCATTGTAAGGAGGAATGCGAACACCAAAATTCCTTGGAAAATAATGTTCATACATCACATCAAATTAAAAATATCAACTGAAATGTTGTAGAGAAAAACTTGTATCAAGGTTGAGGACACAATTTTAAAGGATACACACCTTAATAATAATCTAATAATATAGTATCTACATGTACTTCTATTATATCAAATTATTTTCTATGAGAATAATTTTATTTCAATGCATTTAGTTAATTTTAATATCATTTTCAATTATAATTATTATATTTAATATAATGATATGTTGTATTTAATAGATCTATGAATAGTCATATATCAATTTAGAAAATGTCATGTTTGTTTTTTCAAAGTTTAAATTTTTTGTGGATTATTTAATTTGTAGAATAATATTTTCTAATTAAAGTTATATATATATATATATATATATATATATATATATATATATATATATATATATATATATATATATATATATATATATATATATATATATATATATATATATATATATATATAAAGATGTTATGAGTTTTGATTAGAAAAATGATCTAATCTTGTGATGTATGTCATGTTTTAATTTTTTAATCCACATTATTTTATATGAGGTGGCTTGTCAAATTATCTATTATAGGTCTATGAGTTTGGTATTATATGTTTGAGCTTTATGCCTACAACTAATATCATTAACAACATTATTAGATTCCTGGGTAGTTCACGTATAGAGTCTTAATTACGTAGGGAGTTGCTACATTTCTTTTTCTATTAGCACTAATCCACTACATCAATCTTTAATGTAAAAAGGATGACAAATTCATGGAGCACAAATGGAGTTATCCTACATGTTTTGTTCACGTAAATCTACTACCTGAATCTTTAATCTAAAAGGGTGACTAATTCATGGAGTGCATAGGGCATTATGCTACATTTTTTATCCATAGTAATTTGTGATATCAATCTTGAATGTAAAAGGGTAGCAAATTCATGAAGCACATAAGAAGTTACATTACATTTTTCATTGGCATTAATTTGCCACATGAATCTTTAATACAAAATGATGACAAATTTACAGAGCGCATAGGGAGTAACACTATTTTTTTTTATTAGAGCTAATTTGCTACATTAATCTTTAATGTAAAAGGATGAGAAAATTATGAAGTGCAATAACAAGCGGGACAAAGAAAAATACATACAATATTATAGGAGATTATTATTATTTTATTATATTTAATTAGTTTTGATATTATTTATTAATAATATTTTATGATATTTAAGATAATGATATGATGTAATTTGTTATAGCTATGATTGATCAGATATCAATTTTAAAAAAATTGTGTTTGTTTTTAAGAGCTTTAAATTTCTTATTGATTATTTTAATTTGTAAAATAATATTTTTTAATTGTAATTATTAGTTTATGTTTAGACCACTAAGATATAAACACATGTATTGCAACATATATACATCAAGATGTCACGAGTTTTGATTAGAAAAATCATCTAATCTTGTAATGTGTGTCATGTGTTAATTTTTTTAATTTTATTTTACTTTATATGAGGTGACTTGTCAAATCATCTATTAAAGGTCTATGAATTTGACATTATGTGTTTGGGTTTTATGCCAACAACTATTGTCATTAACAACATTATTGTTTCCTTGGGTGGTTCATGTTTAGAACTTAGCTTAGAGTCACCTTACCATGTTTCAAATATTTGTCCAATTCTAAAGCAGATTTCATCAAGAAATCATCTAGCATTACTCGTGAAGATTATCCTAAGTATGTAGGGAGTTGTGCTACATTTCATTCCTATCTCCAACAATCTATTTATCAATATTTAATAAAGGATGATGAATTCATGGAGCACATTGAGAGGTATACTACATCTTTTGTTGACATTGATCTTTAATGTAAAAGGGTGACAAATTTATGAAGTGCATAGAGAGTTACACTAGATTTATTGTCAGTAGCACTCTGTTACATCAATCTTTAATATAAAAGGGCAACATATTCATAGAGCACTTAGGGAGTTACGTTATATTTTTTGTTGGCTCTAATATGCTAAATCAATCTTTAATGTAAAAGGGTGACAAATTCATGGAATGCATAAAGAACCAAACAATATTTTTGTTGGCACTAATCTACTACACCAATATCTAAAGTAAAAGGGTGACAAATTCATGGGGTGCATAGGGAGTTATGCTACATTTTTGTTGACTCTCATTTGCTACAACAATCTTTAATATAAAAGGGTGACAAATTCATATAGTGCAAATGAAGTTATGCTACATTTTTTATCAACATAATCTATTACATCAATTGTCGATGTGAAAGGCTAACAAATTCATGAAATGTGAGACAACGAAAGAGAAAAATTAAAATCCAACAACTAAGACAAGAACTATTGAAGATCGTCCCAAAAAACCCAACATTTAATCTAAGAATGTTTGAAGTCCAACGTTTTGTATTGTAATCTAAGAATGAAGTCAAAAGCAGAGGCATGTTTGACTCAAGTTTAGACCCTTGGTGAATTTAACGAACTGGATCCTCGTCCATGTAGTTGCTTACCCGAAAGATGCTTATAGTTTAGATGTATGCTAAGTCAAACTACTATAATCCTATATACAAAAGTTGGGATGTGAAGGATGCTTATAGTTTAGATGTATGCTAACCTCAGACTGCTATAATCCTTTATACAAAAGTTAAGATATCAAAGATACTTGTAGTTCAAATGTATGCTAGCTCAAATTTCGATAATCCTCTATACAAAAGTTAAGATGTCGATATCTATATATACTAACATGTTCACATCAAAGAAAAGAACATCAGATTGGGCCTAGGGTTGGACATGTGGATCCATGACAAGAATTGGTTGGAGGGAAAATAGAAAGGATCTAACCATTGCTCAAGGGGCATTGAGATATGTGGGTTTGATATGATAATTAATGCAGAAAAAATAGATGGGGGCGGATGAAGCGGCGGAAGCTTAGGCTACGGCTAGTTTTATGTTCCCCGTCTGATTGGAAATGGGGCAGAGCAAAAAAGACAGGGTCACGTGGGGCAGCATTGATTGAAGAGAATAAGCAGTGAGTGATAGGACCACGCCCTCTGCCATGCCCGTCACACTCTCGTCAGATCACGTGCATCTTCCACGTGTTGTCCTACATTTCCCAAGTCAACAGGGAGATCGTCATATGATATTGTTGTTGGTAAACCTCCAGTTTATCAGTCTTCTTCCTCCTTTTTTAATATATTTCTATGATTTGTATAGGCCAGCACTTGGCTTCATCAATTCCCTCATTTTCTTGCTGAAAACAAGGAAAGATTCAGGCTAAACCACTCAAAAGCTCCCAATCTAGTGGGTCTTGTAAACCATCTTTATGTCCGAGTACCAGTATTGTCTTGCATGAGTGTCCCTAAGGATAGGCCCATTGGGCACATGAATCTTTCTTCTTTTTTTATATGGGTTGTAGGAATGGGCTTAGCCTCTTATAATCTATAGTTGTACACACTTCTTAACATGATCAATGCTATTGATGTGATACGCCCTTTGATGCCATGTAAATAGGGAATTGGACTTCATGACCACTTGCTTGCAAGATGATTGGTGACACAGATGTGACACGCCCTTTGATACCATGTTGATGGAGGATTAGACCTCGTGACCACTTGCTTGGAAGATGATTAGTGACACAGATGTGACATGCCCTTTGATACCATGCAGATGGAGGATTACACCTCATGACCACTTGCCTGCAACTTGGTGCTTTCAACCAATTGAGTCAGCGGCCCCACCGTACATGAGTCTTTGGTAGGATGTAATTGGTTTTATTATTTTGGAGGTTATGAGATTAAATATATTTTTTTATAAAATTCTTGTTCTCATTCGAAGGCTTGGTTGATTTTTTTGGAGGTTATAAGATCAAATTATGTTGTTATAAATTTCTTGCTCTCTTTCTAAGATCAATTGATCTTATAGTCTACCTTTTTTTACCACAACAAATTCATTGTTTCGACTATGCATATGTGTAAACATGTAGATGATTTTTTGTCAATATTATGTTGACGGAGTTGAAACTACCATGTAATGGTTAGATATAATTTAATTATTTAACAATAAGTTGTGTGATTGAAATTGGAAACCAAGTACTTACAAATGTGAGTCATCTCATGTGATGCTTTTTGTATCTTCTCGGTTTGAATGGACATGTTTATGAAGTAGTTACCCATTTCTAGATTTCTGAATTCAAACTCATTTTTAACAATTGATAGTTGAATTGGAGATCAAGAATGTCCAAAATGTAAATCATTGAACAATTTGAATCCATGTTCATTATGTAGTACCAACTTACCTCTTTAAAATTCAAATCCATTTTTAACAATTGAAATTGGAGATCAAGTACTCTCAAAATATAAAATATTGTAACACCAAACATGAATGCTCTACAAGGCACTTCATATTCATTGACAACACTAGAGAGAACCTAAAAGACCCCCTCATTATAGATAGATGGAAAAAAGAAATTAATTGATTGCCTATTAAATAATCTAAATGAATCCAAAGACGAAGTACTTGTAAAATGTGATACTATAAGATAAGTATTGATTCCCTTTTGTAGCAAAAATATATATAATATTTGTTGGCATAACTGCATAGCTATTGGCATAACATGTTGAAGGAGGTTGCTACTGGTAAGAACATGATTAGTATACATGATAATATATTATATGTTTGTCATTAATGTCAAACTATTTGGCAAGATGTTTTGACTTTTTACCATATCTATCAGAAGTTAAGTAAGGTTCATATCGGTTAACTGTTAAGACTAACAATGGTAGACAGATGAATGATGAGTATGATAAGAAGTTAAACTGAAGGATGCTATTCATAAAGATATTAATCAGTTATTAGTAATGGTGAAGGTAATTTGATCAAGGTACCTACCAGTAAACTATTGTCTTATCGGTACACTGAATAAAGTCTTATTGGTACAAAGGAAAACTTATCGAAGATAGTGAAGATCTAAAGACAAGTGAAGAATAGATGATGAATTAAGAAATTAGGACGAATCAAAGATAATCTTAAAGAAAAAAGTGATGACACAAAGATCGAGGTAAAGCGTATCAAGGAAGTTTCTACAAGAAGAAAATGGTTTATCATTTAGTAAAGTTGACAAGGATGTAATGAAAAGAAATATGGATGGTTAGATTAAATATGAAAGATACAGATCATTGGATTGGAATTTAGGGTTTATGATTGAGGAAACATACTTAAGGAAGAAGAAAGAAGGAATCTGGTATCACGTTGGAGAAGAAGATTGCAGATATCGGTGGATTAGAGAAGGATATAGAGAAGAAAAAAGAATTGAATTGGTATGTTATTGCACTTCATTGGATCTGAATTAGCAAGGATAGTGCGAACTACAAATCATTTTATTGTTTGTTACTCTAACAATTGTGATAGTAAAATCCCTTATCGAGTGACCCTAACAGGTCTATTGTAAAATCCTCTAGCTAGGTGGCATTCACAAAAGAATGTTTAAAATCCTCTATCTAGGTGACTCCTAACAAGGTAACGACTCTAACAAGTCTTAGGGAAATCCCTTAATCGGGTAGCATTTAAAAATGCTTTTGTAACCCTTATTGGGTGAGCCTTAAACAAGGAAGGCTTTGAATCGAGCGTATTTAAGAAGAGTACAATTTTTTGTGGGCATTGTTCTCACACCATGGTTTTCACCCTAATAGGGTTTCCGTAAGATAAATGCTTGTGTTATCATTGAATGGATGATTTCATATGTTGCATGAATGCTTAATGTTGAGTTAACCAATAATGATGTTATATGTTACAACATATATATCTTAATTGGTAAATCCGTTAAAGAGATATTGAGATTGGGAAATTAAGTTTGAGTTGGTAATTACTGTTTCACCCCCCCCCCCCTCTCAATAATTGATCCTACACCTACAATTGGTATTAGAACTAAGTTCCTCGATTCAGAAAGTTTAACTGCTTAAGGAAAAGATCCAAAGATGTACATGAAGGAAGCACCCAAGTTTACCAAGGATAATTTCAATACATGGGCAAGTAGAATGAAGTTACATTTATCAGGACTATCAGAGACAACAGTTAGATATCTTACTTCATAGTATAGACCACCTACCATAATACTTATTGCAAATGAGAAAAAAGAAATACTAATACACAACTCAGTAATGATAGAGATTGCAAGTGCCCTAACTAATGTTGAATATGTTGATATTCAACACATGGATAATGCAAAAGATATGTGGGATAAATTGAAGAATGTCAGTGGAGGTGATGCACATGTTCTAAAAGCTAAAGTTGATAGTCTGAAAGGCAAGTATGATGAAATAAAGACGCAAGATGAAGAAAACATCACACAATACAGTATAAGGATAAAAGAGCTTGTTGCTGCTATCAGAGGAGCTGGAGGAAATCTTAAAGATGATGATGTTGTAAGTAAAATTCTTAGAACACTTACACCCAGGTATGCAATTACAGTTTCTGTTATTCAAGAGTTAAGATCTATTGATCCAGTCAAAGTCACATTGGATTCACTAATAGGCAAGTTGACTACATTTGAATTGAGTAATTTTGATAATAGCCAACCTACTGCTACTGAAGTTTCTTTTCAAGCCTCAAGAAATATTGGATTATCTAGAAAAGGAAACATTGTTTATGATTCAGATGACTATGAAGGTTTAGTTGTTGAAGAACAAGAGTTGGATGAACTCGAAGATTTAATAGCCAAGAGGTTTCCCAAAGGAAAAGGAAGATATAAAGGGAAATACCTTATTGCATGCTGGAATTGTAGACAAATTGGTCACTTTGCACATAGATATCCCAACAAAAAAGGAATATGATAATGAAAATAAGGATAAATGCAAGAAATACAAAGATTACAATTAGAAGAAGGAGAAGATGTGTTATGTAGCTGAAGATGAAGATGATGATATTGATGATAATGATGATGAAATAGTATTTTTTGTTGTAAAGGAAGATCCCTCTACCAAAAAATCTCAAACCGGTGAAGAACAAGCTTTGATATCAAGCTCGAGCTGCAACAAGGATTAGATAACCGATAGTGGTTGCACACATCATATGACTGAGATGAGAACAAATTCATAACGTTAGAACATTGCGACAAAGGTTCAATCAGATTTGGAAATGGTTCTCCTTGTGTAATTATAGGTAAAGTTTCTATTGCCTTAATGAATGGCATAACTTGTGAAGATGCCTATTTGGATAACGGATTAAAGTACAATTTGTTAAGTGTATCTCAATTGAATAACAAAGGATTCAAATTTGAGTTTAATAATGGAAAATGCAAGATATCAAAAATGACTGGTGGACTGATTGCTATTAGTGAATAGAAAAAATGTAATCTTTTCAAGCTGAATACTATGTTTGGTCACTGTTTATTGCTAAAATATAAGAAAGCTGGTTATGGCATAAAAGACTTTGTCATGCGATCTTTGATAATTTGGTAAAAGTTATAATAAAGAAAAGTTTTAGAGGAATATCGATATTGAGAAAACAAGAGAATGTCAAGTATGTAAAAAATGTCAACTAGGGAAGATGACTAGTTCAAGTTTTTCAGGTAAGGTGACCATTCTACTGAACATATTCTAGACTTAGTACACACAGATTTATGTGGTCCTATAAGTATAGAAGTTTATCATGGTGATAAGTACTTTATACTCTTTGTTGATGACTACTCAAGAATGATGTTTGTCATGCTTTTAAAAGTAAAATCAGAAGATTTTCATATGTTTAAAATGTATAAAGAAAGAGTTGAGAAGGAAAATGGAAAATCTTTGAAATGTCTCAAATCAGATAGAGGAGGTGAATTTACTTCAAATGAATTTAATGAGTATTGTGATGAATGTGGAATCAAAAGACAATTAACTATAGTGAGAAAACCTCAGTTCAGAATGGTATTGCAGAAAGAAGAAACAAATCTATTGTTGAAAGTGCCAGAATGTTGTTGAATCAAAAAGAAGTTGCACATAAATTATGGAGAGAAGTTGTTAGCACTGTTGCATATGGATTGAACCAAGTACAACTCAAGAAAGGAACAAACAAGACACTGTATGAACTCTAGTATGGACGAACACCTAATGTAAGCTATTTCAAGATATTTAGAAGCTAATGTTATATCAAAAAAGATAAAATGAAAGGTAAATTTGACACCAAAAGTGATGAAGGAATATTTCTAGGATATTCAACCAAAATCAATGCCTACAAGTGTTTGAACAAAAGGACAAACAAAATGATAGAAAGTGCCAATGTAAAGATTGATGAATTCTCATAACATAATGACAAAGACAATGGAAAGAAACAAGAAGGATATAGTGAATTGATCTATTTTAAATCTGAAATAGAAATAGAGCAAGTACAGAAACTGATAATGCTCAACCGACAACATGACAACAATAGAGAATGGAATAACAAGGTTAAACTAGTGAAAGAAATGAACGGATTCAAAATGCGAAGCCTATAACACCAAGAATCATGAAAGGAAACCATAGCTTGTTAGATATAATTGGGGATAGGAATGAAGGAGTATTAACAAGAAGTCAATTAAGAGCTAGAGAAAATACATGTTTAATATTGGAGATAGAGCTGAGAATGGTGAAAGATGCATTAAAAGATGATGAATTGTTGCAAGCAATGAATGAAGAGATTGAACAGATTGAAAAGAACAAAACATGGTCATTAGTACCCATGTCAAAAGACAAAAAAATTATCAGTACTAAATGGGTTTTCAGAAATAAACTAAATGAGAATGGTGAAGTGATTAGGAATAAAGCGAGACTTATGTGTAAAAGTTATGCACAAGAAGAAAGACTAGATTATAGAGAGACATTTGCACCTGTTGCTAGATTGGAAGGAGTCAGAATATTGCTGACGTATGCTGCCTACAAAGGATTTAAAGTTTATCAAATGGATGTGAAATCTACTTTTCTGAATGGAATACTAGAAGAGGAAGTCTACATTGAATAACCTGAATGATTTATTGTAGAAGAAGGTAAAGACCTAGTTTTCAAGTTACACAAAGCATTATATGGTTTAAAACAAGCACCAAGAGCATGGTATGTAGTACTACACTCTTATCTTATTACAATTGGATTTGAAAGAACAAATGATAACAGTAATGTTTATTTGAAAGTTGAAAGAAAGGATAAAGTGTTGATTGCTGAAATATTTGTTGATGATATAATCTTTGGAGGAAATGATTTAATGAGTAAATATTTTGTTGAATAAATGAGAAAAGAATTTGAAATGTTTGTGATAGGAGAAATAAAATTCTTTATTGGATTACAAGTACAAAAAATGAAGAAAGGAATATATATAACTCATTCTAAATATATCAAGGAAATATTGAAAACATTTGGAATGGAAGATTAAAAACTTGTCGGTACACCCATGGTTACCGACTGTAAACTATCAAAAGAAGATAATTATAAAGAAGTCAATGAAACATTTGTTAACCCAAGATGGTGATGATGATGAAGACTAAGATCAGAGGTATACAAGATTGTAGAAGGATTAGACCATTTGTTATTTTGTCATTGATGTTAAGAAATTGATTTCTGGTTTATATTGAGTTGCCATATCATTAGGAGTATGATATAAGCTGAGTGAGTTAAGGAAAAAGAGGAAGTGAAAAGTTGTGAAGGAGTTAGTAAAGTTGAAGAACTTAATTGGGCAACTAATATAGATTAGACAATGATAAGGTAATAATGGTTTAGTTATTTTCTACTTTACATTTGATGATATCAAGTTGGTAAAGGAGATTGGCCAAGTGAGCAAGGTTAGAAAGTTGACAAGGAAAAGAAAACAATTTAGTTACCGAGTGTTACTATAACTAATGGTGATGATGATGAAGACCAATTATGATCAGCAGTATACAATATTGTGGAATGATTAGATCAATTATTATCTTTTCATTGATGTCAAGAAATTGATTTTTGATTTATATTATGTTTCCATATCATTCGAAGTATGATATAAGTTGAAGAGAGTTAAGAAGAAGAAGAATGAAATTTTGTGAAGGTGAAGAACTTAATTGGGCAACTGATACAAATAAGATAATGTTAAGGTTATGTTGATATAATTTTTTTCTACCAAACATTTGATTATATCAAGTCAGTAAAGAAGATTAGTCAAGTTGGTAAGCAAAATAATTTTGTTACCAAGCAGGAAAATTCATTCAGTAAAAGGAAAGTAAGTTTTGGTAAAGGAAAAAGAACTCAAGACACCGAGAAAAAGGTTTAGTCACCGAGAAAAGTTAACCAAAATAAAATTTATCCACCGAGAGAGGAACAAGAATTAAATACAAGAATCAGGATAACATTTAATGTTGATCTATGATGAGTTGGAAGATTATGATGATAAGGAAGAGTTTGTTAAAGAGATCTAGGATCAAAAAAATTCAAGGTGATGATCTATGGTATATATCTAAGTAGAAAAAAGAGAAGGATCAAGTTCCAAGAAAGTTCAATTTCTGAGGTGATGATAAAAAATTTAACCGAGATCTAAATTAATTGATAATTTTGTGAAGTTAATTGGATGAGTGAGATTAATCAAAAGAAAATGTAATAAAGGATATTAAGAGGCAAAAAAAAGTCTATATAAAGGATGAATTTGTATGAACAAAAGGATGGAAAAGTTGAAGGGTTGATGATTCATTGGCTAATGCAGTGAAGAAGGACAAATGTGAATTCTGAGTCAAAAAACATAATTTGATGAAGTGTTGAAGCCAGTAGAAAGTGAAGGATTGAAGTGAGGAAAAAGAGCGCACAAGGGATATAATTATTCAAAGATAGTTGCTGATTTACAGGTCAATTTATTCACTTTTTCTTATTAACATTTGTAATAGAAAATCCTCTTAACCGAGTGGACCTAACAGTCTTATTTGTAAATCCTTGCAAAAGGTAACATTCTAAAGAGTGTTTGAAGACCTTTAACAAGCCACTCCTAACAGGGTGGAGATCCTAACAGATCTTAGACAAATCCCTTAACTGCATCACATTTAACAATGTGTATTGTAATCTTTAACTAGATTGGCTTTTAATTGAGCATACTTTAGAAGAGTATTTTCTTTAGTGGGTGACAATTCCCATAGTGATTTTTCCCAAAATGGGTTTCCACATTAAATATAGGTGTTATATGTGTTGAATGATTACTATGAATGTTATTGTTTATTGATAAAGTTAATTTACTGTTATTGGTTAGTATTGAATTGTGTCTGACCGAGTTGACACATAGATGAATTGGATAAAGTTTTTAAGGTACAAAGAATCAAGGATCACTTATTCACCCCCCCTCTCTGAAATCCAACAATCGGTATCAGAGCTAAGTACTCTAAAAGGGATAAGTTTGAAAGACTTGAGTAAAAGATCCGAAGATGTATAGGAGAGAAGTACCTAAGCTGAAGAAGGAAAGTTTCTCTACATGGAAAATAAGCATGAGGTTGTACCTATCTGGAATTAGAGATTCTAAACTCAATATTTTGGATAATGACTACACTCCACCACCTCCTGCACCTATGATAGTTGATTAGATGAGAGAAAAGAAGGAAAACAACTTGGTAATGATTGAACTTGCTTCTTCCCCGACTGATGTTAAATTCAATGATGTTAAGGATTGTATTATTGAAAAAGAGATGTGGGATAATCTTACACTTATTTATGGAGGTGATCTGCATGTACAAAAAACTAAGGGTGATGGTCTTAGAGGGAAATTTGATGAGATGAGAATGAAAGATGAAGAGAGAAATGCTCAATATAGTTTCAGAATTAAGGAAGTTGTTAGTGTCATCTAAAGTGTTGGGGGAACATTAACTAGTGAAGAAGTGGTAAGCAAAATTATGAGAACTCTTTCATCCAAGTATGCTATTCGATTGTTTGCTATTTAGGAACTGATATCAATACCAAATAACACTGTTATTGTTGATGCCTTGATCGCTAATTGGACTACATTTGAACTTAGTCATTATGATAACAGTCTACCAACTATTGAAATAGCTTTCAAATCATCTTTAAGAATTGGCAATTCAAGAAGAGAAAGAGAAAATCACAATAGTTCATGTGGAAGTGACTATGACAGTATCCTAACCGAGGAGAAAGAAAAAGAAGAATTGGAAGCACTGCTAGAAAAGAGGCTACCAAGAGGAAAATGAAAGTATAAAGGTAAACTGCCTCTGAAATATTTTAATTGCAAAAAAATTGGTCACATTGCATCTAGATGTCTTGATAATGACAAGAATAATAAAAGTGATAAGAAGGAGAGCCGATACTGAAGGCTTAGAGATTACAAGGATAAAGGAAAGAAGTCTTCCTACCTAGCTGAGGAAGGAGTAACTAATGATGAATCTGATGACCTAGAAGATAATGTGGAAGTTGTCTATGTTGTTGTGAAGGATGATCTAGAAGAAGAAAATAATGAAGATGAAAAAGCCCTTATTTCTCATATAAGTAAAACTTACCCATGGATAATTGATAGTGGTTGTTCACATCATATGACTGGTGACATTGATAAGTTTGCGACCCTAGAACAGTATGATGGAGGATTTGTTAGATTTGGGAATGATGCTCCATATTTTGTAAAAGGAAGAGGATCCATTATGTTGAATGAGAAGATCAGATGTGATGATTCTTATTAGGTTCAAGGAATAAAATATAATTTGTTGAGTGTTGTACAATTGATTAACACTGGTCACCAACTAGAGTTTTAAAGCAAAAAAGTAAAGATATATGGCGTTGATGGAGATTTGATTAGAACCGGTGAACAATCTAAAGGTAATGTTTTATACCTTAATACTAATACAAAAACTTGCTTGTTTGTTAAAGTTAAGGATGTATGGCTATGGCACAAAAGACTCTATCATGTAAATTTTGATAACATGATTAATCTGAGAAGAAAAATAGAGTCAGAGGTCTACAGAAATTAAGCAAACCTGATAAAGTGATGTGTAAGGAATGTTAGATTGGTAAGATGAAAAAATTAATTTTCTCAAGAAAGTCTTACTCATCTAATGTTATTTTGGAATTAGTTCATACTGATCTCTGTGGCCCTATGAGAATACAAAGCTATTATGGTGATTGGTATTTCATTTTGTTTGTTGATGACTACTGAAGGATGATGTTGGTAATATTTTTAAAATAAAATTTTGATGCATTCCAAATGTTTAAATGGTATAATACAAGAGTTGAGAAGGAAACATGTAAGCAATTGAAATGTTTAAGATCAGATAGAGGAGGCAAATTTATCTTTGATGAATTTATTGTCTTCTGCAATGAGAATGGAAATAAAAGACAAGTATCTGTAGCGAGAACTCCACAAAAAAATGGCATAGCTGAAAGAAGGAAAAGATCAATTGTATATTGTACTAGAACATTGTTGATTGACAAAGAGGTTGCACAAAAATTCTCGAGAAAAGCCATTAGTATTTTTTTCTACACTCTCAACCAAGTACAATTGAAGAAAGGTACTAATAAAACACCTTATGAAATTTGGTATGGGCATACACCGAATGGTAGCTACTTTAAATTTTTTGGAAGTAGGTGTTACATACTAAAAGATGCTAGGAATGGAAAGTTTGATTCTAAAGGAGATGAATGTATATTCATAGGATACTCCTATGTGTGTGAAAATTGTACCTAGCTGCAAACACAACACTTCAGTAAAACATTAGAGGTTAGCAAATCAAGAAATCTACAATATAAGAACAATATAGCTAACTAGGCGATTTATTGCCTTCTAGTAGGTGCAAGTATGGTATTATCAGATTTAGACCGAGATCAATGACAATGCAACACCTAAACAAAGTATTTGAATGATTGAAAATAATGAAATATGAATGCAAGTTAATCTTTTTTATTTTTATTTTGTATGCAATAAGATGAAAAACTGATATGAAACTAGTCTAGGATGAATTGAAATGATATGCAAATTGATCTAACAATGATATGCTATGAATGCTAAAAAACAATAGAAAAAATCTCACAATTGCCTTGTTTGCAAAAGCTTGATTCTTCAGATGCAAATTCACTAAAGTATGCAAATTCGAGGGATCCTTTTGTGAAGAGCTGCACCTTGATTATATAGAAATCCAGGGTTTGAGGATGCATTGAGAAAAGCCATAAATCACTCTTGATAAACTCAGGTTGATTTTTGAGCTAACAAGAAATCAGGAATAGATCAACTCGTAAAATCATTCAAAAGCACTTTTTGACTCAAAATATAGTTTAGTTCACTTTTTCAACTCACAATCACATGTCGAGTTTAGAAAGTTAACAAATTGAAATTGATAATTGATTTAAAGTTGACTATTTTTTTGATTGTGCATGATTTAATATAAATTAATTTAAAAATAAAAGTGATTTATTCTCAATTTAACTGATCTTGAATTTAAAATAATTGAATTATGGGTTAATCAATTATTAAATCAAACTTTTATTCCAAACTATATTATTAAATATTGACAACTGGATTAAATTAATTAAATAAGAATTTAATCAATTATTCGTAAGATTTTTTATTTATTATCAAAATTAAATAATATAATTTAGGAATAAATATAATTAAATCTAATTAAATAATTAAGTGGAAAAATTAAAGTTAATTAATCAAATATTCAAAATATTTAATTAATCAAATTTTATGATAAATATGATTTATCACCAAATAATATTCAATTAGGATAATTAGATAAATTAGGAATATTCAGGGAATATTCCCTGATGTAGAATTAGGATAAAATCAATTAGGGTTTTGATAAAATGATGTGCAGATGTGCCTTAGGTTAGGACTTTGATGTCGATTTCATTCAATTTTTTGATGTAGGAGGTTAATGAACCTATAGCCCATTTTTGGGGTATTACATTTTGCCCCTCTTTGAATTACTATGCGAAGCACAGTGGTTCAAAGATTAATCTATTTTTTATAATGATGAGGACTCAGTTATGTGGTGGAGAAACTAATCTTGAAAGATTAACCAATTCCAAGACAGAAGCCAATTGAAAGATTTGAAGATGTTGATTCAGGTCTTGATTGACCAAGAAATCGAGATGATGCTAACTATACCAACAATGAACCAGTGATTACAAAGAAGTGTCAAAACACCTAATTCTAAACCTATGATTACAAAGAAGTGACTGTCCTGACTCTTGACCTGATTGTCCAAAGGAATCAAAAGGATGCCAAATCTGAACCCTTCAATTACGAAGAACTAAGGAAATAACACAACTGAACCGATGGTTACAAAGAGGTGATATAGTTCGCAAGAGTGATTAGGATACCAGATTGATATAGATCTTGATGAACCTAATATGCCCCAAGCGATGTGCCCCAAGCGACGAGGACTTTTGATGAATCCACAACTAGACATGGTTGTTGTCTTGATTACTGAAAGAAAGATTTGATTAACAAATTTGATTGATGTGCAATACCATGCCCCCTTCGGGATGAAAATCAAAATCTGATAAGAAAAGTCAGTGTTAAATAGTTTAGAAGCATGTTAATTAATTTGAGAATTGGTTGTACACGTCCATGAATGCGTTCTACATCGTTTAGAGGTCCAAAAGACCAAGGTTGACTAGGTTTGACCATGAGTTGACCATGGTTGACCAAGTTGAAATTTCAATAGTTTGATATAAGATAATTAGTTAAGTTAAAAATTGGATTTCTATGATGATCAGAAGGTCAATTATGCAAGCAGTCGGCCTTCCTAGGTCCAAAAATTTTAAATCACAATTTTGACAATGTAAATGATCTCGGATTTTGATTTTGATCCTGAAAATGGGTTCAGAATGTCGAAATTAGCTAGGAGTGCAATTTTTATGCAAAATAGAACACTTTGAAAAATTAGGTCAAAACCTATATAAGGGCCAAAAGGGTCATTTTCAAATCATTTCAACCTTTTGTCTTTTGTGAGCTTTGTGGAGCCCTCTGAGAGAAAAATGGACAACATGGCAGTTCCAATCTCCTCACATCAATTCAAGAGTAGCTGACAGTTCCAGTGACCTCCCTAGTATGGGAACTCGGTAAGTGGACCTCTGTGCCTGTCTATGAATTCAAATTTTCCATGTTTTTAGCATTTTAGGATCTTTTTCATACGTTTTTAGGTTTTTGAATTTTTGCACCATGGAAACTCGTACAACAGTCCGCTTGGACTCTTACGACTTTTCAACTTCCTATGGAGTGTCATCCCCATTAGTACTGTAAGTCGTATGAGAGTGACCCATCTTTCATATGACATTTCATCGAGTCTCTTAAGTCTCGTACGGGAACCTGTATAATGTCGTGTACACATGAAATATCATGCAGGAACCTATAGGAACTCGTATGGAAAACAACGAGTGTTTTTCTCATCCTTAGGTCAAATTTTTTATTTTTCTAATTTCATAGGTTGATTCCTTAGCATTTAATGCACCTTTTGAAGTATTCAACTTTTCAATTTCTGTGCTTATAGCCTAATTTTTGACCAAGTTACTAATATGGTACCCTATTTCTATTCTATGTAGGTCATCTATCCTGATGTACATGTGCACATTTCACATCCTGCCACCCAGAGACTATGCGTGTCACTACCTGACCCTCTTAGAGTGCACCTAGCTGCATGCAGATTTGAGTATTTGATACATTTTCTTGAGATTCAGGTGAACCATGG
The DNA here is from genome assembly GCA_027943335.1 of Chamaecyparis obtusa. Lineage (NCBI taxonomy): Eukaryota > Viridiplantae > Streptophyta > Pinopsida > Cupressales > Cupressaceae > Chamaecyparis > Chamaecyparis obtusa. The sequence continues at coordinate 1,922,813 of BSBK01002005.1, forward strand.
TTTGATTACTGCATTGATCGAGAGATTCCATTCTGAGATGTAGACGTTCCACATGTCCACTGGAAAGATCACCGTTATTCCAGAGGATGTTTATTGGATTTTGCGTATACCTTTTCATGGCCCTCATCCTGACTATGTCAGTGTAGGGAACGTTGGTCTACATGCCTTTCAGACTTTGTTTGGTGTTGATGAGCATGTCACTCAATCCATATCCTGGGAGACTCTAGTAAAGAGATATGGGTAGACCCATAGATTGGAGTGTATCATAACAGGGATGATTGGTGGGATCATCATGTCTGACCGTTAGCAGAATGGTCTTCTGATGGGTTGGGCCCTAATTGTAGCATGCCTGATGGCTACACCTTCAGAGCTAGGATGGGGTCAGTGTATGCTAGCTCATATGTTCTCAGAGATGCACAAGATAGTGTATCATGAGAGAAAATCTTTTACTTCTGGTGCACTTGTTCTACAGATTTGGGCATAGGAGCACATCCTGATATGTCAGCCGATATGTGGCGAGGGGAGGCAGCCACATGAGCCTCTCATTTATAGATATTTAGGATATGTCACAAAAGCTCAAATGGGCATTACAGAGTATTGGAGGTGTGTCCTTGATGACATGACCTTCGTTATTTGGAGACCGTACCTACAGGTGGAGGCATGGCCTACTGCTCAAGCCCAGTTTGGATATTTTTTTTAGAGTCGAGTGCTAATTGGTCATTCCACTACTATCCTTAAGCATTTCATCATTACACATGTCTGGAGACAATATGGCATCATACAGGATGCCCCACAGGACTATGCTACTTACGCATGTTTTGTTCGAGAGCTGGGACTAGGATGGACAACTCAATTATCTTATGCTCTGTGTAGTCAGGAGTATACTTGATATGTTTCTTGAGATTGGGACTACATGCCACAGGTTGCTGATGCGGGAGTTACTGATGCTTTTGTTTCTTGGTTGGCGGAGCACCCTATGAGGAGATTCTTTGATCCTACAGAGCTGATTTCGACCATGGAGGAGGCTGCAGATGTTATAGGTGCACCAATGGGTAGGGGTTAGAGGTGATGAGATGTACAGATTCCTATTGTACAACCCACACCACCTAGGCCTAGAGGAGTTGCTACTCCATAGAGAGGAGTAGGACAGATGAGACCACCTCACCCTCCGAGTTCTACAGTAGGTAGACCTACAGTTCTTCAAAGGAGACACACTAGAGGAGAGAGTGGTACACTGGGTAGCGTTGGTAGTGTAGATGATGTGTTAGGTGCCCAGTAGTATGTAGGTGGTGATGCTGATGCTACACAAGCTGATCCTGACTTTGATTTAGGAGCTGAGGTTAAACATCGCAAGGCACACAAAGTAGAGGCTGATGATCATCTGACAAAGGATACATATATGCCAGTTGCGGATGTAGATCTTGGACTGAGGTAGACTCCTCAGGATACTATTGTTAGGAATGAATGCTAAATATATCCTATGGGAGTATTGGCAACCATTCGGTAGCAGTTGTTGTTGCATTCATGACTATGATTGTCATTGATGTCAACATAGTGATCTACTGGAGATTAGCAGAGGAGCAGATAGTGTTCTGATTAGCGCATGTGGGATATTGTAGATCAAGCTATGTGATGTTGAGGATTTACTCTTGGATATGTTATATGTTCATGGTTAAGAGCGCATATAATAATTCATTTATTCATGGAAGTTATGAGCATTTTGTTGGAAGCAGTATTTAGGTAGTGTTCCTGAGTAGCGGTTTGTGGAAATCAGATGATATCTCCTAATCAGGATGGAATTTAGTTTTGCATAGTAAAAGGGAAGTTGAAGACATGTTGATAGTGATGTGAATGACAACACAAACTTTGAGGTCGCACGAGTGAAGAATTATTCTGATTGGAAGCTGATAATTTTGTGTAAATTTGATGTAACGTGTGGAAACCTTTTATTTTGTAATTGGATGCCGACTCATTTGTAATTACTTGAGTGTGGTATAAAGGAAGGAATGTTTTTCCTTGTTGTAAGAAAAAATATGGAATATGTAATTGTGAAAGAGAATTTGTGAAGAGGATATGTGAGGTACAAAGATCTGAAATTGAGATCTGGTGTAGCAGTGAAGTGCGGCTTGGCACAGTCAGAGAAGAGGTAACATATTGTTGAGATCAGTAACAACTTGATATTATTCTGTTGAATAATCTAGAGATCAGTTGGATAGTGTGTTCAGTGATCTTTCCATTGAAGCTATTTGGGTAGTGGGTTCTTCTGTCTTCCATAACTCCTAACAAAGTTAGAATCTTTTAGTAGGGATTCAAAATCTCCTAATCGGGATTCATATGTATTGAATGTATTTCATAAGGCTCCTAACCGAGTTCATCCTTTCATAAGGAATATTCATATTAGTGCATCTTTTGTGGGCATCATTCCCACTGGGGTTTACTCTTTGATCAAGAGCTTCCCTAGCCAACATATCTTGTGTCATTGTGTTATTGTGTATGAATATCTTTATATGGTTGGTAATTATATTGCTTATATGGTTAAACTCTGTTGAAGTTGATAAAAGTTATAATTATCAGATAACCGATTCACCCCCCCCCCCACCCCCACCCTCTCAGTTATCTTGGTGGAATTTAATTTCTAACAATTGGTATCAGAGCCAGGTTCTTGAGAGAAAAGTTTAATAGCTTTAGGAGATCCATGGAAAATTTCAGAAAAGAAATCCCTAAGTTTGATGGAGTGAATTTTGACAGCTGGAAAGAAAAGATGAAGACACATCTACTGTGTTTAGGACTAGGTTATTGGTTGAATACAAATAATGAGAAGACTATCATTGATGAGGATAATATTGAAACATGTTCTAATGATGAGAGAGATCTATTCATGTGTAACACACTTGCCAGAGAAGCACTTTTGACAGCCCTTCTAGAGAATGAGTATAGTCAGGTAAAATATTTGAAAACATCTCATGAAATTTGGAAAGCTTTACACTCTACTTTTGAAGGTGATGAACATGCAAAGAAAGTTAGATTACATAATTTGATATGTGCATTTGAAGATATAAGAATGATGGAAGATGAATCTATTAGAAGCTATATTGGTAGAATGTCAGAAATTGTTGCAGGCATAAAATCTTGTGGAGGAACAAAGACAAAAAATGAGGTTATATAGAAAATTCTGAGGACATTGACTCCTACATTTAAGTAGACAACACAGATGATTGAACAAGTTATACCTTGTACTTCAAACTTTACGAGAGAGACTCTTCTTGGAAGATTGGAAGCAGCAGAAATGAACCTGAGGTTATCAAGAGATTTTCCTAGAATGGAGACAACATTCAGTTCTCTTAATGTTCACCCTACTTTGTCAAGAAGCATCAGTGTGAGTGGAGATTATGCTGGCGACAACAGATCTAGAAATGAAGAAGACATGAAGATTGAAGAAGGTATTGCCTTACTTGTGAAGAGAGACCCAGACGGTAAGAAAATATTTAAATGTTGGACTTGTCAAGAATATGGTCATTTTGCATCTAAATGTCCTAAGAGAGTTAAAAAGTACAGAAACAATTTCAAGCCTAGAAGATCTAAGGAATGTTATTATGCTAATGATGAAGATCTTGAAGCTAGTATAGAGAGAACTTTAAGTGAAAGTGATACTAATAATAGTGATGACATAGGATTTGTAGCAATTAAAGAAGAAAATCCTGAAATAGATGTTAAGGAAGAAAAAGCCCTAGTTTCTCAAGTTGAAAAGAAAGCTGATTGGATTATAGACAGTGGTTGTTCACATCATATGACTGGAGACATGAAAAAGTTTGTAAAGTTTAGAAATTATGATGGTGGAGTTGTTAGAGTTGGAAACAATGCACCTTGTTTGATTAAAGGTATAGGATCTATTACTCTTAATGGAAAGACTAATACTGATGATGTTTACTTTGTGGATGGTTTGAAACATAATCTTTTGAGTGTTGGACAATTAGTTGATAAGGGATATCAAGTTTGGTTTACTGAGAAAACTTGTGTGATAAAAGATAAAGATGGAAATCTGATTGGAACTGGATCTAGAACTAGAGGTAATGTATTTCAGTTGAATCCTACTGAGATGACATGTTTGATTACTAAGATAGATGAAAGTTGGTTATGGAACAAAATATTTTATCATATAAATTTTGATAACATTGTGAAAATAAGTACTACACTTGCAGTAAGAGATTTGCCCAAAATTATGAAGCCTACAAACATGATTTGCAAGGAATGTGTGATGGAAAAATAGAAGAGAAGTTCATTTCCCAGTAAGAAGTTTACATCTATAGAGAAGTTGGAGATTGTTCATATAGATTTGAGTGGTCCTACAAGGACTAGAGGATTCCATGGAGAAACGTATTTTATGATTCTTGTTGATGATTTTACAAGAATGATGTGGATTGCATTTCTTAAAGAAAAGTCTGAAGCATTTGATAAGTTTAAGGTCATTAAGAATAAAGTTGAGAATGAATCTGAAATGAAAATTAAATGTTTGAGATCTGATAGAGGTGGAGAATATACTTCTAGAGAGTTTAACACCTTTTTTGAAGTGAATGGTATTAAGAGACAGTTTTCAGCCCCTAGAACACCGAAACAAAATGGGATTGCAGAAAGGAGAAACAGATCGGTGACTGAAGTAGCAAGAGCTATGTTATTTGAGAATGATTTGGAAAAGATATTCTAGAGAGAAGCAGTGGACACAACAATATATACAATGAACATAGTACAAATTAGAGCAGACACAGACAAGACACCCTATGAATTATGGTTTGGACATGCACCCTCAGTTAAGTATTTTAGAATTTTTGGAAACAAATGTTATATAAAGAGAGATGATGATATTAGAAAGTTTGATCCTAGAAGTGATGAAGGTGTATTTCTTGGATATTCTTTGAAGAGAAAAGATTATAGATGTTATAACAAGAGAACTAAGACTATTGTTGAGAGTGCAAATATTAAAGTTGATGAAAAGTCTAAAATTTAGGAAAGAATGCTTGATTATGAATCTGATGAAGGAACTCATCCTAAAATTAACACTGAAACTACTGAATTATTCTATGAGACTGATAGTGACTTGTTGAATGAAAGCCACCATTAAATCATTGAAGAACAGACACTTGAAGTGAGATCTGAGATAGTGACATCTAACAGGAACTTATCAAGGAATCATCCCGTTGAGCAGATTATTGGAAGCATAGACAAAGGAGTTCTAACTCAAAATAAGGTACAAGAATAGTTATGTTTGATTTCTCAAATTGAACCTAAATCTAGTAGTGAAGCTTCTGAAGATGAACATTGGATTAAAGCTATGAAAGAAGAACTAGATCAAATTGAAAAGAACAAGACATGGGAATTGGTCCCTAGACCTAAAGATATGAATGTTATAGGAACTAAATGGGTATTCAAAAACAAGATGAATGAACAAGGAGAAGTAGTAAGAAACAAAGAAAGATTGGTATGTAAGGGATACTCACAACAAGAAGGAATTGACTATGAAGAAAATTTTGCACTAGTAGCAAGAATTAAAGCAGTAAGAATGTTTTTGGCCTATGCAGCTTTTAAGAAATTCAAAGTATATCAAATGGATGTGAAGTCAACATTTTTGAATGGAGAATTGGAATAAGAAGTCTATATTGAGCAGCCTAAAGGTTTTCCTTTGACTCAAAAAGGAGACATGGTATGTAAACTAAAGAAAGCCTTATATGGACTAAAGAAAGCACCTAGAACTTGGTATGCAAGATTGGATAAGTATTTGTTGAAATTGGGATTTACAAAAGGAATAGCTGATAGCAACCTGTACACAAAAGAAATTGAAAATGGTTTCTTGATTATAGTTATTTTTTTTGATGACATTATTTTTGGAGGAGAAGATGAAGCTAGTGATAAATTTGCTGATGAAATGAAAACTGAATTCAAAATGAGTATGATTGGTGAAATGAAATACTTTTTGGGATTACAGATAACATAGAATAGTGATGGTATCTTTGTAAGCAAGATAAAGTACTTGAATGATTTGTTAAAGAGATTTGGAATGGAGAACTGTAAACCAGTTGGAACACCTATGGTAACTAGACATAAATTATCTAGCATAGATGAGACTCTTGCAGTTGAACAGAAGAAGTACAGATCTATGATTGGAGGATTGCAGTACTTGACACATACAAGACCTGATATAGCACATTCAGTTGGAATTGTAGCAAGATTTTAAGCTGAAACAAGAGAATCACATTATGCAGTAGTAAAGAGGATACTGAGATATTTAAGAGGCACAATTGAGTATGGATTGTGTTATGAAAAATCTGATGATTTTACCCTATGTGCATATACAAATGCTGATTGGGGAGGTAGTTTTGATGATAAAAAGAGCACCAATGGTGGAGCATTTTTCCTTGGAGGAAGATTGGTTTCTTCTCTAAGCAAGAAGCAGAATTGTATTTCATGGAGCACAATAGAAACAAAATATGTAGTAGCAACAAACAATTGTAACCAGACAATTTGGATGAAGCAGATGCTGAAGGATATTGGAATAAAGTTTTTTGAACCTATTGTTATACATTGTGATAACACCAGAATAGTTAGTATGTCTAAGAACCTTGTACTACATTCTAAGACAAAGCATATAGAGATTAAGTATCATGTAGTAAGAGAGAAAGTTGCTGAGAAAGAAGTCAGACTTGAGTACATAAGCACAAAGGAGCAGATAGCATACATATTTACAAAGCCTTTGCCTAAGGATACATTTGAGTATCTAAGAGGTATGATTGGGGTTATGCCCCATCCTACTTTTGAGAAGTGATGCAAATTGGTTGCATCTGTCCAGTGGTATATGAGCCTTATATTTCTTCTGGTTTGGATGTTGGTACTTCCTCTATGGGGGAGTATGTGTATCTGAGTTGAGTCATGAGGACTCTAGTGAATGTATTTTTCTAAATAGTGTCTTTTGACATTAGAGTTTTTGTTGACATAATGATGAAATTCCTGTCATTGATGTCAGTGGGGAAGAAGTGTACATGAAAAAACCATTTTTACCATCTATTGGAGAGAACTGAATAGGAAAACGAAGCAAGATTTTATTGATGAAGAAAACTTGAAAGCATTTTCAAAGCAGTAGTGTTGTAGTATTGGATTTATGGAACATTGGATGTTTTCTCATCTATGTTGCCATCAATGCCAATGGGGGAGATTATTAGGAATGAATGCTAAATATATCTTATGGGAGTATTGGCAGCCATTCGGTAGCACTTGTTGTCGCATTCATGACTATGATTGTCATTGATGTCAACATAGTGATCTACTAGAGATTAGCAAAGGAGTAGATAGTGTTTTGATTAGCGCAAGTGGGATATTGCAAATCAAGCTATGTGATGTTGAGGATTTACTCTGGAGCATTTTGGTGGAAGTAGTATTCAGGCAGTGTTCCTGAGTAGTGGTTTGTGGAAATCAGATGATATCTCCTAATCGGGATGGAATCTATTTTTGTGCAATTAAAGGGAAGTTGAAGACATGTTGATAGTGATGTGGATGACATTGCAAACTTTGAGGTCACACGAGTGAAGAATTATTCTAATTGGAAGCCGACAATTTTGTGTAAATTTGATGTAATGTGTGGAAACCTTTTATTTTGTAATTGGATGACGACTCATTTATAATTAATTGAGTGTGGTATAAAGGAAGGAATGTTTTTCCTTGTTGTAAGAAAAAATATGGAATATGTAATTGTGAAAGTGAATTTTTGAAGAGGATATGCGAGGTACAAAGATCTGAAATTGAGATCTGGTGTAGCAGTGAAGTGTGGTTTGGCACAGTCAGAGAAGAGGTAACATATTGTTGAGATCATTAATAACTTGATATTATTCTATTGAATAATCTAGAGATCAGTTGGACAGTGTGTTCAGTGATCTTGCCATTGAAGCTATTTGGGCAATGGGTCCTTCTATCTTCCATAACTCCTAACAGAGTTAGAATCTTTTAGCAGGGATTCAAAATCTCCTTACTGGGATTCATATGTACGAAATGTATTTCATGAGGCTCCTAACCAAGTTCATCCTTTCACAAGGAATATTCATATTAGTGCATCTTTTGTGGGCATCATTCCCACCAGGGTTTACTCTTTGATCAAGAGGTTCGCTAGTCAACATATCTTGTGTCATTGTGTTATTGTGTATGAATATCTTTATATGGTTGGTAATTATATTGCTTACATGGTTAAACTCTATTGAAGTTGATAAAAGTTATAATTATCAGATAATTGATTCACCCCCCCCCTCTTAGTTATCTTGGTGGACTTTACTTTCTAACAACTGTCAGGTGACTTAGGTTGCAGATTAGAGACTTGAGATTGTAGAGCACCACATTTGAGATAAAACTGAAGGAGTCTGAGAGGAAGCATTTAGAGAGGGAGGCAGATGTTAGACGGCTGCAGGAAGAGATCATCCATCAGACTGCACGGGCTTCTTATTATGTCTCTACATACTATGCCACTATACCTGCTACATAGAGAGTACCCACATACTCTCAATACATGGTTGCTTCTGAGGGAGCTAGAGCACCACAGGCTAATCCACTGCTAGATGCACCTACCCCACCACCACTAGATGTAGAGGAGTAGGCAAAAAGCTGATCTGCCTATGTGTTCTAATAGCTTTTACCATTTTTGTCCATACACATTAATCTGATCTGATAGCTCACATGAGCTCATTCTTTTGTATACTGTGCCATTAGTGCACCCCTTACTATTCTGAGGTTTTATGATATATATGAGATCAATTTTTGGGTTGTGACTTCATATGTACTTGTCATTTTTTTTTAATGCTTTGATTAGTGTAGAATGTATGGATTATGCAATGCAGTTGATTATGGATTATGTAAATGTATATATTTTTATGCTGCATGGATGTATATGTATGTAATGTAATGAATGAAATGGAATGATAATGATATGTAATGCAGTGATACACATGATATATTTTGCAGGTATTGATGAAGACAAGTACTCGGTCATTTGTCAAAAAGGATGTTTAACCTAGGATGGTAACTGCTTGTTGATCTATGAAGAGACCTTCGTGTGAGATTCAGTCCTCATGTCATGTTTAGCATTGAAGAATCATGTAAGTGTTAAGCTGATTCAGAAATCATGAGATAAATGCAATCATGCAAAATGCAAAGTGACATGTAGAATGAAATGCAAACCTAGGACCTAGGACTTAGTCATTGATCATGTGTCGGTCATTTTCATCACTGAATATTTTATTAGGAAACTGGATAAATCAATACAATGTACACTAGTTAGACAACCATAGATGTATGAATATTGATTTTTATTTTGAAAGTCAATACAACGCCCACTGGCTAGACAACCATGGACATATGAATATGAACTTTTTGTCGGAATGTCGGATTAGATATAAGCACCAAAGCATAAACATTGGGATGACGTGAATATCATGTCCATTTTGATAGAGAAATTTGTATAAGCATCATAACATAAATGTTGTGATGACCTGAATACGCCTTGTGGACAAACACACCAAGCAGTCGAGAGATCATTATGAATCTTATGTGATTTTACCTGCGGTGACCCTTTATTGTTCACATCCTTGGATAATTTTGCATTTCACAATAGAGAATGAAAAATCACTTAAAAAGATCAAGTTAGATCAAACCTCCTTGAATTTTTTGAGTATCAATGGTTGAGGTATACATGGCCATCCAATCGTGATGGAGGCACTTATAGTGGACACCAATTCAATCCAAAATTTCCAAAGTTATTAGATTTTCACTCAAAGTATAAAACAAAGAAAAGATCATGCCCCCAGTAATCACTCTCTAAATCCTATGAAGGACATCATCGAGGAGCTCAAGGGTACATAATATGTAAAAATATCAATGCGAATTAGTAAGCATACAAGGAGATAAATGCAATGAAGCAGAGGTTGTTTTCAATTTGATGTTGATGTTTGTTGTTGTTTGATTGCAAAAATCCATTTTGGTAAGGAGACAGACACACTGACTCAGATGTAACTTCAAAGTAATCTGACTGGATATGACTCATTTGAGGTACACTAGAGACTATAGGATATGACATTGATTCCCCCAAGTTTGAAACATTGATAGGATATAGACGTTTTTGCTATTTGGTGCACAAACTGACTTTATTGAAAACAAGGATATATATAGACTAAAGTAGACTGAAAGCTGGGAAATACCAAGATTGCGCTGATAGATGGAGCACTTTGAACAAGTGGTGCTCATTTTCTGATTTTTCACCATCTTGGTAGAGATTTTATTTTTGCTACCAAGGTGCATGTTTCCATGTTTTCACCAAGGCACTTTTTCTTTTTCTCATTTTTTTGTACTTTTCATTTTTTGTCTACTTTTTAATTTACCTAATTTTTTTGTGATACATCAAGGTGCCTATTGCTAGGTTTTTACCAGGATGATCATTTTTTTCAGGACTTTTTCTAATTTTTTTAAAAAAATTTGAGGATATTTTTTAGTACTGAATGCCTTAGGCATAGAATTTCTTCAGATGGAGAACGTTGATTGGTTCTCGAAGCTATTCTCCTTCAGTCGTTGAGAGTTGATAAGCTCTAGAGAAAAAAGTAGTAGTTGTATCATCTTAAAATGGAATCACTTCCATCTTGATAGGTTTAGCACCCTCTTTTAGTACATTTATCATGATAGACTTGCATTTAGGATGCATTTTGCACTTGATTTCTTCATTCTAGGTGAAATTAGGGTTAGGATCTCGAGGATTCTCCTTAATTTCCCTCTTCCATGGCTCTATTTTCTAGGTAGGACTTAGAAATAGGTCCTCCTGGCCTTCATCATGATCATCATAAGATTTGGTGCCTCTCCTTGGCACTCTGCCCTATTCTGACATCATTTCTAGGTCTTCGGGCATCCCCGGGACCTCCTGTTTTAGATTTTGGTAGGACCTGGAACCCTGGGTCAAGGATGAGGCCTTCCCTGACCTAGGTCAGGGTCAAGGTCATCCTTGAACTAGGTCAGAGATGAGGTCATCTTTGACCTCCTTCAGGATTTGGTTCCCCTTTTCAAAGTTGGTCACGACAGGCCCCGAAATCAATGTCGGGCCTTCGGATCCAAGTGCGGAAAGGTTTTAATTCAAAATTTATTTAATTATTGTCCCTTCTTAGTTGGTTATTGTGATTGGACCATAATTCAAGGTGAAATTTGAATTATGGGTCCTCACATTACTCTAGGAGCCTCACCTTGAAACCTCTATATAAAGACTCTCATTTGCATTCATTTTCACCAAGCAATTTCATGAGAAAGTATCCATCAAGTGGAGAGAACACAATTGAGCAAGCAATCAATGGTGGAGTGAAGATGCAAGATTGCAAGAGGCTGATATAGAAGATCTAGCCATTGTTGATATCAAGCATTTTTGTGAACACACCATTGTGAACACTTATTTGGAGCAAGAGAGATCCTTTCTTCCTTGATCCACCATTGCCAACATTCAAGCATTCAAAGATACAATCATGGGGTAACAATTATTGATTATGATTTTGGTAGGAGTACTTTCACCTTAGGGGCTTGGTATGCTTTCTTATCTAATTCAAATCTATGCATTGTTTCCTCATACATATTCATGCTAGGGTTTTAATCTAGAGGATTAGATCTTGGAATTACACTTTCAATTCACACACACATTCTATTTCAATCAGCTATTTGTGGAGGTGGAGATCACCAAAATGAGGGTTTGACTAAGGCACAACCCTATATAGCCACCCCAAAACATCATTTTCAGATATCTATAGTTGTTGTTTCGAGAATTGAAGTGCAGATCTGAGTACCCTTATTGGTGAACTTCTGAGATCCATGAACAAAGTCAAAGTTGACCTTCAAAATCTTGAGGTAGTCTTTGACCTTTTATCAGGGTCAAAGACTACCTACTGCCAGAAAGACAAAAGTTTTCTGGGTTTTCTCTGTTTCAATTTTCTGGTCCTGGATCTGGTTGTAGAATCTTCTAAAACTATGCACAGGCTTCAAAAAATAGGTATTTCCAGATTTATTCCATTATGAGGTATGTATTTTATTTCATTTAATTTTAAGCATTTCTAGATTTACATTACTTATGCAATTCCAATTCAAAGCATTACAAATGAATAATAGGTGAATGATTGATGCATTGTTAAAGCTCCATTTTACCATTATTCAGCAATGATAACAAAGGGACCCAGCCAGTTGGGTTCAAACTTCCCTTTGCATTCTCTATGTGATTGATTTTTAGGATTCTCTCTCAAGACTAGATCGCCAACCTGAAATTCTCTATGTCTGACTTTCTTGTTGTAACCTCTAGACGTTCCTTTTTGATATACTCTGAGATGATCATACACTACTTGTCTGCGCTCATCTAGTAGTTCAAGTTCTTGCAACCTAGACACTCTGTAGTCATCATCAGTTACTAGACCCTGCATTATGATTCTTAGTGATGGGATTTCAACCTCAATAGGTAGTGTGTGTGTGAAAATTATACCTGATCTGTAGACACAACACTCAGTAAAACATTAGAGGTTAGCTATAATCAAAATCGTGCAAAATTGAAAGCTATCTAACCAAGCGATTTACTGCCTTCTAATAGGTGCGAGATTAATGTTCTCAGATTGTAATCGAGATCAGTGACCTAGACGACACCTAAATGAAGGATTTGAATGCAAAAGATGGATATGAAATTGAATGCAATTAATCTATATTTTTGATATTTTCTATGCAATAAGAATGAAAACTTGATATGAAATGAATGCTAAATGATCTAACAATGAAGATTCTAACAATGATATGAAAACTATGAATGCAAAAATAAGATTGATCTCACAAAGATGTCGATTCACAAGAGCTTTGATTCTTCAATTCCAATTCTCCAGCGTGATTGTGCAAAATATGAGATGATTTGTGAAGAGCTAAAGCCTTAATTTATAGAAATCCAGGGCTTTGGAGGTGCATGAATAAAAGCCATAAATCACTCAAATAACTCAACTTGATTTTTGAGTTATTTTTAAATAAAAGATAATTAACTCACAAAAATATGCAAAAGCTAAGTTTTAACTCAAAATAGAGTTTAGCTTTAATTGATAATTGATAGTTGTTTGCTTTTATGATTGTGCATGTTTTATTTATGAATTAATTTAATAATAAAGTGATTTATTTCCAACTTAACTGCTTTTAAAAATAAAACAATTGATTTATGGGTTAATCAATTATTTAATCAAAATTTTATTAAAAACTATATTATTAAATAATGACAACTTGCTTTAATTAATTAAATAAGAATTTAATCAATTATTCATATGATATTAGATTTATTGTCAAAATTAAATAATACAATTAATAATAGATAGAATTAAATTTAATTAAACAATTAAGTGGCAAGATATTAAATCTAATTAATTAAATATGAAAATATTCAATTAATCAAACTTTAGGATAAATGTGATTTATTGCCAAATAATTATAAAATTAAAGATAATTAAGATAATTAGGAATATTACTAGGAATATTCTCCGATGCAAAATTTAAGATAATCAATTATGATTCGATGATGTTTAGATGTGCCTTAGGTTAGGACTTTGATGTCGATTTCATTCGAATTGAAGATGTAGGAGATTAATGAACTTATAGCCCATTTTTGGGGTATTACATTTTGCCCCTCTTTGAATTACTGTGCGAAGCGCAGTGGTTCAAAGATAGTCTGTGTTTGATAAAGATATGAAACTGATTCAAAAGATAAACCGATCTCAAGATAGAAACCAATTGAGAGATATTGAGATAGGAGTTGATTGATATTGAATTAAGATGGAGATAATAGGTCTTGAATGACCAAAGATAATGTTCACTGTAGCAGAAACTAAACCTATGATTGCGAAAAAGTGTCAAAACACCTGATTCTGAACCTTAGGATTGATAAGAAGTGAGTGACCCGTTCTAGACTCGATTGTCTTAGCAGAACTAGCAAGTATCACATCCGAATCCTTCAGTTGTCGAAGAACCAAGGAAAGAACACTATGATCTGATGGTTGCAAAAACTGATACAGTTTACAAGATTAGGAGAATACCAGATTGATATGGATCGATGAATCTAATATGCCCCAAGTGATGATAGATTTTGCCCCGAGCGATGAGGACTTTTGATGAATCAGCGACTAGATGTGATTGTTGTCTTGATCACTGATGAAAGATATTGATAGATTTGATCCATAGAATTTTGATTTACAGACTTTGAATGATGTGCAATACCATGCCCCCTTCGGGATTAAAATTGAAATCTGACAAGAAAAAGTCAGCGTTATAGTTTAGAAGCATGTTAATTGATTTGAGAAGTGGTTATACACGTCCGAGAACGCATTCTGCATCGTTTGGAGGTCCTAAAAGACCAAGTTTGACTAGGTTTGACCATGAGTTGACCATGGTTGACCAAGTTGAAATTTTGATAGTTTGATGTAAGATAATCAGTTAAGTTGAATACTAGATTTCTGTGATGATTGAAGGTCGAATATGCAAGTAGTTAATAATATGAATGATCTCAGATTTGAATTTTGATCCCGAAAAAGGATTCTACTTGCTATTTCATTGGAGGAACCTTCGTGTGAGATTCAACTCTTGTTAGACTTGAAGATGCGATTTGAAGAATCATTTAAGCATTGAAGTTCGTTTAATCATTGTGAGATCATGTAAACATGCAAAATGCAATGAGACATGCAAAATGAAATGCAACCTAAGACCTAGGACCTAGTCACTGATCATGTGTCGATTTGTTATCATCATTGAAATTTTAGGTAACCGAATAAATCAATACAATGCCCACTAGCCATGAAACCATAGACATATGAATATCGATTTGTATGTGCAAGAATCAATACAACACCCACTGGTCAAACAACCATGGACATATGAATATTGATTTTAGTTGTTGAATGTCGGATTAGATATAAGCATCAAGGCACAAACGCCAGGATGACCTGAATATCATGTCCATTTTGATATAGCAATTTGTACAAGCATCAAAACATACACGTCGTGATGACCTGAGTACGCCTTGCGTTACAAACACATCAAACAGTCAAGAGATCATTCTAAATCCAATGTGAATTACCCGTAGTGACCCTTTATCGTTCACATCCTTAGGCAAGATTGCGTTCCACAGTAGGAGGAAGAACTCACTCAAAAAGACAATAGTTAGATCAAACTTCCTTGAATTTTTTTTGGGTATCAATGGTCGAGGTACGCATGGCCATCCAATTCGAGATAGAGGCTCTTACAGTCGGACACCATTTCAATCCAAAATTTCCAAAGCTGTTAGATTTTCACATACAAGCAGAAGACAAAGAAAAGATTATGCCCCCAGTCATCACTCTCTAAATCCTGTAAAGGACATCATTGAAGAGCTCGAAGGGACACAATATGCAAAAATCTCAATGCGAATCAGTAAGCATACAAGGAGATAAAAGCATGAAAAGCACAGATTGTTTTCAGTTGAGTTTTGATGTTTGATTGTTGTTGATGCAAAATCCTTTCTGGAGACGAGACAGACTGACTGACTCAACTTGAAGCTTCAAAGGACTCTGAGTGGATATGACACGTCTAAGATACATGGGAGACCATAGGATATGACATTGATTGCCCCCAAATTTGAACATTGATAGGATACAGATGCTTGAGCTGATTGGTGTACAGACTGACTTATTGAAACCAGGATATGCAGAAACAAACCGGGAGATATGTACAAACTAAAGCAAGACTGAAAGCTGGGAAAGACCAAGATTGTGCTGATAGATGGAGCATTTTGGAACAAGTGGTGCCCGTTTGCCGAGTTTTCACCATCTTGGTAGAGATTCTATTTTTGCTACCAAGGTGCCTGTTTCCAGGTTTTCACCAAGGCACTTTTTTTTTCTTTTTTCATTTTTTTTTTTTTTTTGTATTTTTCATTTTTTCAATTTTTTTTTTTGTACTTTTGATATTTTTTGATTTTTTTGTGAATCATCAAGGTGCCTATTGCTAGGTTTTCACCAAGATGTTCATTTTTTCAAGACTTTTTTCGATTTTAAAGATTTTTTTCAGGACATTTACCAAGCACTGAATGCCGTAGGCATAGAATTTCTTTAGATGGAGAACGTTGATTGGTTCTCAGAGCTGTTCTCCTTCAGTTGTTGAGAGTTGATAGGCACCAGAGCCAAAAGTAGCAATGATTACAAAGGGACCCAGCTAGTTGGGTTCGAACTTCCCCTTGCGTTCTCGATGTGATTGGTTTTTAGGATTTTCTCTCAACACTAGATCGCCAACCTGAAATTCTCTATGTCTGACTTTCTTGTTGTAGCCTCTAGACATTCTTTTCTGATACACTCTGAGATGATCATACGCTGCTTGTCTGCGCTCATCTAGTAGTTCAAGTTCTTGTAACCTCGACACTCTGTAGTCTTCATCAGTGACAAGTCCATGCATTTTGATTCTGAGTGATGGGATTTCAACCTCAATAGGCAATACCGCTTCAGACCCATAAACTAAAGCGAAAGGTGTAGCCCCTGTAGGTGTTCTGATACTAGTTTTGTAGGCCCATTTTGATACTTATTCTAATACTAGTTCTGATACTGGTTCTGATACTGATTCTGATACTAATTCTGATAATTGTTCTGATACTGGTTCTGATGCTTGTTCTGATAATTGTTCTGATAATTATTCTGATACTTGGTATACTTGATAGCATCTTTTTCCATTTGAAAACTCCCAAGCAAGATCATATCGTGCAGTCCCAATGTCTAGCAAGGTGGAGAACAAGAGGGATTAGTAAGCTGGTGGAAGAGATGGAAGATAAGAGAATGAAGGAAAATGAAGGGAAGAAATCCTCAAGGGGAAACTCCTCAAGAATACTCAAGCTAGGGAAAAATTGTCATGTAAAGTGCATTTGGACAAGCAATAAAAGGCTAGCATAGGATAAGTCATAAAAGTCTAATGTCAGAGCAGGAAAGAATGCAATCCAAAGGAGTAGACATGTCAAGAGGCTTCATAGCACTGTGTTTTACTCTTTTTTTCTTTTTTTTTATTAGATCAAGACCAAAGGGGAAAAGGATAGCGATAGGCGAAAATGAATGGAGGAAGATAGATATGAAGGCTAAACATGGAAAGAATGAAAGCAAGATCACCGCAAGATAGCTCACAAAATAGCCAAATATTCATGTATAGATCAACATTGTCAAGATCAAAGAGAGAAGATGGAATGGATGAAATATGTAGAAGAACTACGCATGATGCCTGATTGCCAGGTTTTCATCATGGTACTTATCCAAGGTGCCACAAGGAGGTGGTTTTCACCATAGGACGAATTTATTTCTCTTTACTTTTGCTACCAAGGTGCCTGTTTCCAGGTTTTCACCAAGGCACATTTTCAATTTTTTCTTTTTATTTTTTTTTAATTTTTTAGAAGAAGGCAAGCTTTTTAGATAATGCTCCTTGAAAGGATAAACCATGATATGCCAAAGATTCAAAATGATATACTCAAAGATGCTGATAGGGAAAGGGAGATGGAAGAGAAAAATGGAGGATAAAGTTTTATGCAAAGCAAGTGAGGTTGGAAGATAGGAGGAATAGGCAAATGAGAAAAAATGATAGAATGGAGAAGGATAATGCATGGAAGGATTGTGAAAGGGTAGATGGAAAGGAAGGCAAGATCAACGTAAACACACACCTTGAAGGGTGGCGAGAGGGTGGAGGAAATGTGAATGAAGGAATACGTGAAGGAATATGGCGAATGGATAGCAGAGGTTGAGGTTTGGGTGCATGAAATGGAAGAATATTTTTGGAAGGAGATGAAGTGGAAGCCTTTGGAAGCTTGAATGTCAATTTCACTTTTTTCTCAACACCAGACTCTTTCAAGAGAGACTTTGGAATCCATATAGCCGTAGGCTTTTTATTTCCTTTTGATGATCTAGAGAGAATATCTTCAATGATGGATTTTGGAACCCATACTTGTCTTGTAGTTTTTTTCTTAGATATTTCTTTTGACTTTATGCTTCCATGTCTATGAGAGGAGACATGGTGATATTCTTTTTTTGATGGATTCTTGTATTGCTTCTTTTTCTTGTATTGAACATTCAAGTTACTTCCAAAAGACTTGGGATTTGTGGAAGAGGGAGGATATGACTGGTTTAGATGGGTGGTTGGATGAAAAGGATTCAAGGGTATGCATCTATGTTGATCTTGAGGAAAGATGGGAGATGGAGGTATGTAAGGACCCAAGATGGATGGAAAATTAGGAGAGTTAGGAGGGGAAAGTGAAGGGACATAAGGACCCAAGATGGAAGGAAGGCATGAAGTCCTTAGTAGTGGTGGAAGAGGTCCAAGGATGGAAGTGGAAGACGCAAAAGGATAATCAATAAGTTCATCAGCATCTATATGACAACCAAGGATATCAGCATCTTTAGAGTGAGCATTAGAATTTTCAAGAAAATCATGAACATCTTGAATAAGAGAATTTTCTTTGATAGGATCATTCAAAGCTTGCGAAGACTTAGGAAGAGTAGAAAGTGGAAGCAAACATGGAGTGGTAGAATAAGAAGATGGAAGACTTTGATCTTGACAAGGATCTTTGGATAGCACAAGTGCATAATTTTTCTCTTGTTTTTCAATAGGCTTAACATTGGAAGGAACACCATTTTTACCAACCTTAATGGAAGTATCATCTTTGGAAAGCGCAAGCGTAGTAAGGTTATTTTGATTGTCAATAAGCTCAACAGTGTAAGTAGTAGCTTGATCTTGCTTAGGCGAAGACTTAAGACATGGTGGAATGCATTAAAAAGGGGGTACATGATCAAAAGAACCCTGAGGCGGATAAGAGACATCGGGAAAAGGAGTGGATGAAATGGAGGGTTCTTGATCTTGATCTTTCCTTATGTTCTTTTCTTTATCATTTTTAGAGTCCTCTTGACATGGAGCCACTTCTAAGGACAAGGAAGCATGTTGGGATTGTATGGATGATTTTGGAAGAGATGGTGAAGGACTAGCTGAAGTAGGGATTATAGCATATGAAGGCTTAGGCTCTTTAGATTTATCATTATTGAAAGTCTTTGCAGCCAAGTGAAGGTTAGCTTGAGTTTCTTTAAGAGGTAGCCCTGGGGGATAACTATAGGAAACCACATGAAAAGTATCAGGGCTTGTGTCAGATGAAGGTTCTGTGAAAGATTTGAAAGACTCGGAAGCTTTAGGAAATGTATGGGTATTGGAGGAAGTAGGGGATGGAAGGGAACCATCACAAGACAAAGGTCCAACATTAACATGATCTTGCTTGAGAGTGTAATCTTTATTTTCAGCCTGAGAGTTCTTAGAGGAGAGATCCTTATAGTATTGACGTTTCAAGCTAGCACGATGTATTTTATAGTCCTCAGCAGTAGTAGATGGATCATCATCAAGGTATTGTCCACAAAAGCCATCAAAATCTCTTTCAAAATCAGAATCATATGGATCACCATCACGATCTATCCAATGTGACGGCCCCTTTGTAGTAAGTAGGAATGAACGATGAGGAGGACTCTTAGGAACAGAGGTGTCATAGGTATCATTACATTTTCTGTCATCATAGTCATCATAGTCTTCAAAGCTAGATGTGTCACTCTCCATGGAAGAGGTATCATATTGCTCAATTTTTTTCCGGGGGCATGGTGACATGTACAAGTCTTTATCAAATGGAAAAGAGTATAGAGGTTCCTTTTCTTTCCCAAGTTTGTCAAGCTGGACTTGCATAGCATGTATCTGTTTCATTATAGTGGCGATCAGAATTTCTTCCTCATGTGTACTGATTCTTTGAGACATGTGTACTAATTCTCAATAGCTACTGATCTGTTCTTGACACAATGATATTTTTGACAGATTCTGGAACTAGGCTGGAAACATTGGATATCTTGCAATTTGACAATTTTTGACAACTCTCTCAAATTTTTCCAAATGACACTCTGCAGACTCATATGACAGTGGGTAGTCTATGAAATGATAGTTGCTAAACTCATACGATAGTTGGGTAATACTGAAATGACACTTGACAAAACTTGTACGACTTTTGACTTCCTGAAATGACTTTTGACTCCAGAAAAGATTTTACGTCTTCAATTTTGGATTGTTTGCAAATTGTATTGTCCAGATTTTGAAGGTTATACTAGATTTGATCATTTTTAATAGCCAAGTAGATAAACAAGCACGTAGAATAGCAAGCAAGTGATTCCAAGCATGTCTGAAAACAATGAACAAGGGCAAAAGCAACCTTGCGCATGAACAATCAAGTGACCAAATTGTGCTAATCCCTGAGAGTACTAATTGTGTATGTTCTGAAAAGTTTTGCAATAACACACATATACCTGAGAATGAAAAATTGGCCTCTCTAGGGTTTTTAGTAATGGTTTGACTCTGCAACTTTTATGATTCAAAGGGGTGAACTCCAATCCCGGCGCACCAGGGTTTTGACACAGTCTGAGAACTTAATCTTCAAGAGCTGCTAGGGAGATCTGACAACCCAACAATGAACCATACCCATGGAGATTTCTTCCACAAGGACATTTATATAGCGGTTGTCACTACCATGGCGAAAATGGCTATTACCGCTTGAGGTTCCGTCAATGCAGTTTGCCCTGTGAAGGGATTGTCCGCTACGGTTAACCCTCTCTAAAGATGACTCACAATAGTATACCACAAGGGGACTTGGCTCCAGATTCAAGGTTTTGACACCTCTTCACTTTTAACCCAAACAAAGCAAGCAGATTAATCCGACACGCTAAGACAAAGTTTTGTTCCACCAAGGTCTGTGATATCAACTCCACGTGATCTATCAACCTCTCCGGGGAGAGAATGTATCAATCAATAAGAGAAGACGCACTAACCAATTTTGATTCACCAAAGCTTGTGATATCAACCCCACATGACCTATCAACCTCTCCGGAGAGAGAATGTGTCGATCAATAAGAGAAGACTCACTAACTAAGTTGAATGTGAAACGCACTAAGTATCCTCCCTACCTACAAGGATTCTATCGTCAAGAAGGATTTCGCTAGGAATCCAATCTCTCAAGAATCACAAATAGTGTTCATAGGGCCTAATTACTATGTGAGCACAGATGTATGTTCCGAAAGCAAATCTACCAAAAGCATCCAAAAAATAGAAAGAGGAACACTTAACGTTTAAAGAGAATATGAGATGAGTCCACAAGGTGGAACACTTAACACCTCACACAAGCTAAAAATGAGTCCACAACTTAGAAAACAAGGGAGTTCCTAAAAGCACAAAAGGGTTGCCAAGTGGAACATTTAACGCTTCTGTCCTGTTGACCCCTCCCCTTTATGGCGCTGAGATTGCAACCACGGGGCGGAAATGAGGGGCCGGCGGATTAGCGAGTCCAATAACCCAAGATAGCAATCAAGATCAATCACAAGTATTCTAAGAATACTTAATGAATCCTTAAGGGTTCACAACCTAGTATCAATTATGCAAGTGTGTAGAAATAGATCAAAAGCATGAAAAGATGCACACAAGCTTGACACATAAGAGATTTATTTTAAGTCCCAAATCAAAATATTATTAGATGAAGGAGAATACCTGGGATCCTTGCAACGCGCTTAGTAGATTTTACTTGATTTTTAGCAATTTTTGTTGAGCTTTTCCATGCAAGCAAGTGACGAACTCTCCAACAAGCAAACAAGCAAACAAGATATGCAAAATATATTCAACTTATAAAAACCATAGGGTTAGCTCTAAAAATAAATTATTATCAGTAATAATAACCAGCAATCAACCCAAATGACAACTCATATCATTCATTGAACCATGTAAAAAAAATAAGTGCATACCCATCACAAAACTTTATTTTTTTTTGCTGCATTTGACCTAGTCAACAAGATCTAATTTTTTTTGATATTATTTTGGCCACAAAAATAGAAATTCAGAATAGAGACCCCTGCTAAAAAACAGAGAGCTTTCCAAAAATGCAAAAATTTTAGAAAAACCTCTTCATTTGTGCCCTAGAGACCCATTTTATCAATACAGACCAGTTTTTGTAAATTGACTATTTGAGCTATGATATCATGTCCAAATTTAAAACACAAAGAATGGACCCCCTGTAGAATTTAAAGAGCTTTCCGAAAATATAAAAATTTTTGAAAAATATTCTGATTTGCGTCAAATATTAATTTTTTCTGGAATTTCAAGAAAAAAATTATTAAAAATTCAAAACATCTCAGAAAATTCTAAATTTTTTACTGTAGCTTCCATGACATGTCACCAACTTGCAAAAAAAATTTCAGACCAAAATTCCAAGCCGTTTGGGAGATAAAATTAAATCTTTGAAACTTTGGGGTTTTAGCTCCCAAAAAAATCAAAACCAGCATGCAAAGGTGGGTTGCCCCACGGTGGGCGCCAGAAATGTGTGTGTGAAAATTATACCTGATCTGTAGACACAACACTCAGTAAAACATTAGAGGTTAGCTATAATCAAAATCGTGCAAAATTGAAAGCTATCTAACCAAGCGATTTACTGCCTTCTAATAGGTGCGAGATTAATGTTCTCAGATTGTAATCGAGATCAGTGACCTAGACGACACCTAAATGAAGGATTTGAATGCAAAAGATGGATATGAAATTGAATGCAATTAATCTATATTTTTGATATTTTCTATGCAATAAGAATGAAAACTTGATATGAAATGAATGCTAAATGATCTAACAATGAAGATTCTAACAATGATATGAAAACTATGAATGCAAAAATAAGATTGATCTCACAAAGATGTCGATTCACAAGAGCTTTGATTCTTCAATTCCAATTCTCCAGCGTGATTGTGCAAAATATGAGATGATTTGTGAAGAGCTAAAGCCTTAATTTATAGAAATCCAGGGCTTTGGAGGTGCATGAATAAAAGCCATAAATCACTCAAATAACTCAACTTGATTTTTGAGTTATTTTTAAATAAAAGATAATTAACTCACAAAAACATGCAAAAGCTAAGTTTTAACTCAAAATAGAGTTTAGCTTTAATTGATAATTGATAGTTGTTTGCTTTTATGATTGTGCATGTTTTATTTATGAATTAATTTAATAATAAAGTGATTTATTTCCAACTTAACTGCTTTTAAAAATAAAACAATTGATTTATGGGTTAATCAATTATTTAATCAAAATTTTATTAAAAACTATATTATTAAATAATGACAACTTGCTTTAATTAATTAAATAAGAATTTAATCAATTATTCATATGATATTAGATTTATTGTCAAAATTAAATAATACAATTAATAATAGATAGAATTAAATTTAATTAAACAATTAAGTGGCAAGATATTAAATCTAATTAATTAAATATGAAAATATTCAATTAATCAAACTTTAGGATAAATGTGATTTATTGCCAAATAATTATAAAATTAAAGATAATTAAGATAATTAGGAATATTACTAGGAATATTCTCCGATGCAAAATTTAAGATAATCAATTATGATTCGATGATGTTTAGATGTGCCTTAGGTTAGGACTTTGATGTCGATTTCATTCGAATTGAAGATGTAGGAGATTAATGAACTTATAGCCCATTTTTGGGGTATTACAGGTAGTACCACTTTAGACCCATAAAAGAAAGTGAATTGTGTAGCCCCAGTGGGCATTCTGATACTTTTTCTATAGGCCTAGAGAGATGGATTGATCATGAGATGCCAATCTCTTCCTATTTTATTAACTGTACGATGTAAGATCTTTAACAAATTCTTGTTTGATGCTTCTACTTGTCCATTCCCTTGAGGATAGTATATGGATGACCAATGTTGTGTTATCTTGAATTTAGAGCATAAGGAATCTAGGTCCTTGTTTTTGAATTGGCCACCATTATTTGTGACTATAGAATGTGAAATACAATACCAACATATGATGTAGTTCAAAATGAACATAGAGATTTTCTTGCCGGTTGCTTGAGTCAAAGGAACTGCTTCTACCCATTTTGTAAAGTAATATATTGTTGTAATGATATGGATATGTCCATTAGAAGAATGTGGATAAATAGCACCTATTAGATCAAATTCCCATTGTTGAAAATTCCATTGTGTAGTAAAGGGAATAAGATCTCTCCCTGGTGCATGAATCAATTTTCCATGTACTTGACACTTTTGATAGTTCTTAGAATACTTGATAACCTCCTTTTCTATTTCAGGCCAATAGTACCTAGCCCTAATAAGTTTTCAAGCTAGTGTTAAACCATTGGAATGTGATCCACATATACCATCGTGGATTTCCTCTAATGCACATTGAGACTCTTCATGTTCTAAACACCTAAGAAGTGTACCATCTAGACTTTGTTTGTACAGATCATTACCAATGATGACATACCAGGATGGGTTTTGGATAAGATATCATTTCTCATGGTGGTTGAAGGAATTAGGGATGATTTGGTCTCTAAGGTAGGAGTATAAGTTTTTGTATCTGGAAGAATTGTGACCAACAATAATGCAGATTATGTGGGTCTCGGGGAAATCATATGCAAGAAATGACAATGCTTCTACTAAGAACTCATAACATAGCTCATGTTTGGGCTTCTGTAGTAGAGATGATAGCATTCCCATAGCATCAGCAACCTTGTTCTCCATTCTAGGAATCTTCTCAAAAGTGATTGAGATGAAATATTTCTTTAAGCCATCTACCATGCATTTGTATGGAACACGTTTCTCATCTTTTGTTTGGTACACATCATTGACTTGGTGTATGACTAGCTATGAGTCTCCATGAATGTGAAACTCTATCACTCACCATTCTATTGCTATTTCCATGCCATTAAGTAAGGCTTCATATTCAGGAATATTGTTTGTGCAAGGAAATTTTATTCTGAAAGCTTTAGGTATTGAATAACCTTATGGTGTTATGAATAAGATGCCTGCTCTAGATCCGTTCTATGTGTAAGATCCATCAAATAAAAGACACCAAGTCCTAGAAGCTATGTGCATAATGGGAGAATCAAGAAATTCCATCTATAATGGTGTATCATCAAACATTGGTGCTTCAGCTAATTGATCTGCAATGACTTGTCCTTTAATAGATTTCCTTTCAACATATTCTATGTCAAATTTTCTCAATAGCATCACCCATTTAGCTAATCTACCTGTGAGGGAAACTTTTCTTAGTAGGTACTTTAGTGGATCAATTTTAGCTATTAGTTGTGTTGTATGAGCTAACATGTAGTGTCTCAGTTTTTGTGATGCAAAGATCATAGCTAGACAAGCTTTCTCAATCATTGAATAGTTCTTTTCATATGCTACCAATGTTCTGCTGATATAATAAATAACTCTTTCCTTCTTGTTTTCATCATGTTGTGCTAGCAATGCCCCCAGTGATGTATCTATGGTAGAGACATATAAAATCAATGGCTTCCCTTGTATAGGAGGCATTAGAATAGGAGGATTTGATAGATATTGCTTGATGTGATTGAATTTTTTTTCGCATTCTTCATTCCATGCAAAAGTCACACCTTTATATAATGTCTTTGTAAAAGGTTGTGACATGTCTGCTAACTAAGATATGAAACATCTGATGGATTGCACCCTTCCTTGTAAAGTTCTCATTTGACTAATATTTTTAGGAGGTTGCATCTCCATGATAGCCTTGACTTTAGTAGGATCAACTTCAATTCCTTTCTTTGAAACAATGTAGCCTAGGAGCTTTCCAGAAGTGACACCAAAAGAACACATTTTAGGGTTTAGTCTGAGACTAAACTTCTCCATTCTATCCAGTATTTTGCTCAATTCATTCAAATGTTTAGATCTTATCATTGATGTTGCTAAGGTGTCATTAACATAGTCTTCCATAGTTCAATGCATCATATCATGAAAGATAGATTTCATAACTCATTGATATGTAGCTCCAGCATTCTTAAGACCAAATGTCATGACATTACAACAAAAAGTACCCCATGCACATGTAAAAGTTTTTTTCTCTTGATCTTCTAGAGGAATTTCAATTTGGTTGTATCCAGAGAAACCATCCATTAAAGAATACGTTTCAAATCCCATAGTCATGTCCACTATCATATTGATGTTTGGTAATGGAAAATCATCCTTAGGACATGCTTTGTTTACATCTCTGAAGTCTGTGCACACTCTAATAGATTTTTCTAGTTTTGATACTGGAACAATGTTGGAGATCCACTCAGCATAATCAATAACTTGGATAAATCCGACTTTTAGTAACTTTTCTAGCTCAACTTTGACTAGGAGTGCAACATGTGGATGCATATTTCACAATTTTTGTTTGACAGGTTTGAATCCTGGAGCTATAGAAAGATGATGCATTATCAGATTTGGATCTAATCTTGGCATATCTGAATACTTCCATGCAAAGTTGATCTTCTTTTCTGTCAAGAATGTTGTGAATGCTTGTTTCTCTTCCTTTGATAAGGATTGTACTACATGAATCAGTTGTGGTTTCTCTGATGCACCCAAGTTGATAGATTGAGTGGGATCTATCAATATTGGAGATCTTTCTTGTAAATGACTTGAAAGGACATCAAATATCTCATCCTTAGGCATCTTAGAGAGGTTTTTACCTTCAGATAAGTCTTTTGTTTTTACTATTTTAGGTTCTGAGACTATCACAAAGTGGTTTTCACCCTCAGAACTCTTTTTCTTTTTGCTTCTATTTTTATGACTGAGGTATTTGATATTTGACTCTGTCATGCTAACACTAGGTTCACTGATATAAGTTTTCATAGGTTCCACTACATTGAGGTAGCAAGAAAGGGCATAGTCAGTCGGGAAGGTATGGATATCTTAGTTTGGATCGGTAGCCATTTGGTCTATAAGCTTTGGATGTTGGATAGTCAATGTAGGGGAGGATTGGGAAATGGTGTTCATGTATATGGTGTTGTCATCATCAGTCCTAACCTGACTCTCAAATTCAAAGTTGATATTACTACTCAGAATGTTCAATTCATGAAGTCTCAATGTCATTGTTGGATTCCACTTCATCCATAGGTGGATTAGACTCGCTAAGTTCATCATTTCACTCTAGACTCACATTAGATTTAGGTGAATATTGGTGAATGACATCAATGTATTTCTCAATGATAAGTTCATCTTCTTCTGGAACAACTCCCCATTCATAGTCATTTGATTCATCTTCTGATCTTTCATCTAGACCTTTGGTAAAATTAAGAACATGTGTGAAGTTAGGATGAATCCCCCAAGTGAGATTGCCTTCAAATTCTGAGCAAAACTCATACTCATGGGAGTCTATCTCAGAATCACTATTGTATCCCAAATGTTTAGTTGTTGTGAGAGTTTTACCTTCTTCTTTCTTAGTAGTAGGTTCTTGTGTATCTACCACATTGATATTCTCCTTAGGTTTTTCTTCATCTTTAAGAAGATCTAGTATTTCTTGAGGTAAGCATTCATAAGGAATAAGATCAGTGGTGTCTGAATCATCACTGTCTGATTGGGGTGTTTCTTCCTTTAGCTAAGTTATTGTTGATGGTTCAATCTATTCTAATACATGAGGAGAGTTTTTACTGAGATGAAAAGGCTTCTTTTGATATCCCAGACCTGTAGTATCTTTAGTCATCCTTCCATAATGTTCAACTAGTTTTACAATTCCTTTGCCTCTTGTTCCTACAGGTCCTTTTATAGTGTATCCCATTTTAGACATGAGTTTATGACCTGGTCCATAAGATTTAACAAGGATTTTAGGCATTTTAGAGTCACATTTTTGAACTGTCTGGGATTGAGACTCATCTTTGTATAGCCATGCTAATATATCTTCATCCTCATCAGATTATTGCTTGGACACTTTTTTTGTGATAAAACTTCCATTAAATATGACTTGGGATTCTTTAGTTGTGGGTTTCACCTTGTCTGAAGGTTGTCCATAATATTTTGGGGACAATGGGAGAGATGTGAGATATAAGACTGGTTCCATAGTATATTCTCCCATGCCTGTATCTTTCATTTTGACTTCTTTGGAAATGTCTTCCATCTTGGATGTAGATGTAATGTCTATTTGCTTGGTGGGAGATTCCCTATTATGTGGAACAAGTTTGTCAGCACTTTCTTTCAAGGCATTACAAGATGTAGATATGTCAGCTGGAATTGTCACCTCTACTCCATCATAAGGAAATTTCACACATTGATGGTATGTTGATGGAATATCTTGCATTTCATTTATCCAACGTCTCCCTAGAAGAACATTGTAAGCCAATGGAAGATCAAGAACTTGACAGGTGATGTCTTTAATAACTAGTCATGTTCTGGTAGGTAGGACAATTGTTCCTTTGGAAAATCTTTCTTGCTCATCATATGCTTTTATGGTTATCTTCTTTTTAGGATCAATAGCATCTTCTAATAATCCCAGTTGTGTGATCAATTTGTAGGAACATATATTAAGACCAGCGCCTCCATCTATCAACACACGTTTGACATGATGGTTTTGGATTAAGACTTCAATGTGCAAGGGTTGGTTATGTGGATGACTCAACGAATTGTCATCTTCCTCTAAAAAGGAGATATACTGGGGTGATGTCAAATGACCAACCATAGTCTAGAATCTATCTAGGTCAAGATTGTCAAGAACATTTGAACTGAGTAAAGCTTTATCCAGAATAGCTCTATGAGCAGGAGATATCCGAAGCAACTCAAACATGCATATTTTGCATTGGTATACTGGAGTTGTTGGACAATACTGGATGATGTAGGTCTTGTCTCTTTAGGAGTTGATTTTGAGGCAGCCCTCTATTTAGAAGTAGATGAAAGATTGAAAGGCACCTTAGGGGCATTTGATGAACCCAGGTTTTGTCCTTGTAAATGTACCCGAGCTTGCGATCGAGTTACTACATTTGCTGAATGATTATCTCTATCCTTTCTTACAATTGTGATGACATTTCAATGTTTAGAGAGGCATGGTTCAACCATATTTATGACATCATTGTGTCCAGAGTAGGCATAATTGACTTTAGCACCCATGTTAGGTTGAGAAGATGAATCTCCTGTATGCTTCAGAAATGGTTCTGTGAATGTTGTATGATCATTGTTGGTCTTGTGATTGTTAATTACAATTTCTCCTTCATCAATTTTGTCTTGAATGAGATGTTTCAAATGCATGCAGTTATTGGTTTTATGACCCTTGTTTCGATGGAAGTCACAGAAATCAGTCTCTTTCCACCATTTTGGTTTAACTTCAAGATCATATGGTTTTATCTTAGGTAATGTAATGATTTTGTTTTCCAATAGAGTTTTCATGGAAGATTCTAAGGACTCAGCCAAAGGAGTGAACTCGCGCTTTGGTGTTGTAACCCAAGGTTTATAGTCTTTAGACTTTTTAGAAGACTTTGATGTCTTTTGTTCAGAAGCTTTTATGGCTTGAGTGCCCATGGTGAGATTGAATGCAGGTGCCTTTGATGGAGCACTGATGTGATCAATAACACCATCTATCACAACATTCTTGTTCTTGTTCCATAATTTGACTTTGTTTTTTTTGTTGGAACTAGAACCAGATTCATACTTACTATCTTTGTTAATCAATATGTCTCCCTTACGAGAAAGCACATTTTCAATTTTTATGGCATTTTCCACCATTTTCTTAAAAGAAGTATGATTTTGCATTTGCAGATGATAATTGAGTTCCGGGATCAAATTGTTGATGAAGATTTTGAGTTTTTAGTTTTCAAAATCGATCTAGTATAGAGTGAAAATTTCTTCCTCCATCATTTGAGGAAAGTCGGGAAGGGTTCTCCTATCTTTTGTTTCAGATTGCAGATATCGATCATGGTGATTGGATGTTGATTATTGTAGGAGTATTGTTGGTAAAATAGTTTGATCAACTCCTCAAAAGTTTTGATTGTTGGAGGCATTTTAGAGAACCAATGAATGGATGACCCTCCCAGAGATCGAGGGAAAAGATGGATTAGATAAGTTGGTTCATGCATAAACTCCATAGATTGAGTACATAATTCTCTAACATGATCTTGAGGATCAGAGTTTCCATCATACTTATCATATTTTGGTATCTCCACTCTTTTTGGGAATGGTGGCATGTACAAATTTTTGTCAAATGGAAAGGGGCATAGAGCCTCCATAGAAAATTCTTTGGGTTCTTTCTCTTTTTCCATCTTGTCTAACTTGACTTGCATAGTGTGCATCTATTTCATCATGGATGTGATAGGAGTTTCTTCCTCTTGAGTGATGATGTCTTTAACATTAAATTTTGGAGGAAGTTTGGCTCCTTGTCGAGCTAGTTCCAAGAAGTAGGTTTCTTTCTCTTCTTGCAAGAAATCTTTTATCATTTCTATACCGCTCAATTTCAGATGGTGTTGGTTCTGGATCTCCACCATGAAGGGATTGATGACCTTGAGAACCTTGGTTTCCTCCTCCTTGAGACATCATGTTTTTGTGAGGACTACCAGGGATTGATTGATGTGGAGTTTTTTGATGACCTCCGTGAACTAATGTAGGAGGGGTCTTATAACCACCTATCAAGTAGATATTTCCAAGAGCATCTTCTCCAAATAGATTGGTGTTGTAAGGTTGATGAAATGTTTGAGCAATCATAGAAGATGCTGCTGAAGAGAATCTAGGTTGTTCTCATTATTTTCTTTGTGAGGATGCTCTAGTTTCCACCATTAACCTCAAGTGGAGTGAAAGAGCAAGATTAAGACAACTAAAGAATGACTTGTTTCAAGAAGATCGAATGACACAACCTTGTCAAGATTGGATTGATTGAAGATTGATTTGGACGTAAATGAAGGATACTGTGCCCTAAATGTATGGGTAGACACCCAAAAGATGTGGACATGAGTTCACAACACTTAGGCATTTTGTTGAATACTAGATTAGAAGATGGTTTGACAAGATTTTGACACAAGATGAACATGATTCAAATCGATAAATCAAAAGACTAGATCAAACTCATGAGACCACTTTTGGAAAAATGGTTGAATGCTTCTGGTTTTCTTTGCTCTATTCCTGACACAATGAATTTTTTGATAGAATCTAGAAGTTGGCTGTAAAAACTGGATTTCTGAAAAATTTTGAAGGTTTCTGGCAACTTCGGTAAAAATTTGATACAAGTTTCTCTAGGCTCGTACGAGTTTGGGTTAGCTCTAGCACAACAGTTGACAAGGCTCGTATGACAATTGACACCAAGTTTTGATTTTTCTTAATTTTTATGACAACACTCGTATGACAGTATATAGTCTCCCGTATGACAATCTTGGGGTCTTGGTATGATAGTTGGGAAAACTCATATGACTTTTGCAATTTTAGGATGACTTTTGACACCAGAAAGGATTTTTGCTTCATATTTTGCAATTTTTTAGTTTTCAGGGTTTTCAGTATCAGATTTTTTGCAAAATTTTTTGTCTAGGTTTGAAGATCTGTGGAGCAGTTCATCTCGGGTTTGTTTGTTTTCAATAACTAAGTAGATATCAGGCATGCAGAACATAGATCAAGGGAGCAAGCAATCATCTTCAAATAATGAGCAAGGGACAAATCAACCTTGCACATGAACAAGAATAGTGACTTATTGTTCTAATCCCTAGAAATGCTACTTGTGTATGTTCTCAAAAACTTTTGCAATCATGCACATAGTCCTATAAAATGAAAAATTTGGCTTCAATAGGGTTTTTAGTAATGGTCTGACTCTACAAATTTTGTAATCTCAAGAGGGAGAAATCCAATCCAGGCACAGCGGGGTTTTGACACAGTTCGAGAATTTAATCAATCAAGAGTTGCTGAGGAGATTTGATAGCCCAACAAGAGACTACACCTATGGAGATTTCTTCCACAAGGACATTTATATAGTGGTTGTTTCTACCATGGAAAAAATGGCTATTATCACTTGAGGTTTCATCCACGTGGTTGACCAAATAAAGGGAATATCCACTATGGTTAACCCTCTCTAAAGGTGACTCACAAAAATGACCACATGGGGACTTAGTTCAGATTCAAGGATCTGAGTTTCTGATACTACCCAAAAAGAGAGTAGAGCATAATCCTCTAGCCTCTTCACTTCACCAAAACATAGCAAATAGATCAATTGACCCGCTAAGACTAAAACCACCTCACCAAGGTTCATGATGCCAATAATAATATCTACCGAGCTCTCTAAGTGGGACCAAGAGAGAACGTACCAATCAAAGTTGAGGACTAAACCAAATAGAATGTGAGATAATAACAATATCCTCCCTACCTACAAGGGGATCTATCTTTGAGAAGAGATTCACATGCAAAACAATCAAATGAAGCCCACTCTCTCAAGAACTCCACAAATAGTGTTCATAGGGCCTAATTACTAGGTGTAACATATATGCAAAAAGAAAATCTATGTTCTTTTAAGAGCCCAAAACTGAAGTGTGATTTATGAAAGTAGGGAAGACACTCAAGCTAGACACGTGAGAGGTTTGTTTTATGTATCAAATCAAAATGTTATCAGATGTAGCAAAATACCTCAGTTCCTACACAACGCGCTTAGTAGATTTTACCTAATTTTTAATTTTGTTGCACTTTCCAGTGAGTCAAAACAACAAGTACCAATTATTAACAACAGATATGAATTGTTAGGATTAGCTGTTAGTCCAAATCCAAAAATCAAATATGAAAGGCAACCTAGAATTTTGGTACGATAATTGAAATTCTGATATGAAAACTCGTACAACAATGTGCTACCTCTCATACGACAATCCAAGCATGAAATGACAATACCAAACAACCGGGATAATTATAACAAATGCCAACTATTGTACGACAATCGGTAGGTCCCGGTACGATAATATGTCAAATGCCATATGAAAACTATACAGATAGAAAATAAAAATCATAGTTTTGAGAGAAATTGATAGAAAATTGACAGAAAAGAATTGGAAACCCATTTTAGGGCCCCATGGTGGGCACCAAAAATGTGTGTGCGAAAATTGTACCTAGCTGCAAACACAACACTGCAGTAAAACATTAGAGGTTAGCAAATCAAGAAATCTACAATATAAGAACAATATAGCTAACCAAGTGATTTAATGCCTTCTAGTAGGTGCGAGTATGGTATTCTCAGATTCAGACTGAGATTAGTGACAATGCAACACCTAAACGAAGGATTTGAATGATTGAAAGCAATCAAATATGAATGCAAGTTAATCTATTTTTTTTGGATTTTGTATGCAATAAGATGAAAAAATGATATGAAACTAGTCTAGGATGAATTGAAATGATATGAAAATTGATTTAACAATGATATACTATGAATAACTGCTATGAATGCTCAAAAACAATAGCAAAAATCTCACAATTGCCTTGTTTGCAAAAGCTTGATTCTTCAGATGCAAATTCACCAAAGTATGCAAATTTGAGGGATCCTTTTGTGAAGAGCTAAGCCTTGATTATATAGAAATCCATGGCTTGAGGATGCATTGAGAAAAGCCATAAATCACTCTTGATAAATGCAGGTTGATTTTTGAGTTAACAAGAAATCAGGAATAGATCAACTCATAAAATTATGCAAAATCATGCAAAAACACTTTTTGTCTAAAAATAGAGTTTAGTTCACTTTTTCAACTCACAATCACATGTCAAGTTTAGAAAGTTAACAAATTGAAATTGATAATTGATTTAAAGTTGACTGCTTTTTTGATTGTGCATGATTTAAGATGAATTAATTTAAAAATAAAAGTGATTTATTCTCAACTTAACTGATCTTGAATTTAAAATAACTGATTTATGGGTTAATCAATTATTAAATCAAACTTTTATTCCAAACGATATTATTAAATATTGACAACTAGATTAAATTAATTAAATAAGAATTTAATCGATTATTCGTAGGATTTTTGATTTATTGTCAAAATTAAATAATATAATTTAGGAATAAATATAATTAAATATAATTAAATAATTAAGGGGCAAAATTAAACTTAATTAATCAAATATTCAAAATATTTAATTAATCAAATTTTAAGATAAATATGACTTATCACCAAATAATATTCAATTAGGATAATTAGATAAATTAGGAATATTCAAGGAATATTCCCCGATGCAGAATTAGGATAAAATCAATTAGGGTTTTGATAAACTGATGTGCAGATGTGCCTTAGGTTAGGACTTTGATGTCGATTTTGTTTGATTTGTTGATGTATGAGGTTAATGAACCTATAGCCCATTTTTGGGGTATTACAACTCCACAAAGAGAAAAGCATATAAATGTTTGAATAAGGCTACTAAAAAAATTGTGGAAAGTGCAAATGTAAGAATTGATGAATTTGCATAAAGAAATGAAGAAGATAGAAAAATGAACCAGAAGACTATCAAAGATTTATTTATGCATGGGAAGAAATTTCGGGCACTGCACCCGAGCTGCAAGAAGAAGAAATCGAGGAGAAAGATGAGCCTCTATTGAGAGATGAAAATGTTGAAGAACAGTCTACCAAGCCTGTCTTAGAAAAATATGTGAGAAGATACCACTCATTGAGCAAAATCACTAGAGACAAGAATGCATGAGTCATGACAAGAAGTGGAAAGACAATACATGTTTGATTTCTGAATTTGAGCCAAGACTAGTCAAGGATGCACTTGGAAATGAAGATTGGGTTAATGAAATGAAAGAAGAGATTGATTAGATTGAAAAGAATAATACTTGGTCACTAGTATCGAGACTCAAGGACAATAATTTAATTAGCACAAAGTGGATTTTCAGGAATAAACTAAATGAGAATGGAATTGTGATTAGAAATAAAGCAATATTAGTCTACAAAGGGTATGCACAAGAAGAAGGTATTGACTATGGTAAGACATTTACCCCTATTGCTAGATTAGAAGGTGTAAATTTTTTACTTTCTTATGCTTCATATAAAGGATTCAAAGTTTATTAAATGGATGTTAAGTCTTCATTTCTGAATGTGATTCTTGAAGAAGTTTACATAGAACAACCTGAAGGATTTGTTGAGAATTCTAACAAGGACATGGTATGAAAACTACACAAAGCTCTATATGGCTTGAAGCAAGTACCCTAAGCATGGTATGAAAGAATGCATCCATATTTAATCAAGATTGGATTTCAAAGGACAACCGCCAAGAACAATTTGTATTTGAAATGTGATAATACTCATAAGATTTTGATTGCTTAAATTTTTGTTGATGATATTATATTTGGAGGGAATGAGTTAATGTCTAAATCATTTTCTGAAGAGTTAAGAAAGGAATTTGAGATGTCCATGATAGGAGAGAGAAAATTATCTATTGGACTACAAACTCAACAAGTCAAAGATGGAATCTACATCACACCGTTAAAGTATATCAAGGAGATCCTAAAGACATTCAATATGTAAGTGTCAAAACCAGTTGGTACACTGATGGTTATTGGTTGTAAATTGTCAAAGGAAGTGAATGAAACACTCTACCAATCCATGATTGGTAATCTAAAATATGTTGTACATAGTAGGCCTGATATTGCTCATGTAGTTGGTATTGTTGCAAGATTTTATGCCAATCCAAAGGAGACACACATGTCTGTAGTCAAAAGAATATTTAGATATCTAAAAGGGACTGAAGATTTTGTTCTACTTTACAAGAAAGGAGGAGATTTTCATCTAAAGGTATACACTGATGTTGATTGGGTTGGAAACATTGATGATAGAAAAAGCACAAGTGGCAGAACTTTCTTTTTAGGGGAAAGGTTAGTGACTTGGTTAAGAAAGAAATAAATTTGTATTTCACAGTCTACTACCGAAGCTGAGTAACACAACGTGGATAAAACAATTACATGAAGGTATGCAAGAAGAGATTACTGATCCAGTTACTATTTTCTATGATAATACTAATACTATCAATATATCAAATAATCTAGTGATGCATTCAAAGAGAAAGCACATTTCTATCAAGTATCATTAGTTGAGAAAACAAGTTGAAGACAAGAATGTGATATTGGAGTATGTGAATTCAAAGGATTAGATAGTTGATATATTTACCAAACCACTACTGAAAGATTATTTTGAGTATCTCCAAGGTAAATTATGGGTTCTTCCCCTATCCAATATTCACTAAGGCAAGATGTATGCTGCATCAATTTAGAGTTTCATTAGAATATCTATTTTATGAGTTGATGCTAGTGTTCACTCTTTGAGTGATGCCTATAGTTGTGAAAGATGTTTATGTATGCAATGAGAAATCACTATATTTGAAGTATGATTCACTACCTAAGAAATTTTTTTAGGAGTATGTATCTTTGGCACTGTTGTCAATGAGGGAGAGATTAAACTATAAAGGGAGAATATGTGAAGATTGCTATTGATGACTACATAGAGGGAGAATATGTACATATTGAGATAAATATTAGAGGGAGTAAAGGAAAAAGATAATTCCGTAAGTGTTACCATCATCAATTGACAGTGAAGTGTTTCCATTAATACCAAAGAGGGAGAGTGTTACTATAATTGATGGTGATGACGATGAAGACCGATCATGATTCTAGAAGTATACAAGATTATAGAATGATTAGATCAATTATTATCTTTTCATTGATCTCAAGAAATTTATTTTTTATTTATATTATGTTGTCATATCATTTAGAGTATGATATAAGTTGAAGAGAGCTAAGAAGAAGAACAAATGAAAAGTTGTAAAGGTGAAGAATGTAATTAAGAAACTAATACAGATCAGACAATGTTAAGGTTATGTTGATATAATTGTTTTCTACCAAAAATTTGATTATATCAAGTAGGTAAAGAAGATTAGTCAAGTTGGTAAGAAAAAAGACTTTGTTACTGAGAAGGACAAGTCATTTGATAAAAGAAAGTAAGTTTTAGTAAAGGCAAAGGAACTCAAGACACTGAGAAAAAGGTTTTAGTCACTTAGAAAAGTTAACCGAAATACAAGTTATCCACCGAGAAAGGAACATGAATTAAATACAAGGATCAAAATGACATTTAATGTTGAGCTATGATGAGCTGGAAGATTATGATGATAAGAAAGATTTTGTTAGAGAGATCTATGATCAGAAAAATTCAAGGTGATGATCTATAGTATAGATCTAAGCAGCAAAAATAGAAGAAACAAGTTCCAAGAAAGGTCAAGTTCCGAGGTGATGATAAAATGTTTAACCAAGATCTAAATTCATTTTGTAAGTTTGTAAAGTTAAAATGTAATAAAGGAGATTAAGAGGTAAAAAAAAGTCTATATAAAAGATGAATTTGTATGAAAAAAAAGAATGGCAAAGTTGAAGGGTTGATGACTCACCGACTGATGCAGTGAAGAAGGAAAAAGGTGAATTCTGAGTCAAAAAATAGAATTTGATGAAGTGTTGAAGCCAGTGGAAAGTAAAGGATTGAAGTGAGGAAAAAGAGTGCACAAGGGGTCTGATTATACAAAGATAGTTGTTGATTTATAGGTCAATTTATTCACTGTTTCTTATTAACATTTGTAACAGAAAAATATCTTAACCGAGTGGACTTAATAGTCTTATTTGTAAATCCTTGTAAAAGGTAACATTCTAAAGAGTGTTTGAAGACCTTTAACAAGGCCACTCCTAATAGGGTGAAGATCCTAATAGATCTCAGGAAAATCCCTTAACTAGGTCACATTTAACAATGCGTATTGTAATCTTTAACCAGATTGTCTTTTAACTGAGCATACTTCAGAAGAGTATTTTCTTTAGTGGGTGACGATTCCCACAGTGGTTTTTCTCAAATTGGGTTTCCATGATAAATATAGGTGTTATATGTATTGAATGATTACTATGAATGTTACCGTTGATTGATAAAGTTAATTTACTATTATTAATTAGTATTGAGTTGTGTTTGATCGAGTTAATACCGAGTTGAATTAGAGAAAGTTTTTAAGGTATAGAGAATCATGGATTACTGATTCACCCCCCTCTTTGTAATCCAACATTGAGCAGGAAGAAGTCATTCGGTAAAAGTAAAGTAATTTACAGTAAAGAGAAAGGAATTCAAGACACCGAGTGCAAGGAGTTAGTTATTGAGTGAAGCAAACATAATTTCAGTTGAAGGAAAAGGAAGGGCACTGAGCATGGAAAAAAAATCAAATACATGCATCAGAATGACATTTAATGAAGAGCCATAGTGATCTGGAAGATTCCAAGGATGAAGAAGAGTTAGTTAAATACATCTATGATTAGGAAAATTCAAGGTGATGATATATGGTAAAGATTTAAGCGGCAAAAAGTGAAGGTACAAGTTCCAAGAAAATTTCAAGTTTTGAGATGATGATAATGAGTTTTACTAAGTGCCAAGTTAATTGAATCAGTTCAAGAGGATGATCTGACAGTTTAGAATAAACATAGGAAAATCTAATCAAGTAGGTTAAGAGGCAAAACAAAGTCTATATAAATATTGAAATTAAATGAAAAACAAGCTGACTAGTTGAAGTGTTGATGTGTTTCCAAGTGATGCAGTGAAGAAGAAAAAGGTATAAATTTGAGTCTACAACAGAGATTGATGAAGTGTTGAGGCCAATGAATAGTGAAGGAATGAAATGATGAAAAATGAGCACATAAGGGATCTGACTAAGAAAGAGGTAGTTGCAGATTATAGATTAAATTTTATACTGTTGCTTATTAACATTTGTAGCAAGAAAATCTCTTAACTAAGTGGACTTAATAGTCTTATTGTAAATCCTTGAGAGAGGTGACATTCTAGAAGAGTTTTCAAATCCCTTTAACTGGGCCACTCCTAATAGGGTGAAGATCCTAACATATCTTAGGTGAATCCCCTAACAGGGTCACATTTAACAATCCACATTGTGATCTTTAACAGGATTGGCTCTTAACCAAGCATACTTCAAAAGAATATTTTGATTGGTGGGTGACAATATCCATAGTGGTTTTTCCCAAATTGGGTTTCCATGTTAAATACTGGTCTCAAATGTGTTGAATGTTTGTTGTGCATGTTATTTTATGATTACTTAAAGTTGCTGATTAAAAAAGTTAATTTACTGCTGTTATCAAAACTACTACTGAAGTTTATCTTATGGAGTTGAATCAGAGTTAAATTTTTTAAGGTTTAAAGAATCACTTATTACTGATTCACTCCCCTCTTAGTAAACCAATAATTGTTATTAGAGAGCATGTACTCTAAAGGGATAAGTTTAAAAGACTTGAGTAAAAGATCCAAAGATGTATAAGAGGGAGGCACCAAAGTTGAATAGGGACAAATTCTCTACATGGAAAATAAGGATGATGTTGCACATATCTAGAATTGGAGAGTATGCATTATACTATCTTGACAATGAGTATTCACCACCGCCATTTGGGCCTATAACAATTGAACAAATAAGAGAAAGAAAAGATCAAACACAAGTTATGATTGAGATATCATCTTCTCTCACCGACCTGGAGTTCAATGATCTTAAAGGATGTGATACAAAAAAATAGATGTGGGACAAGCTTGCATTGGTATATGGTGAAGATCAACACGTTTAGAAGGAAAAAGATGAAAATTTGGAAGGAAAATTTGATTCTATGAGAATGAGAGAAGGTGAAGATGTTATATAGGTGAGTACAAGATTGAACGAAGTTGTAACAAGAAAAATGCTGAGGAAATTTTTGCCTATATATGCCATTTGAGTGTCTTCAATACAAGAACTAAGATCCATTCCCCAGATGTTTGTTTCACTAGATGGTACAATTGGTAAGTTGATTTCTTTTGAGCTAAATGATTTTGACAATAGTTTACCTGCCACTACTAAGATTGAGTCTATATTCAAGTCATCTTTAAACATTGTAAATTCTAGAGAGTCTAGATCAAGTGAAAGGTTTCATAGTTGCAAGAGTGATCTAGAAAGTCTATTTGAAAAGGAAAGACAACAAGAAGAGTTTGAAGCTTTACTAGCTAAGAGACTACTGAGAGGAAAAGGAATTTAATACCAAGGTAAAATAACTTTGAAATATTTCAATGGAAACAAGATTGGCCATATTGCATCTAGATGTCCCGACAACAACAGTGATGAGAAGAAAGACAATCGAGATGGTAAAAAAAGAGAGAATAGATTCAGGAGATATCGAGATTTCAAGACCAAAGGTAAGAAGTCATGCTACATTGATAAAGGACTAACTGATGATGATTCAGATAATGATGAAGGTGAAGAGGTTGTGTATGTTGCTATCAAGGATGATTCTGATGAAGAAAGGTATGAATAAGAAAAATCCCTAATTTCTCATGTTATTAAAGAATGATACATGGATAATAGATAGTAGATGTTCACATTATATGTTTGGCGACACACGTAAGCTCATTAATATGGAAGATCATGATGGAGTTTATGTTAGATTTGGTAATGATGCTCCATATCCTGTGAAAGGTAAATGTTTTATAATTCTACTAGATAATACACAATATGATGATGTCTATTGGATTGAAGGACTAAAGTATAATATATTGAGTGTGGCATAGCTGAACAACATAGGTCACCGACTGGAATTTCAAAATGGAAAGGTCGGAGTATTTGATCAGAATGGAGGTCTGATTGCCACTAGTGAACAGTCAAAAAGTAACTTATTATACCTTGATACTACTACAAAGAGTTACTTATTTTCTAAAGTTGAGGATGTATGGTTATGGCATAAGAGATCCTATGATGTGAATTTTGAAAACTTAATTAAGGTGAGAAAAAAGAATAGAGTAAGAGGTCTACTTTGACTGGACAAACTTGAAAATATCATGGGAAAAGGATGTCAAGTTGGTAGGATGACAAAGTCAAGTTTTACAAGAAAATCTTACACTACACAAGGAATTTTGGATTTAGTGCACACTGACCTATGTGGCTCTATAAGAACAAAAAGTTATTATGGTGATAGATATTTCATTTTATTTATTGATGATTATTCAAGAATGGTGTTTGTCATGTTTTTGAAGGATAAATCTGAAGCTTTTCAAATGTTTAAGCGGTACAAGGAAAGAGTTGAAAAGGAGACTAGAAGACAATTGAAGTGTTTGAGATCTATAGAGGAGTTGATTTTACATCTGATGAGTTTACACTTTTATGTAATGAACATGGAATTAAAAGACAAATGTTTGCACTGAGGACACCACAACAAAGTGGTATAGAAGAGAGAATAAATAGACCTATTATTGATTGTGCAAGGACATTGATGATTGTGAAGGGTGTATCTAAAACATTATGGAGAGAAGTAGTCAACACTGAGCTTATACACTAAACCACTTATACACTAAACCAAGTACAACTAAATAAATATACAAATAAGACTCCATATTAAATCTGGTATGGTCACATATCGAATGTAAGTTATTTCAAAGTATTTGGAAGTAGATGTTACATTCTAAAGGATGATAGAGATGGAAAGTTTGATCATAAAGGTGATGAAGGAATATTC
Source organism: Chamaecyparis obtusa (assembly GCA_027943335.1). Lineage (NCBI taxonomy): Eukaryota > Viridiplantae > Streptophyta > Pinopsida > Cupressales > Cupressaceae > Chamaecyparis > Chamaecyparis obtusa. The sequence goes on from BSBK01002005.1 coordinate 1,964,178, forward strand.
TTAGGGTTTTCTACAAAGAGAAAGTACTTTAAAAAGTCTACTAACAAAATTGTAGAAAGTGCAAATGTAAGGATTGATGAATTTACAGAGAAAAATGATGAAGATGAAAAAAATGAACCCAAGGACTATCAAATATTTGTATATGTTCAACCTAAAGTTCTTGATACCTTACCTTCTATACAAACTAAGGAGGAAGTTGAATAGAGAGAGCCACCATCAGATGCTAAAAATAAAGAACTCCCAAGGCCTACTAAGCCTATCCTTTCCAAGTATGTGAGAAAACACCATTCAACAAGAAATATTATTGGAGACAAGAATGCTAGAGTTATGACAAGAAGTAAGTTAAGAGATAATACATGTTTAATTTTTGAATTTGAGTCAAGAATAGTAAAAGATTCATTGGATAATGAATATTTGGTTAAAGCTATGAAAGAAGAGATAGATCAAATTGAAAATAACAACACATGGACATTGGTACCGAGACCTAAAGATAAAAATGTTATTGGTATGAAGTGGAATTTTAGAAACAAACTGAATGAAAATGGAGAAGTGATCATAAACAAAGGTAGACTGGTTTGCAAAGGGTATGCACAAGAAGAAGGTATTGATTATGGTGAGACTTTTGCACCTATTGCTAGATTAAAAGGAGATAGAATTCTACTAGCATATGCAGCTTATAAAGGATTTAAAGTTTATCAAATGGATGTTAAATCTGCATTTCTTAATGGTATTCTTGAAGAAGAAGTCTATGTTGAACAACCTAAAGGATGTTTTGAGAATACTAACAAGGACATGCTATGTAAACTACACAAGGCATTGTATGGTTTGAAACAAGCACCTTGAGCATGGTATGAAAGGTTACATTCATATTTAATCAAGATTGGATTTCAAAGAACAAGTGACAATAACAATGTGTATTTGAAATGTGATAGTAATGATAGGATATTGATTGCTGAAATATTTGTTGATGACATTATTTTTGGAGGAAATATCACATTGTGCAGATCTTGTGCTGAGGAGATGAGAAGGGAATTTGAGATGTCCATGGTAGGAGAAATAAAATTCTTTATTAGACTATAGATTCAACAAGTCAAAGATGGGATCTACATCACACAGTCAAAATACATCAAGGAGATCCTAAATAAATTTGGTATGGGAGATTCAAGACCAATTGGAACACCGATGGCTATTGGTTGCGAATTGTCAAAAGATGAGTCGAAGGAAGTGAATGAGACACTATATCAATAAATGATTGGTAAGCTATAATATGTTTTACATAGAAGACTTGATATTGCTCATGCAGTAGGTATTATTGCAAGATTTTTTGCCAATCTAAAGGAATCACACATGTTTGTAGTCAAAAGAATATTTAGATATCTAAAAGGTACTGAATACTTAGGTCTACTATACAAGAAAGGAGGAGATTTTGATCTGAAGGTTTACACTGATGCCAATTGGGCTGGAAACATTAATGATATAAAAAGTACAAGTGGAGGAGATTTATTTTTAGGAGATAGATTAGTGACATGGATGAGTAAGAAACAAAGTTGTATATCACAATCTATAGCTAAGGTAGAGTATGTAGTAGAACTATGAATTGTGCAAACATTGTGTGGATCAAACAACTGCTTGAAGGTACGCAAGAGGATATTATCGATCTAGTTACTATTTACTATGATAATACAAGTGCTATCAAAATATCAAAGAACCCGGTGATGCATTCCAAGACTAAGCACATTTCTATCAAATATCATTACTTGAGAGAACAAGTTCAAGACAAGCATGTGATATTGGAGTATGTGAATTCAAAGGAGCAGATAGAAGATATATTCACCAAGCCACTACTAAAGGATTCTTTTGAGTATCTCATAAGTAAATTAGGGGTTCTTTCCCTATCCAATATTCACTAAAGAAAGATGCATGCTACATCAATTCAAGGATTCATTAGAATATCTATTTTGTGAGTTGATGCTAGTGTTCACTCTTTAGGTGATGCTTGAATTTGTGAAAAATGATTATGTATGAAATGATCAATCAGTACGTGCTAGGTATGATCCACTTCTTGAACAAAGTTTTCAGGAGTATGTATCTTTGGCAGTGTTGTCAAAGAGGGAGAATAAGCTATTGATGATTATAGAGAAATGAAGATTACTCATGAACACAAAGAGGGAGATGATGGAGAATTGATGATCATAAGAAAATAAAGATAGAAAGTAAGAATAAGAAGCTAAGAGGGAGAATAAAGATTAAAGAATAGATGCTAAGAAGATAAAGTTTCAGAAAAGCACAGATGATAACATTTAGAGGGAGAAAAGGGCATAACACAATGACTGAGAAGACTGAAAACTAGAGAGCTACAACAAGAAGAGAACAAAGATATCAGAGTATTGCCATCATTAATTGGTAGTGTTTCCATCAATGAAAAAGAGTGAGATTGTTAACCCCAAGTGGTGATGATCATGAAGACCAAGATCAAAGGTATACAAGATTGTAGAAGGATTAGATCAGTTGTTATTTTTCCATTAATGCCAAGCAATTTATTTCTAGTTTATATTGAGTTGTCATATCATTAGGAGTATGATAAAATTTGAGTGAGTTAAGGAAAAAGAGGAAGTGAAAATTTGTGAAGGAGTTAGTGAAGTTGAAGAACTTAATTGGGCAGCTAATACAGATTAGACAATGATAAGGTAATACTGGTTTAGTTATTTTCTACTTTACATTTGATGATATCAAGTCAGTAAAGGAGATTGGACAAGTGAGAAAGGTTAGAAAGTTGACAAGGAAAAGAAAACCTTTTAGTTACTGAGCAGGAAGAAGTCATTTGGTAAAAGGAAAGTAATTTTTGGTAAAGAGAAAGGAAGATAAGACACTAAGTGCAAGGAGTTAGTTAACGAGTGAAGCAAACATAATTTTGGTTGAAGGAAAAGGAAGGGCACTGAGCAAAAAATTGAAATTAAATTCAAGAATCAGAATGATATTTAATGAAGAGCCACAGTGATCTAGAAGATTCCAAGGATGTAGAAGAGTTAGTTAAAGAGATCTACGATTAGGAAAATTCAAGGTGATGATCTATGGTAAAGATTTAAGCGGAAAAAATTGAAGGTACAAGTTCCAAGAAAAGTTCAAGTTCTGAGGTTATGATAACAAGTTTTACTGAGTGCCAACTTCATTGAATCAGTTCAAGAGGATGATCTGATGGTTTAGAATAAACATAGGAAAACCTAATCAAGAAGATTAGGAGGCAAAATAGAGTCTATATAAAGGATGAAATTGAATGAAAAAAAAGTTGGCTAGTAGAAGTGTTGATGTGTTACCGAGTGATGCAATTGTATCATTGGAAAATGGAAGCACTTCCATTTAAGATAGGTTTAGCCCTCTGATTAGGTAGTGTGGGGTCATGTCAAATGCCTCGGGTAGGTCTCCTTACTCTGCCCCTTTTTCCACTCTCTTTTTGCACTTTTGTGGCATTCTGGACTGAGATCATGAGATCTTTGACTTCAGGGTCAAGGTAAAACTTCTAGGTCAAGGTCGACCTTGACTATGACCTAGGTCAAACTTGACCTCAACTATGACCTAGGTCAAATTCAACCTTGACCTTGACCCAAGGTCCAGATTTTAGGATTCCATGATTTCCAGATGTTGGGTTTCAGAAAGGTTTATTTTCCCACTTCTGGGTCAGCTGTTTCAGATTTCAAAATGGTAAACTCTTAAATTGCATTTAATCTAGGTCCATTCCTAGGGGTATGGGCCCAATGGGAATTTATTTTTCATATGTCGGCCTCTCTAGGGGTTTGTGCCCTATATCACTATAAAAGGAAGCCTCCCTCTCTCATTTTCATATCCACAATCAAGCATCTTTTAACATCCATTATTCATCAAGAGCTCTCAAGGAGATATTCACAATCCATCAAGTTTTCTCTCAAGCATTCAAGAAATCATCTCCATTCAAGCATCCAAGTTCTCCATTGAAGATCAAGGATTCAAGAATTCAAGCCTTTGAAGGGATTTGGTTCAAGCATTCAAGATTCATCATTCAAACCCTAGATCTATCCATCATGGTGGTGTGATCTTCCTTCAAGATCCTTTGTTCATCTTCAAGATCCATTCATTCTTCCCTCAAGGTGGATTCCAAGCATACAATCATGGAGGTTTTTATTTACATTTATGGTTTTTAGTGTTGATTCCAAGCTTTCATATTAACATACTTGATTACATTTCAAATACAATTGCATATCTATTGAATATCATAGCTTCATCGTTAGATCTACTTCTACTACTTGCTAGCATTCTCTATTTCAATTTCATTATTAAGGTTGATTCCAAACTGGGGCATGACTAAGGAAAACCACTCATCCCAACAACAAAATCATTTTTTTCTTGTAGGTACAGCTACAGGATGACAAATATTTGTACAAATCTGGATACCCTTTTCAACAAACTTCTGGGATCCGCAAATAGAATTTCCATCGGAGCTATTTCAGGTCAAGGTCAACTTTCAGTGGGGGTCAAGATTGTACCCCAGGGTAAGATCTTACCCCGATTCTGAGGTCAAGGTCAACCTTTCTCGGAAAGATAAGATTTTTCTAGGTTTTCTCTGTCTCGACATTTCTAGGCTGGATCAAGTTGCAGAATCTCCTGAAACTGAACACGGACATCAGAAAATAATGATTTTTGAATATATTCCTTTTCAAGATAAGTATTCCTATTTTATTAAGTTTTCATGTCCATAACATTTTCCATCACATATTTCCATACCTTACACATAGTTGAAACATATTTTTCTTCTTTACATTTTTGGTGAACCCGACAAACTTAACCCCTTTCTTTTGTGGAAATTAGATGCCCAATTGTGTTAGATTTCCCTTTGTATTATCTTGTGTGTTCACATACTCGATACATTTTGGTGAACCCGAAAAACTTACCCCCTATCTTTTTTGGATTTAGATGCCCTATTGTGTTAGATTTCCCTTTGTATTATCTTGTGTGTTCACCTTCATATTACATTTTTGTTGAACCCGCGATAGAAAAGTCCTTCTTTTTGGTGTTAGATCTTTTGTTTTCTTGCATCAAGATTAGATTTATTTTATTCTCTTGCATTTTAACATTCAAAACACAAAAAACCTATATATTCAACAAAATCCAAAAATATTTCTTGCATTTCATCTACTATGAAGATTTTTAAGATGCTTTGGTGTGTGCTTATTTTCTTTATTGTTCTCCTCTTAGAATCTCTTTATCAAATTTATGATGTTTATGAGAGTATCATTCACTTCATTATATTGGTGACCCTTCATCTTTCACTTTACAATGCTTTTGTGAAATTGACGGATACTAGTCTTCTTACTTTCAAAGCTTTCATTAAAGATTTATGTGGTGGGCTTATTAATCTTTTGGATTATGTGAAGACTTTGGTAGATGATACACAATCTCCTAATCTTCCTAATCCTAATCCTATTGTCCCTAATTTGATTCCTAACCTTCCTACTCCTAATTTGATGCCTAATATGTCTAATTCTCCATCTGCTAATCCTAGTTCTTCCCATACTTATGATGGGATTCAAGCTATAGTTCAGGATGCAAATGTGCAAGAATTCTTTGATTTACCCGCTCCTCTGATTCATGATGATATTAAAGGAAAGTGTAAAGAAACTTCTTCTAAACCTATTATTCCACCTTATACAACCTTTAATCATGAACATGACAAACAATCACCTCCTGTAGAAGCCTTACATGATATGTATACTATAGGATATAATATGATGACTAAAAAAGGTTATAAAGGTTTAGGGCTTGGTGTTAATGAGCATGGTATTAAATATCCGGTTCATATACCCTCCAAACAAGATATGCATGGTGTTGGTTGTTCACAATATCAAATCAAGATAGATGATTTTGATCATCATCCTCCTGTTCTCCCTACACCTACCTTAGATAACCCAAATATTCATCAAGAGGTGGCTAAGAAGGTGTATGTTCAGTTGATGAATTCCAAGAAAAAAATATTTCAACCTATGGCGAAAGATGCTTTATCCAGGTAAAAATGTCCTTTTCATTATAGTAATACACATTTACTTGCTGATTGTGTGCATTTCAAGTTATATGTTAGGGAAAGAGCTGCTTAGGAATTATATCTCACTCTCGTGTAGTTTTACAATTTCTTCATAATTTTGATATAGAGGATATCCCTTATTCTGATATAATATAGATTTCTTCTCCTCTTGTCTCTGGACTAGGGGGAAAGAGGTGTATTTCCATCCAGTCTCCTAGGATCCATTAAGATTTTTATTGAGCTTAATCGGTATTCTTTCTATCCTCTCTTTCTATGGTTTTGTATTATGTTTATAATCATTCATAGATTCTATTCAAGATATCTTTTCTAAGACATTTTTTTTGGAAAGGTATCCCTTGCTTTCATCCCTGGGGGGAAAGGTTCTTCTTTCTTTCTCTTTGTCTAGGGATCTGCTTTCCTTAGCTTAGTGGTATTTGTTTATCTTGCAACTTTATTTCATTATATTGATCGATGTTTTGACTATGGATATCCTTTTTATATGAGAGGTTGTTGTCCTAGGTCATCACCTCTTCTCTATTTTGCAAATTATGTTCATTATAAACTCTTGCCCTTGTTCTGGTCATTAGAGTTGTTTCCCTCATTTCAAAGATTCCTCTTCCTCTTGATTGGAGGGGGCTTGATGATTGAATCTTTGTTTCTGCCTAGTTTATCTTTGAAAGATGATATTTTATCTAAAAGAACTCCTCTATGGTGGGGGTCTTGTTGATAAGATCTCTTTCTTTGAGGATCCTTTTTCCATGAGTGACATATCCTTTTCATGATTATCTATGCTCTTGGATGTAGGGGTCAATATACCCTTCGCTAGGAATATAGTATACATTGTTGTTAAAAAGGGTATCTCCTTACATTGTGAAGTAGGTATCCTCTACCTCTTCCTTATCATGTCTAGTAGACATCCACGATAAGGAGTGGGGCATATATAGGGTCTCCCTTGTACTATAGTTTTTCATTTATATGCTAAATCTTGTGAAGGTAACACACATAAGTTGCTAAATCCTGAAGAGACACGCATTTTTCAAAATTTCAATATGCTAAATCCTCTGAAGGTAATGCACATAAGTTGCTAAATCTTGAAGAGACACACATTTTTTAATTTTTTAGTATGTTAAATCCTCTGAAGGTAACACACATAAGCTGCTAAATCTTGAAGACATGCATTTTTCAATTTTCAATGTGCTAAATCTTCCAAAGGTAACACACATAAGTTGCTAAATCCTGAGGAGACACGCATTTTATATTACAAGGTGATACAAAAAGGTGGATCTATGGGTATTCTAGAAGCCGTCAGAAGACACATTACAATTTCAAGGCACATATTTATGGGTGAACTATTAGGTTTGGCCACCTGTTTGGTTCTCCCTCCTTGGTGATTCACGGTAAGGTGGGAATCTTACTAGGTGAGGTAATCACTTTCTCTTTCCTCTCTTTTTTTCAGTCTCATGCTAGTAGGACTGGATCATGAAGCTATGTTATTTATATTGTTTCTCTTGTCTTTCTTATGTAATCTTTTATGCTCTTATGATAGCTTTCTAAATATGATATTAGTATAGGAAGCATTTCTTAGCAAGGTTTCCTCTACTAGTTGATTTGGGTTTGTTTTAGTACTAACCCCTCTTTGGTGTCTTTTAGTTTTCTCTTTGTTTTTGCACCCTCATGCATGTATGTTGAGTTAGAATCCTTAGCCCAGGGGCTTGCATCCTTACCTAAGTGTTATTCTATCTTGTTGTGAATCCACTTGGATCTCTTCTTTCTCCTCCTTTACCAAGAGTTTGCATCAAATCTATACTCTTGTTGAAGTGGGGGCTAAATGTATCGTCAGAAAATGGAAGCACTTCCATTTAAGACAGGTTTAGCCCTCTGAGTAGGTAGTGTGGGGTCATGTCAAATACCTCGGGTAGGTCCCTGGCTTGAATCTAGCTTTTCTCCTCACTCTGCCCCTTTTTCCACCCTCTTTCTGCACTTTTCTGGTATTCTGGACTGAGATCCTGAGATCTTTGACTTTAGGGTCAAGTTCGACCTCGACTCTGACCTAGGTCATAGTCGAACTTGAATCTGACCTAGATCAAAGTCAACCTCAACTCTGACCTATGTCAAAGTCAACCTTAACCTTGACCCAAGGTCCAGATTTTAGGATTCCATTATTTTCGGATGTCAGGTTTCGGAAAGGTTTGTTTTCCCACTTCTGGGTTGGCTATTTCAGTTTTTGGAATGGTAAACTCTTAAATTGCATTTAATCTAGGTCCATTCCTAGGGGTATGGGCCCAATGGGAATTTTTTTTTCATATGTCAACATCTCTAGGGGTTTGTGCCCTAGATCACTATAAAAGGAAGCCTTCCTCTCTTATTTTCATATCCACAATCAAGCATCTTTTGACATCCATTACTCATCAAGAGCTCTCAAGGAGATATTCATAATCCATCAAGTTTTCTCTCAAGAATTCAAGAAATCATCTCCATTCAAGAATCCAAGTTCTCCATTGAAGATCAAGGATTCAAGAATTCAAGCCTTTAAAGGGATTTGGTTCAAGCATTCAAGATTCATCATTCAAACCCTAGATCTATCCATCATGGTGGTGTGATCTTCCTTCAAGATCCTTTGTTCATCTTCAAGATCCATTCATTCTTCCCTCAAGGTGGATTCCAAGCATACAATCATGGAGGTTTTGATTTACATTTATTTTTTTTAGTGTTGATTCCAATCTTTCATATTAACATACTTGATTACATTTCAAATTCAATTGCATATCTATTGAATATCCTAGCTTCATTGTTAGATCTACTTCTACTACCTGCTAGCATTCTCTATTTCAAATTTCATTATTAAGGTTGATTCCAAACTGGGGTTTGACTAAGGAAAACCCCTCATCCCAACAACAAAACCATTTTTTTCTTGTAGGTACAGCTACGAGATGATGAATATCTATACAGATCTGATACCCTTTTCAGTGAACTTTTGGGATTCGAGAACAAAATTTCCATCAGAGCTATTTCAGGTCAAGGTCGACTTTCAATGGGGGTCAAGATTGTACCTCGGGGTAAGATCTTACCCCGATTCTGAGGTCAAGGTTGACCTTTCTCTGAAAGACAAGATTTTTCTATGTTTTCTCTGTCTCGGCATTTCAAGGCTAGACTAGGTTGCAGAGTCTCCTGAAACTGAACATAGACATTAGAAATTAGTGATTTCTAAATATGTCCCTTTTCAAGATAAGTATTCCTATTTTATTAATTTTGCATGTCCATAACATTTTCCATCACATATTTTTCATCTTTACAATAGTGAAGAAGAAAAGGTGGAAATCTGAGTCTACAATAGAGATTGATGAAGTGTTGACGCTAGTGAATAGTGAAGGAATGAAGTGAAGAGAAAGAGTGCACAAGGGATCTGACTAAGAAATAGGTAGTTATAGATTTAGAGATCAAATTTTATACTCTTTCTTATTAACATTTGTAGTAGGAAAATATCTTAATCGAGTGGACTTAACAGTCTTATTAACCTTAATAAAAAATAGTCTTATTGTAAATCCTTGAGAGAGGTGACATTCTAGAAGAGCGTTCAAAGCCCTTTAACCAGGCCACTCCTAACAGGGTGAAGATCCTAATAGATCTAAGGAAAATCCCCTAATAGGGTCACATTTAACAATGCGCATTGTAATCTTTAATAGGGTTGGCTCTTAACCAAGCATACTTTAGAAGAATATTTTGATTGGCGGGTGATGATTCCCACACTGGTTTTTCCCAAATTAAGTTTCCATGTTAAATAATGGTGTCAGATATGTTGAATGTTTATTGTGCATGTTATTTGTTGATTACTTAAAGTTGTTGATTAAAAAAGTTAATTTACTATTGTTATCAGTTACTACTAAAGTTTAACTTACCAAGTTGAATTAGAGTTAAAGTTTTGAAGGTTTAAAGAATCACTTATTACTGATTCATGCCCCTCTCAGTAATTGAAAAATATTATACATATCAATGAAAGGAAAATTATAGTATGTTGTTCACAGTGGACCTGATATTGCACACGTTGTTGGCATAGTTGCTAGATTTTCATCTAATCCTAAAGGTGCACACATGATTGTAGTGAAAAGCATATTTAGATATTTAAAAGGAACTGGAGTTTATATAAACATAGATTGGGTAGGAAACATTGATGATAGAAAAAGTACAAGTGGAGGAGATTTTTATCTTGGAAACAGATTAGTGTCATGGATGAGCAAGAAGCAAAATACGTGGCTGTTGCAATAAACTGTCAACAAGTTTTATAGATTTATAAAATACTAGAAGGTATACAAGAAAAGGTAAGTGAACCTATTGTTATACATTGTGATAACACTAGTGCCATCAATATATCAAATAACTTGGTAATGCACTCAAAGACCAAGCACGTAGTTATCAAATATCATTTTCTAAGAGAGCAGGTACATGATAAAGAAGTGAGATTGGAATATATACCTACAAAAGATAAATTTGTAGATATATTCACTAAACCACTACCTAAAGAGAGATTTGAATATCTGAGAGGTAGATTAGGGGTCCTACCCCTATCGGATATAAATTAAGAAAATATGCAATATGCATAAGTTCATAGCACCTAATCAGAATTTTATGAACATGAATTAATGTATTGGATGACTACTCTATGGGGGAGCACTCCAGGCTCGAAAAAGAGGAAGCACAATATAAGCACACATTCAAAAGACAAGAGCTGAAAGGTTAATCACCTTTGGCATTGCTATAAAAGGGGGAGAGATTATTGATTGGGAGAGATTAATAATTAGTTAGATTAGAATGAAGGAAAAACTAGTTGTTGGAAGAGAGATTAGTGTTAAAAGGAAGAGATCAGATAATCAAAAGATAGGATAAGGAAAGTTTCATGCATGGATCTTAAGATTGAAGGTTGATAAGATTGCATGAAATGTTTTCCATCAATGCCAAAGAAGGAGATTGTTGGCATAACTGCATATTTGTTGGCATAACATGTTGAAGAAGCTTTCTACTGGTAAGAACATGATTAGTATACATGATAATAAGTTATATTTTAACATTGATGTCAAAGTATTTGGCATGATGTTCTGATTTTTTACCATATCTATTGAAAGTTAAGTAAGGTTCTTATCGGGTAACTGTTAAGACTAACAATGGTGGACATATGAATGATGAGTATAATAAGGAGTTAAACTGAAGGATTCTATTCATAAAGATATTAATTAGTGATGACTAAAGGTGAAGGTAATTTGATCAAGGTACCTACCAATAAACTATTGTCTTATCGGTACATTAAATAAAGTCTTATCGGTACAAAGAAAAACTTATCGGAGATAGTGATGATATAACTTAGACAAGTGAAGAATAAATGATGAATTAAAAAAGAAGGATGAATCAAAGATAATCTTAAAGAAAAAGGTGATGACACAAAGATCGAGGTAAAGCATATCAAAGAAGTTTCTACAAGAAGAAAAGGTTTATCATTTAGAAAAAGTGACAACGATGTAAAGAAATTAAATATGGATAGTTAGCTTAGATATGGAGGATACAGATCATTGGATTGGAATTTAGGGTTTATGATTGAGGAAACATACTTAAGGAAGAAGAAAGAAGGAATATGGTATCGTGCTGGAGAAGAAGATAATTGTCGATATGAAGGATCAAAGAAGAAAAGAGAAATGAATTGGTATTTTATTGTACTTCATTAGATTTAAATTAGCAAGGATAGTGACAAGTATAGATCATTTTATTTCCTATTACTCTCTAACAATTGTGACAGTAAAATCCCTTATTAGGAAATCCTAACAGGTATGTTGTAAAATCCTCTAATCAGGTTGAATTCAAAAAAGAATGTTTAAAATCCTCTAACCAGGTTACTCCTAAATGGGTAAAGACTCAAATATGTCTCAGGTAAATCCCTTAACTAGGTAGCATTTAATAGTGATTTTGTAACCCTTATCGAGTGGGCTCTTAATTAGGTGTATTTCAGAAGAGTACAATTTTTTGTGGGCATTATTCTCACATCTTGGTTTTCACCCTAATCGGGTTTCCATGAGATAAATACTTATGTTATTGTTGAATGGATGATTTCATATGTTGCATGAATGTTTAATGTTGAGTTAACTGATAATGATGTTATAGGTTACAATATATCTTAATCGGTAAATTTGTTAAAGTAATATTGAGACTATGAAATTAAGTTTGGGAAGGTGATTACTAATTCACCCCCCCTCTCATCAATCGATCCTATACCTACAATATTTGGATGATTATAAATATACAATAAAATTCATGTCATTACATGTGATTTCAAACTATATTTCATTTGAATGGGGACACTAAAATTAGATTCCAAATGTTGAAAGTATTTGTTTTATAAAAAAATATTTACATTTTATATTGATAATGGAATCAAAATTTGTAATTATAGCATTTGGGATGGAAACCTTACTTATATCTTCATCACATAATTTTATCTACACTATTTTATATCGTATTTCAATGAAAGTTCATACCCAACCATATATTAAAAGAAACATGTTTCTATCCATGTTAGACTTAATTTCAAGCATGGTTGAAATGAGTTCATCCAATTAGTTAGAATGGACAATAAAGTATGTCAAAAACTACTTGTAGATCTCTATATCAAACAATAACTTTATCAAAGATGAATATTTAATTTTTAAATACAATTATACTATAGATATTTGGATAACAATAAAAAGAGTGGAGCATAACAATACTTTTCCTTTATGAAAGATTGGTTTTGAGCAGGAAGAGGAGTGGGGGTGGGTTTTCAAATTCTGAGCTTATAGGAGGAGAGGATGAAGATGAGGATGACGATGCAGGAAGATCTCAGAGGGTTAGTGCTTTGGTGGTGGCTTGTTTTGTCCCTGCTACACCTTTTTTCATGGACATTGGTGCATTGGGGTTGTGTGTTAGGAGTTGTTTTCACCCCTATGGTGTTCCTTGGCCATATTTTCCAAGCTTTCATCGGTTTCCCTTTGCGAGTGAGATGGTTTGTTAAGGGGATTTATTTAGCGCCAGTTTATGGGGTGTTTAGTCTCCCTATAGGCATGTTGTCACTATGTCATTCTATCATCTCAACATGCTCTTTCTTCATATCATTGGATACCTTTTTGGTTTCATTCTCGGCTTGGTTTGTGATTATGGTGTTTCATGTGGTGGCGATTGTCATTTTTGTGTGGGCACCATGACTTGGATCATGTTGGCTCTAAGTTTTACTTTTCAAAAGACTCCTTTGTTGCAAAGTTGTTGTAGTGTCTAGATCCTCATTATTTCATTTCAAGGTGTTTTTCATTGGAGTTGGGGCTTTGGTTTGGTGAGTGGAGTTCTTATGGTTGTGGAGAAAGGTGTTTCTCTTACTTCCTAATTTTTGGGTGTCATTATTACATCTAATTCCTTGTTCTTGTTTATGTTTTTTGGTCTATCACCTTTGTTTTGTGTTTCTCTTTTTGGGGGCTATGCCTATATTTTATGCAATTCTATTAAGACTTTCCTCAGTCCTTGCATTTTTTACCATAATATAACTTTCATGAACGAGGACCCCTCATATTGGTTTCTTGAGGAGATTATCTTAGTTAAATCCCTACCTTGATGTGGGCTTAATTTTTTTCTCTATTGTGGCTCTATTTTTTCTAAGTTTATGGGTTTCCCCCTTTTAGGGAAGATCTTTCCTGCTTTGGTGTGAATGGAGATGTATCGACTCCTTAGTCTTTTAGAGAGTTGAAGTGGTTTATGGTTTCGTGCGTCTTGTGGAAATGGATTTTTATACCCCATTTATTATTTATGGGGATGATGAATTTGTTAGAAGGATCATATTATTGTGTGACATGAGCCTGAGGTTTGGTTCCCTTCCTTCCCCAGACTTGTGGTGGTTGTTGTTAATGGAAGAGGTTCCTTGTTTGGGGATCCTTGTGCAATGTAGGCTCGCTTTTCCATACTGGGTGTAGTTGTCTATGCCTTGGTTTTCTATGGTGAAGACAAAGTTTGTGACCATTATTTTTGGTGTTTCTTCTCGTGAAAGTAGTTTTAGTGGACTAGCATTTATTTCTTTGGATGCCAATATGGAGATTATTGATTTATTTCTGAGTTGTGATGGAAGTTGTTTACCTTTACAATTCTCCTTTTGTCTTCTCATTGGGATTGTCCATTTTTTTTGGTGGGGACAATGGTCTTATTTTCTCTAGTGGCCAATTAGTTGTTGAAAGTTTTCAAGGGCTCTTTCTAGTATGTGGTTTTTGGTTAATGTGTGTAGCTAGCTCTAGGGTTGTTCTATTGGCTTTTATAGGGGCTTGGCATATTGTTTTTTCTTCTTCCTCCTTCAAAATTACTATAGAGGGGAATGTGTCTTCTATGGAGGTGGAGACATGATTTTTGAAGGAGGGAGTTTGTAACATTATGTGGGTTCCATCCCTTTGTGGTCATCATGGTGTGGGAAGGAATTGTGGTGTTCTCTCCCTCTGGCTAGTCTCTTCCCACCTTGCTACTATTGAGGTGGAAAGGATTTTTCCAAGGAGGAGGTGGATTTTCAGTTGGGAGATATTATTTTGTCACATGTTGGCTTTGATGCCACTTGGTTATCTAATGTGCCCCACTTGGTGGGTTGCTGGCAGTGTGTTGTTATTGGCTTCTTACGGCACTTGCATTGTTAGTGGCTAGTTGTGGTATATTTTCCTCTTTGTAACCATCCTATAAATTTTTGGATAGTGTGCCTTTTATGGCCTTGAGGAATTTTTTCTTGTACCTTTCATGTGTTGTTGGTTCCTTAACAAAGTTTTAGTTTTGTTGTAAGGGTCAGTCCCATTGTTTGGCTACTTAATCAAAAACAATAAAAAGGATATAAAAAAATGATTGGATAATATTAGTAAAATTTAATATAAGAAAAATTAAGTCAACAAAGGACATATTTAAAGATTTAAATAACTTAGAATGTAACAATAGACATCTAAGACAAGAAACTTGAAATACAAGAAAAATAAGGCATGCAAAAATGGTATAGAAAGTAAAATAAGAATAATCAAACAAGGATATTTACATAAAAGAAAAAGAAAAAATTAAAAATATATTTAAATAAATAAAGATGTTAAAAGATGAAGAAAGGAAAAGTAAACACACATGAAAAAGAATAGATATTAAGAAAAAAACATAAAAAATATCTTGCAACTAAGAAAAGCAATACATGAACATATGAGATAAAGGATGATATGATCAAAATCCCAAAGTGTATAGGAAACATAAGGTAGATAGAAGAGTAAAGAAAGTGGATTATATAATAAATATGTCACTATTGGAAACTGCAATTGAAGCAATTGTTGTATTGTCATTGATGTCAAACCTTAACTGGTAATATTGTTGCTATTTAAGAAAGTACTATATCTATTTGAGTGTTGCTAAGGGGATAGGCAAGGTTGGTAACAACAACACCTAAGGAAAGGTTGAGTTATCTTGATACTTCAATGAGTACTTGATTATGTGGCAAAATGATAAGACAATGTATTGTTTATCCAAGTAAGAATGAAGACTAAACTGGTAGGCTTAACCAAGCAAAAGTGAAGAAATCTAGTTTAAGTTGAATGTTGTTTGTGTTGACCGAGCTAGTATATGCCGAGTAAAATCAGTGTTGACTGAACACCAGTTAATTGCTGATAGTGTTAGCCGAGGAAATAGTTTATGTGGTGACCGAGCTTTCTAGAGAAGACCGAGAAGTTGAATATAGTATTGACCGAGCATTAGTATTTTGCATTTGAGGAAGAATTCAAATTTCCAGCCGACATCGTTGAATTATTGGATTATATAAAATGTGTTGACTTTACTTATTGATTGTATGAAGGCATTTAACGCACTGTAAATTTTTTTTTTGTAAATCTTTTAAGAGGTTCAAGATATTTCTAGAAGGATAGTTGAAGAACATAATGTAGGACAGATTCCATGAATCTTACCTAACCCTAAGATCTATGAAGGAGATTAAGTGGCAAAAGATGTATTGACCTAATAGAGGTAGTATTAAGGAAACCTAAGAGAGAGGTTGAAAGAGAGAAGTAGATGCTGGAAGTATTGTTGATGTTATTGACTGTCTAAGAAGAGAAGGCTGAAGGAGAAGTGTTGTGATTGCTTGAAGAGGGTTCCGAGTAGATTAGTGATGGAGATGGAAAAGGTTCACAGTCAGTAAGATAGCATATGTGTACGGAATTGGATCTAATATTTGCAAAGTGAGTTGTATGTTTTTCAGATCAATACTATTGCTACTTTCTAACCATTGTAACAGTCAAAATCCTTTTAACAGAGGTTGACCTAACAGTCATAGGTATAAATCTTTTGAACAAGGTTGCATTTTAATGGAGTCTATGTAAGTCCTATAACAAGGTGCACTTTTAACATAGCAGTTTAAATCCTTTAACCGGGTCGCACCTGACAGTGTGTTTGTAACCTTTGACAAGGTCGACTTTTCACCGAGCTCACTTCAGAAGAGTGAACATAATAGTAACATGTTACAAAGTGGTTTTTTCCAAATTGGGTTTCCACTATAAATCCTGGTGTTGATACTTGTGTGAATGTTTTGGTTTGAACATTTCTGTGTTTTACAAGTTAGATGCTATTAGATAAGTGGACCGCATTGTTGTATGTTTCTATTATGCAATCAATGATGACCAAGTAGGTGTTGGTTATTAGATCTGATTTGTTGAAGAGTTTTAAAGTTTGTTTTTATACATCTAGACCTGAGAACAACTGATTCACCCCCCCTCTCTATTGTTCTAAATCATATTAACAATTGGTATCAGAGCTGTTGGTGCTTACAGAGAACAAGTTTGAAGGTACTTGAAACAAATGATCAAGATGTATAAGGAGGTACCCAAGATGAATAAGGAAAACTTTCCTACATTGAAAAGCTTGATGAAGCTGCATCTGGCCGGTATTGGTGATTCTGTAAAGTATTACATTGAGCATGACTATGCCACACTTGTTGCACCTCTGACTACCGAGGAAATGAAAGCTAAACAAGATCACAACCAAAAAATGTTGGAGATTGTGTCTGCCCTAAGTTATCCTAAATTTGAAAACATCAAAGACTGCAGTACTGTAAATCAAATGTGGGACACCCTTGCAAACATTTATGGCGGTGACATAAATGTGTTGAGAGAAAAAGCTGAGAGCCTAAGAGGTAAATTTGATGAAATGAGAATGCAAGAAGGTGAGAATATTGCATAATATTGTGGTAGAATAAAAGTTGTAAATACTATTAGAGGAGAAAATGGAACCATTGAGGATGAAACTGTAATAGGAAAAGTACCAAGAACTCTGCATCCTATCTATGCAATCAAAATTTCTATAATTCAGGAATCTAGATGTAACTCTACTAATGCTCTTACTTTAGAAAGTTTGGTTGGTAAGCTTACTGCTTTTGAACTTTTTAACTATGATAACTTCACTGTTAGTAATATCGAGTCTGCTTTTAAGTCACAAATGGTTCTGAGTAAGTCAAAGAAGGAAAAAGAAAGATGCATCAATGAAAGTGAAAGTGAAAGTGACAGTGACACATCTGATGAAGAACTTGAGGATCTAGAATCTCTTATGGCTAGAAGAGTGAAAAGGGGAAAAGGAAGGTACAAAGGTAAACTCCCTATTATATGTTTTTCATGTAATAAAGTTGGTCATATAGCTGCTAGATGTCCTGACAAGGATAATAAGGATGAAGAAAGAGACAACAAGCATAAAGACAAAAGAGAAGATAGAGGTTACCGAAGATACAAGGACTACAAAGGAAAAGGTAAGAAATCCTGCTACATTGTCGAAGAAGAGACTGACACTGATAGTGATGATTTTGAAATTGAGGTTGTCTATGTTGCAATGAAAGATGAATCTGATGAGGATGAGAAAACTACATTGATATCTTATGTGAACAAAAATGATAAATAGATTATTGACAATGGTTGTTCACATCATATGACTGGAGATAAGAGTAAGTTTGATACCTTAGATCATTATAAAGGTAGGAGTGTGAAATTTGGTAATGATGCACCATGTCCTGTTAGAGGAAAAGGATTGATTAAGCTGACTAATAAGATCACTTGTGAAAATGCTTATTGGGTTGAGGGTCTTAACTATAATCTACTGAGTGTTGCACAGCTTAATAGCACTGGCTACCAAGTGGAATTTCATCATAGGAAGGACAAAATATTTGATGCCACTAGTGAGCTGATTGGAAGTGGAGAACAGACAAGAGGTAATTTGTTCTATCTAGAGCTATCTGAAGAAACATGTATGATTGCACAACTTGATGATATTTGGTTATGGCATAAGCGGCTATGTCATGTTAACTTTGATAATCTGGTAGAAATTAGCAAGAAAAAGAAAGTGAGAGGTCTACATAGATTGAAGAAACCTGAGAATGTAATGTGCAAAGAATGTCAGTTGGGTAAGATGACAAAGTCTAGTTTCAAGAGAAAAACCTTTACTTCTGAGAATATCTTAGATTTGGTTCATACTGACCTTTGTGGACCGATGGGTGTACAAAGCTATTATGGTGCTAGATATTTTATCTTGTTTGTTGATGATTATACCAAAATGATGCATGTAATGTTCTTAAAGGAAAAATTTGATGCTTTTCAAATTTTTAATTGGTATGTGGCTAAGGTTGAAAAAGAGACAGGTAAGAACTTGAAGTGTTTGAGATCTGACCAAGGTGGAGAATTTACATCAAATGAATTTAATCTATTTTGCAATGATAGAGGGATCAAAAGATAGATGTCTACACCTAGAGCTCCTCCATAGAACGGTATAGCAGAGAGAAGGAACAGAGCTATCTTGGACTGTGCAAGGACATTAATGATTGAAAAGAATGTTGCACAAAAGTATTGGAAAGAAGTTGTAAGTACAACTATTTATACTCTTAACCGAGTATAGATAAAAAAAGGTACAAATATGACACCTTATGAATTATGGCATGGGTATGCACCGAATGTAAAGTACTTTAGAATTTTTGGAAGTAAGTGCTACATATTAAAGGATAGTAGAAATGGAAAATTTGATGCGAAAAGCGATGAGGGTATATTCCTAGGTTATTCCGCAAAAAGTAAAGCTTATAAGTGTTTGAATTCTAACACTAACAAAATTGTGGAAAGTGTGAATGTCAAAGTTGATGAGTGTACAAAGAAAAATGAGGTTGATAGTAACAAAGAACTAGAAAATTACAGATCTTTTGTGTATATAGAGGAAGAAGAAGCAAGTGACAGACCTGCACCTAATGTTGAGTCTTGGGTAAGCAATGCCAAGCATCAGGACAACAATGCCGAGAGAGAAGAAGAATGTGCCAAGCGATAGGAAGAAGTTGTTGAGTATCAGGAAGAGGTTGTTGAGCATTTAGAAACTGAATCTGACAATCTTGTTGGTGAACCTGATGAGAAAAATGAAAGGAGAGAAGAACCTATTCTAGCACAATATTTAAGGAGACATCACAAGCCTGAACAGATTATTGGAGATAAAGATACTAGAATTTAGACCAGAAGCAAGGCAATAGATCCAACATGTTTACTATGTGAATTTGAGCCTAAGACAACAAAGGAGGCATTAGAAAATGATGATTGGATAGAAGCAATGAATGAAGAGATAGACCAGATAGAGAAGAATGATACTTGGACTCTGGTGCCGAGATTAGAAGATAAGAATGTCATTGGGACAAAGTGGGTATTTCGTAATAAGCTGAATGAACATGGTCAAATCACAAGAAACAAAGCTAGACTAGTATGCAAAGGCTATGCACAAGAAGAAGGAATAGATTATGGGGAGACATTTGCCCTTGTAGCAAGATTGGAAGGAGTCATAACTCTGCTTGCATATGCTACCTATAAAGGTTTCAAGGTATACCAAATGGATGTTAAGTCTGCATTTTTAAATGGTATATTGGAAGAAGAAGTATATATTGAACATCCAAAAGGATTTGTTGATCCAAACATAAGACACATGGTTTGTAAACTGAATAAAGCACTGTATGGACTAGAGCAAGCTCCCAGAGCATGGTATGAGAGATTGCACAACTACCTAATACATATTGGATTCTCAAGGACAAATGATACAAGAAATTTGTACTTGAAAGATGAAGAAGGTAAAGGAATCTTGTTGGCTAAGATCTTTGTAGATGATATTATATTTGGTGGACAAGATGCATTGTGTAAGAAATTTTCAAATGAAATGCAAACTAAATTTGAAATGAGTATGGTTGGGGAGATCAAATGTTTTGTTGGTTTGCAAGTATATCAGATGGAGAAAGCAATTTTCATCACCCAGTCTAAATATGTTCATGAGATACTGAAAACCTTTGGTATGGAAGATTCAAGGCCAGTAAGTACTCCCATCGCTACTGGAGAGAAGTTGTCTAAAAATGATGATGTTGTAGAAGTTAACCAGACTTTGTATAGATCTATGATTGGAAAACTACAGTATGTTATACATAGCAGACCAGATATTGCATTAGCTATTGGGATTGTGGCAAAATTCTCTGCCAATCCTAAGGAAACTCACATGATGGCAGTTAAAAGAATCATGATATTTGAAAGGAATTACTGACTATGGATTGTACTACAAGAAGCATGACAAATTGAACTGAAAGTGTATACAGATGCTGATTGGGCAGGAAATGTAGATGATAGAAAGAGTACTAGTGGTGGAGCTTTCTTTCTTGGATAGAGATTAGTTTCCTAGACAAGCAAGAAACAAAATTACATTTCCCAATCCACTGCTGAAGCTGAGTATGTGGCTGCAACTGTGAACTGTTCAAATTTGATATGGATAAAGCAATTGTTGGTAGGCATGAAAGAAGAAATCACTAAACTAGTTGTCATATTCTATGACAATAGAAGTGCTATCAACATCTATAAGAATCTAGTGATGCACACAAAGACCAAACACATTGCCATCAAGTATCATTACTTGAGAGAACTAGTACAAGATAAAGAGGTCCGCATGGAATATGTGAATACAAAGGAACAATTAGTAGACATATTCACTAAGGCTTTACCTAAAGAAGTTCATGAATACCTAAGAAGTCAATTAGGGGTCCTTCCCCTAACCAAGGCTGCCTAGTCAAGCTAGGAGAACTACATCAAATGTGTTGCAAAGAACATTTAACAAATTGATGCAGAGAAAGGTCACACTTTAGGAGCAGCCTAGAGTTGTGAAAAGCACAACAAAGTCAAGAATCAGTCATAAGCAAGATAACAGAGGGAGAAATATTATTACTGAACTGAAAGGATGATATCTACATCTACAGGGTGTATGTTTTTGTTGCTTCTTTGGCATTTTTGTCAAAGAGGGAGATGATCACAGATGAATACATAGAATGTGAAGATCAAGATAGTGGGAGAAATTCAGTGGATGGTCAAGCATGGCTAATTGATTTTGTATCAAAATGAAGCTAAGGATATTATAAATATTTCTGATGGACAAATAAGTTTTTGGATTGGTTGGTAATTCATGTGATATTCATATGGTGTTGCCATCAATGCCAAAGAGGGAGATTGTTCGAAACTACAATTGAAGAAATTGTTGTATTGTCATTGATGTCAAACCTTAACTGGTAAGATTGTTGCTATTTAAGAAAGTACTATATCTATTTGAGTGTTGCTAAGGGGATAGCAAGGTTGGTAACAACAGCACCTAAGGAAAGGTTGAGCTATCTTGATACTTCAATGAGTACTTGATTATGTGGCACAATGATAAGACAATGTATTATTTATCTAAGTAAGAATGAAGACTAAACTGGTAGGCTTAACCGAGTAAAAGTGAAGAAATCTAGTTTAAGCCGAGTGTTGTTTGTGTCAACCGAGCTAGTATATGCCGAGTAAAATTAGTGTTGATCGAACACCAGTTAATTGCCGAGGAAGACAATGTTAGCTGAGGAAATAGTTTATGTGGTGACCGAGCTTGCTAGAGAAGACTGAGAAGTTGAACATAGTATTGACTGAGCATTAGTATTTTGCATTTGAGGAAGAATTTAGATTTCCAGTTGACATCGTTGAATTCTTGGATTATGTAAAACGTGTTGACTTTATTTATTGATTGTATGAAAGCATTTTATGTACTGTAAAACATTTTATTGTAAATATTTTAAGAGATTCAAGATATTTCTAGAAGGATAGCTGAAGAACATAATGTAGGATAGATTCAATGAATCTGACATAACCCTAAGATCTACGAAGGAGATTAAGTGGAAAAAGATGTATTGACCTAATAGAGGTAATATTAAGGAAACCTAAGTGAGAAGTTGAAAGAGAGAAGTAGATGCTAGAAGTATTGTTGATGTTATTGACTGTCTAAGAAGAGAAGGCTGAAGGAGAAGTGTTGTGATTGCTTGAAGAGGGTTCCGAGCAGATCAGTGGTGGAGATGGAAAAGGTTCATAGTCAGTAAGCCAACATATGTGTACGAAATTGGATCTGATATTTGCAAAGTGAGTTGTATGTTTTTTAGATCAATACTACTGCTACTTTCTAACCATTGTAATAGTCAAAATCCTTTTAACAGAGGTTAACCTAACAATCATAGGTATAAATCCTTTGAACAAGGTTGCATTTTAATGGAGCGTATGTAAGTCCTATAACAAGGCACACTTTTAACAGAGTGGTTTAAATCCTTTAACCGGGTCACATCTGATAGTGTGTTTGTAAAATTTGACAGGGTTGGCTTTTCATCGAGCTCACTTTAGAAGAGTGAACATAATAGTAACATGTTACAAAGTGATTTTTCCCAAATTGGGTTTCCACTATAAATCCTAGTGTTGATACTTGTGTGAATGTTTTGGTTTGAACATTTCTACATTTTACAAGTTAGATGCTATTGGATAAGTGGACTACACTATTGTATGTTTCTGTTATGCAATCAATAATGACTGAGTAGGTGTTAGTTATTAGATCTGATTTGTTGAAGAGTTTTAAAGTTTTTTTTTATACATCTGGACCTGAGAACAACTGATTCACCACCCCCCCCCCTTTGTTGTTCTAAATCATATTAACAGCCACAACATAAAGAGAAAGCCAAGAAATGAAGTCAAACATCAAAATGTCTAGAAAGTATTAAGAAAGATGGGGTCGGAATATCTAAATAATGTAATCACCCCCATTCACAATGTATATGCTATTATTCAAAAATATGTTAGTGTCACAACTAATGCCTCCACTTGACCATTAATGCAATTATGAAGCACTTACTGGCATGAAAAAGGGAGCTCTACATGGATGTTAAGTATGATGTACTTAAAAAATGAACTAGTATAGAAGTCTTATTTAATGTTTTCACTTTTGGGTCATATACAGCCTCAAAATAAGGTGTGTTATGGTGAAAAATAAAAATATAATGATATAAAAGAGCCCTCTTCATTTACTTTAATATGATTAACATCATCAAGTGAGGAAGTTGTGTATTTGTGAGTAGGCTTACTATCTATCTTCCTTTTGTCTATATGAACTTGAACTTTATTATTTAACCTAATGCATCCACATATGAGAGATATGTATACACATTGATAGGAACAACAATAATTAACCTTTTCCATTCATTTTATTGGAGAGAATGTAATAATTTTGGGTTTCAAAATTTTATTACCATATGTGGAGGCTCTTTCAATGTAGTGAATTTTATAAATTTATTATGCTTGATTTTTGCATGATAATTTTCATGAACATCATCAAACATAGTGTTGCTACTCCATTTTCTAAATTTTATGATGATGTTAACTCGTGTGAATGGAGAAGTGCTAGAAATATGTTGATAATATTATTTTAGGAAAAATTAAGCCAATAGCATGAAGAGTCCATTCAAATGCACACTCAAACTAAATCAAACCAAGAACCCTTAAATTGATTAAAAGATTCATAAACATATTAAAGAACAATTAAATATCTCACTCTTCCCAAGATCCATCCTCATTTATTAAATCATTTTAATTATTTAATTAGATAATAATTTCTTCTATAATTAAATAGATTATTAAATATATTTAATTATTCATTTTTCTAAATAAAGTTCTTCTAAAACTAAATAAATTTAATATTTTAATCCATCATGCATATGATTAAATAAGGTTAAATTATGTAATCATAATTTCTCCCTCACTCAACTACTACTTGCTCTTGGTCGTTTGATAAATTAACCCACTCTTCCACAATCATGCATTCAATTTTCTCCTTCATGCTATCAATTAATCCCTTAACTAGCCTAATCTATTACTCTCATTCATTGATCTTCACATTTGACTTACATGATCTCCAACATTGATCAATATTTGAAAATCTATAAAATTAATCCTCATTCAACAATTGAGAATGATAAAAATAATGGTGGGTTGAGATAGATCACTTGTGTGAAGGAGAAGGATAGGGTTTATTGGAAAAAGATTCAAACATCCTTTACAAAAATTGTCCAAAGAAAAAGAAAGGAAAACTAGAGATTCATTACAGAGAATTAATGTGGGAAATTTCAATGGAAGGATTAAAGAGGACACCCAAAGAATGGTAAGAAATCAACTTTATTTTAAAGCCAAGACACAGAAAAATTATTGGGGATAGTATATGCCAAAAATATGGGAAGGGAGATCAAGAAGGATTCACAAAGGAGAAAATGGAAGAAACAAAAATAGATAGAGAATTGAAAGATCTACTAAGAAACCTCTTGTATTATTCCCCAATAACGTACCAATTTTCTTGACTTCAAAATTAGGGGTGCCAATAAATCCTCCTTTTCTAAAGAAGTTATGGATTATAGAAGAAGGAATCAAATAATGCATTTTGAAAGTAACTAGTTGAACAGAGGATTTAGAGAAAAATATGAAGTGGTAGTTTTAAAAATAGAAGGGGATGGGTTAGTATAAGGATAATCATGACCACTTTCAAATGGAGCAAGATGGGAGATTAGGGTTTCAAAGCACATGTAATTCTCAACAAAAAAATAATTTTGATGACAAGAGAAAAACTATAACATCATTTTCAACAATAATATAAATGTATTTCAGTCCTAGAAAAGAGGGGTCAGAAAGGTTCAAATAAATACTAGGATGAAGAAATGGGTTAGAAAGGAGCAAGAAAATGTTGGTGTTGATCAAAGTGAATTTCTCAAAGAAAGATTAATGGAAAGAATATTCAATAGAATGAAAAATTTCCCCAACAAGTAGTGAGCTTATTAGAGGTGAGAACAATGGTGGCAATAGAAAATTCTTTAGGATTGGTCCACCTGCCTCAAGAGATCAACATCACCTTCACAAATAAGTTTCTTAGTTATCAAATTAAATATTTAAACTATTTGGCATTAATTTGTTTGCTATAGAATCTGTCTATTACCTTTAATGAGATATCGAGGTGGATTGAGAATAATTAGTTAGATGTGAAAAATATAGCTTTCTTAGACAATTCTCAGGGGATTTTCATTGTTATTTTCAATTCCAAGGAAGGGAAAGAAAAAAATTTAAGAATAAGTGTTTGTTTTATAGAAAATCAAGTCTCCATATGTAGGCCTCAACTCCCAATTTTTCTATAGGAAATCACATGATAAAATTCATCATATTTTGGGTCTAGTTTCATAGTCTTCCCACATAATATAGGGGGTCACTATTTTAGAAATCAAACACAACAAGTTAGGAATCTTTTTCAAAATTGATCCCCTCTTTTTGGGAAAATTAAACTTTCCTACTATGGTTTTCATTTTTATGGACACTCTAAATACTTTCCCTTCCTCTTTCAAAATTCCTTCTAGATATGGAGAATGGATATAGAGGATTTACTATGAGAAAGAGAACATAGCTTGCAATAAATGTCACTTAGCAGGTCATCTATCTAACAAGTGTGGTAAAATAATTATTCAGGTAGAAGATATTTGGGATTCAAAATTATTAACTATATGCAAGAAAAATATATCCATTGAATGAAACAACATAGATTCCCTATTTCTAGAAATAAAAAAAGGGAATTCAAAATTGGTAATCTCAACAAAAGGGAAATATTATCAAAGGATAGTAGAAAAGATATTCACCAAGACCTATTAGGAGAGAGTCTGACTAAAGATAACATATATATGATCAATACCTTCATACAAGAAAATATTATGATATTCCTATGGAAGATATATTGGACCCTTTATATAAATCAACATATGAGAATGAAAAATATCTTAATGTGCAAAAAGGAAGAAGTAAACGAGGATTCAAAAGTATCAACTAGGAGAAATGAATTAATCGAGAAAGGAGTATAATTAAGAAAGAGAGTAACATTAAAAGGTCATGAGAGATTAAAGGAAGTTCAATTAATGAAAAAAAAACATTAATAAGTTTTATGTCAAAAAATGTTAGAGATGCTATATTCAAGAATCAATCATGTTTTTTTAGTAAGGAAGGGATAATACAACTTCTAAAGAAAATCATTAAACATTAAAGAAGTTCTTGTTAGACAGATTGAGATGTTGGAATTGGTGGCATTGATGTCAAAACCTTCATACCAGTTTCTTTGTGGTATCTGTTGGTTGTTGGCAGTATCGATTGAATATTTATGGTTGTTGCTATGTTGTCGATATGATATCAAGGTTTCATTTTTTCATGTAGAACATATTTTCTACATGTAGTTTTGTTGTGTGGCATTAGGTGTACTTGTTTCTACTATGGAATACATCTTCTAGTACATCTATATGTTTTAATGAGTGTAGTTGGTTGGAGTTTCTGTTAGTGCCTATAGACTACTAAGTTTACAATATTCCTCTAGGTCTTCCTACTACCTAGAAATTCTCACACTTCATCAAAAGTTTTGGAATAGTGATTATATCCTGTTCTGGACAAGTTTCATCAGTTCATATTTATTGGCTAGTTTAAAATATTGTATTGATCAAGTCATGGAATTAGTTGTGGTCCTCCAAACATTCCATAATCTTTCACTAAATGAGATATGAGGAGTATATATCTTAAGTGTGACCTATATTTAGGTCATGTGGTAATGTGTTGTATAGAATTCTTAAGTATGACCCAAATTTAGGTTTGATGGTAGCATGCTAAATACAAATGTAATATCTATTGTTTTGTGGCTAACATTTTTTTTCGCTGACTTAGCTAGATACCTTATCAAATGTATATAAATAGAGATATCCTTTTGTGTCCAAAGTATAGATGGATGTGTACGTATGTGAGAAACAAAGATCTGAAGGTGATATAGTGTAAGTCTATTTTGGTAGGTATCTCGTAGCAGTTTGTAAGAAGAAGAAAGTTAAGTGAAGGATTGAAATGATATAGTGTGAAGTCTTACATACTATGTTGTAGAGGTTTGGTATATGCTGGGAAAAGATCTATATCAAAATTCTGCTATCAATGATTATTGTTCTTTCATTTGGAACTAGTTCATGAATAGTAAAATGAAATTCTATCAATTTACATTTTGTCAATAAAATATTTTGTAATACACCTTTTGTATAAGGGTAGTTAGCATGACTTTCAGTAAGCTATCCGTAGTGAGAAAAATAGTAGTGAACCCTTGTAAAAATCACCTTAATTGGTATCACAACATTCATTTCATAAGAATTGACTTCTCCATGGTTTTTCATAGTTTGGGTTTCCATGTTATATTTGGTGTTATGGCGTTGATTGTCCTTGTTCTTTAATTCTTTTATCAATCATAATTTTTTGAATGGTTTATGTGCTTATTGGTCTAGTAAATTTTTTAGAAAGTGTTTTGGAATAATTGCTTCAACCACCCCCCCCCCCTTCAGCTATTTTCCCTGTTTAACAATTGGCATCAGAGCTTGGTCGCTTGCAGATATAGCTTACCCACGTGAGGGAGATCTTGGTTGTTTGAATAGATGGAAGGAGAATACTATTCTGATGATGATTAGAAGATCATGACAAGAGACATTAAGTGCACTAAATTAGAGAATAGGGAATTGAAATAAAAGTTGAAGGAAGTGAATGGATGTATTAGTAAGATGAGGATTCATATTCAAAAGTTTAACGCAAGGCATAAGGAAGCCGGTTAGAAATTAAAGGAATCAAAAGAAAAGGTGGATGATTTGGAAAATATATTGAATGACAAGAAATGTAGTAAGGAATTTATCAAAGATGGGTTAAAGTAGAAAATAGAATGATGGAAGAGAACCAAAGAAGTGAAGATCGCCTTAGAAGAATGGAAGAAATTTGAAGAGAATCTCAAGGACATCATCAAGATGAAGTCAGATTAAAATAAAAGTTGAATCAAGAATTAAGGAAGCTGAGATCTAAGGCTAAGGTTTGTGAGAGAAATACTATTTTGAAATAGTTATTAGCCACGTAGAAGAGCCACACAAATAAGCAAGGATTAGGGTTTACCTATGAATGTTCAAATTAGAAGGAAAAAGGCAAAGAAAAATGAGTTGAAGTTGAATAAAAATATGAGGTAGTAAGAAAGGTCAAGGTTCTAAATAAATGTACAAGAAGTCATTTGGTAAGGCAACCAAATTCTCAAAGGTAATTATCTTTAAATGGTTATTGTTACATATTCAATAATTTTGGTCATAAGGATATTGAATGTAGGACAAGAAAATAATAGGAGGTTCAATGATTTAATTATCATAAGTTTGGTCATAAAGTGAAGAAATGGAGAAGTCAAGTTGCTAATCTGGTTAAGAGGAGTGGAATGAGTAATATATTTTTGAGGAAGAATGGAAGGAGCCACACTAGGTCGAGAATTATGCATATAAGCAATATGAAGAGGAGGTATAGGTGGTGTAGGAAGAAATCCTCATCTAGGATCATCCTTAGGTTTACTAAGTTCACAAATCATTTTAATCTTGTAGGCTTGGTATGATTGAAAGAGATAGTCAAGATGGGTTTGAGTTGGTTGAGACATGGAAGGACAAAAGAACTCAAGGTCGACCAAGTCTCTAGTCATGGAAGGTTGATAAAGACTATGATTAATCATGCTATCTCCATTGTGAGGGAATTTAACACATTTATGAATAGGAGTGTTGGAATTTGATGAAGATAATATTGTCTTTGATCATGCAAATGTATTGTGGTGTTGTCATTTCTAGCAACTTAATTCATTGGAGGAAAAAAATCATTGTTACTAATGGAGGTGAAGATTAATGTGATGAAATATTTAAGTGTTCAGTCAATCAGGCAGAAGAAAGTGTGTAATTAATAGTTAATCAGATATGGAACAAGAAATTGAGTTAAGGTGCACAATCATAGAGTTAACATCTGAAAATGTATATCTATCTATTCCAATAATTGCATCAGTTATCTTGGAGTATTCTGAAAGTTATTGAAGATTGAAGTGGAATTGATGGTTAGAATAGTGAACCAGTGGAAACAATTGGTTAGATCAGTGTTGCGGTCAAATCTTAGTGGTTGGTTGACATGTTTTCAAAATTTAATGCTTTGGGCTGACATCAAGCTAGGATGTTAAATTTTTTTTGGCGTGCTCGTTGTAATCACCTAAAAATGGACAAAGATCAAATCAAAGAAAATCAACTTAAATCAAAGCAAATCAAGGACATAATTGAATCAAATCAGATATTTAGCCAATCAAAATTAAAATCAAGTCTTAATTCGAGATAAATCAAAATTGAGAGTATTTTAATCAAATGCAATCAAATCAAAATACAATTAAATCAAATAATTGTATAGTCTTGGATTAAATTAAATGCAACCCATTCAAGGGGTACATGGCTAAAATAAATTAATTAAATCAAGTAATAAATCTCAATTACTCTCAACAACCCAAAAGGAGAGGAAATCCGGGCAACCAATGAGATTTGAGGAAAGGCATTCACATGGATCAAGCCAAATTCAATCTCAATCACTCAAAGTGAAAGAGAATCTTGACCATTGAACTTGTCTACTTGTCGCAAGCTTTGAGGACACAAACTTTGCATTGTCTTCAAAGGGTGGAACCAAAGACTCAACCAACGTTTAATCATGATCAAATACAACTACACCCCCTACCATTGGAAAATCTATAAAAGGAAGGCCTAAATCCTTCATAATTATCAACCACACATCTGAGAATTGCATTGAACCTCTTGCAATTTGAGTTTAGAAAGGCATTTGAGAGCTTAATTAGCATTTACTTTGATATAATTGTTAGCTTTAACTTGTTTATCTTATCATTCTCATTCTAGGACTGTCATTAATGGAAGCTTGCTGAGAGCTTTGCATTAACAATCTTAGTTAGAGAGCCATAGGATGCTCAATTGATCATTAATTTGCTAAATAATTTCTCTATTGCTTTGTGATTTATTTAGTTACTATTTCAATTATTGATCAACCTTAATTCTATGAAGATACTTTCCCTAGTATACAAAATGGAACCCACAGTGGGGCTCTAAGCCTCGTTTCATCATTTTCATCATATTTTGTTTCATTGTATTTTCCCTTTTCCATGAATTTTCTGCAAAAAATAAGTGAAGTATCGCGTACAAAGCATTTTGTCATGCCTATAGTCATTCTGATGACACTTGAGATCACTGTTCTGATGCCTAATAGCTGATAACTCACACCTAGTTGATCACTTCTCTTCTGTCTTAAATTATTTCTAGTCACCTGTGAGATAGCTGCTCATGCCTGTGAGATAAATTGTTCAACCTTTGCTCGTAAAGTCACATCTATGACTTAAGAAGTGTCGCAGATCTACTATTTGTTATCACTTGTGATAGACCTTTTCTATGCACTTTACAGAGATAGTCACGCCTAGTATCTCCTAATTCATGCTTATTATTTGTTAAATTGTCACTTTAAGTAAATCATTTTACACAATTTTCAATACTATTTACGCTTAGCAATAAATTGTTTATGCTTGATTAACTTTCAATGTCATCTATGTCACTAGAAAGTGACGCTTTCTATCTTTAAACTTACGCTTGATAACAATTTGATCACGCGTATAAGCTAGACAATGTCACTTACTGTTTGTTGTCTTAATTTGCTATCAGATTGATCAATTTAATTATCTAACTCTCTCTCTATATGTTTTTGCTATAAATGAGCAAGCAAAAAAAGGTCCAAAAACCAGAGAGCAAATTTAATCAAGAAGGCAAAGCTTTGGCTAAAAATATCAAGAGGGAGAACTTTGAGCATATTAAAGCGGTTCTTGAGGAATCACAAGAGGAAGAAAACCAGGTATATCAAAATTATCTTAAGGTTGTAGACGCTTACAAGACAAAATTTGTATCTCTCAATTGGATTTTTACTCCTTAGTTCAATTTTTTCCTTAAAAATTTGCAAACAAGGTGCTTAAGGTTCAATAGATAATTCTTTTCTTCTTCATTTTCGATTTGGTTTCCCTCATTGCGATTTTTGGTGTTGGCTAACTTGCTATTGGAAAAGCACATTTGGAGAGAGCTATTGCCAAGGTAATGATAAAAATAATGAAATCACTCAAAAATGCCCCTAACTTTGGTTAGCTACAAGGAAAAGGTAAGCCTCAACTAGTCAACATTTTCCCTTAAATTGTGGCATTGGTGCATTTCAAAATCTAGTAAATAAGAGAGGTTAAGGAATTGAGCACATGAAATCAAAGCCCCTTGTTTGTGGAAGAGAGTAGAAATACTCAAATCCCTATAGTTAGTGGGTGAAAGAAATTGAACAACATTCTCTATTGTGTTTGGGAACTAAAGGAAAAGTTAGGGATATGCTCTTCACCTTTTGGTGAACCAAATTCCCAAAAGCTTGACCTTAATTCCATTTTCCTTGATTTGAATGAACATGCTAGAGAATTAGTGGGCTCACCTCCCAAGTTTTTCCTTAACGAGGCCGGTGAGAGGGACAACCCAAAGTGGGATACACTCACTTTTGCGTCAGGAATCCAACCCACTCTAAAACAAAATGCATGCATCCTTAATGGGGTGTGTGACAAACGGATTTTAAATTTTTCAAATTTCCTCTAGTAATCCTCACGAATTGCATCAAATCATACTTTTGTGCATATGGGAAACCCCTTAACATACTTGGGGGATGAAATTTTAAAGTCTATTTGAATGGAATCAATATTAAATCCTTGATAAAATAGCAAGACCACCTTTTAGATCCATGTTTTTGTGCTAGGTAGGTGCTTGAAGTGTCTTTTTGTGCAAAACCCATGACAACGTTCTTCAAATCAAACATTTTGTGTTAAGTGGGTAAAAAGAGACAAGTGAATGCATGATTGTTGTGTTTGAAATACATAAACAAGTGAGAGATATATCCATTGAAAACTCATCTTATATTTTTAAATCTCTTCAATATAAAATCAACATTTCTCAAATCAAGGATCACTTCAAATCAAACCCTTGTTGGATGTTGGTTTCCATGCGGTCCCACACATATAGGGTATCATTACAAGGAGATAGCACTCTTGTTGCAAAAAAAGGGCAAGAATTTGAATACCAAAGTCTTTTCAAAGTTCCTAATCAAGAAGAAATTTTTCCAAACCTATTTGAATAAGGACTTGGAGGGATGGATAGAAATTCAGCATATCATAATCACAATACCAACAATGCCAATCATAATGCCAAAGAAACACTTGAGGAAAGGGTTGATAGAGCTGCCCAAGACCTAGACTTCCTAGAGGTTATGGAGAAATTGATAGATAAGGATAAGAACTTTTTCCTAAACCTAGCCCAAAAGGGAGTAAAGTTGCCTTATAATTTTGATATTGACCAACTCAAGAAAGACCAACACCAAGATGACCCCATGAATGTTATGACTAGATAGATAAAGGCCTTCCAAGAACAAATTGATGCCATGAAGAAGGCAGCTAAACCTAAAGCCTTTTCCGTAGAAGCTTTGTGTCCTTTCCCTTTCGACAAAAGCTTAGCTATGGTATCTTTTCTTTTCAATACCATTTTTCCTAAATACGATAAGTACATGGGTAAAACAAACCCACAGGATCATCTAAGAGAGTTTTTCACCCTAAGCATAGAGTTCATGCATAATGATACATATCTAATGAGACTCTTTCCTAGAAGCTTAGGAGGTCCCACAATGGAGTGGTTCTTGAAACTACCCCCAAGAATAAAGACTTTTGAGGAGTTAGCCTCCAAGTTTGTAACCCATTACTCTTATAACATTGAGCACGAAATCACAATGCTCAAGTTATGTGATACCAAATGGAAAGATGGAGAGTCCTTCTTAGGATTCATACAAAGGTGGAGGACCATTTTCACAAGGTATCCATGAAGTATCCCTGAGAAATAGAAGATGAAAATCTTCACCAACAATTTGACCACGGAAATGAATTATAGATTACAACTTCAATGTCCCCCAACATTTGAAAAACTCATAAAAAATGGGATCAAGATTGAAGATGTTTTGGTCAAGAGAGGTGAAATCAAATTATTTAAAGATAACAAATCCAACAACAACAACAACAACAATAACAGCAATAACAATAATTATGTGCCTAAGTTTTTCAATAATCAAGGGTCCAATAATAACAATGATAAATCTAAATCATGGACAAAGAATAAAAACAAAAACCTTGTGAATGATGGAGTTGTGGAGGCCCACAACTTGAATTCAACCCCTTTTATCCTACCATATGGAGCTAATTCTTCAAATAATGTTAATCAATCAAACAAAGCTCCATATAATTCCAATAATTCCAATAACAATTCCAACACTTCCAACAATAATGCTAATGGGGACAAATCAAAATCCTCCTACTCCAATTATAATAAAAAGAAATTCACCTACTTAGGTGAACCTTTGGAGGATGTATTAAGGACCTTGGTTACTAATAATGTCATCACATTACCCGATATGAAAGATTATGAACCTGAAGTTAAACCTTATTGGTGGAATGAGGCCCATCACTGCGAATATCATCAAAATAGAGGTCACCCAATGAATGAATGCATGAGGTTAAAACACTTGGTGCAAGATTTAATTGATAAGGGAACCATTCAAATTGAAGGACCTTGAAATGGTGGAGATCATATGGCCTTCAAAAACCGCTTTTTGAATCATGAAAAGGGTGAGTCATCAAATGCTAATCAAAATAAAGAAAAAGGGCAATGAGAAAGTGAACTTTGCTCATACCTATGATAACACAATAAATACTCTAAGAGAAGAAGATCAAACCATAAATGTTATCATAGTGAAGGATAAGTCAAGGAAAGTATCATCCAATGTTGTCACTAGGGGGAAAGCATAAAAAATTATCCTACCTACCAATGCTCCAAAGATTATGTTATCAAACCAAGCTTCAACATCATCATCAAAACAATATAACTTGGTTGAGCAATTATAAAGAACTCCTGCTCAAATCTCTATTCTTGAGCTGCTCAAATTATCACCAATTCATAAGGATATCTTGGAGAAAGCCTTGTTGGAAACAAATGCGCCTCTAAATTTGGAGGTAGACAAATTCCAAAATATGGTAGGGCACCTAATTGCACCCCATTGCCTATCATTTTTTGAACAAGATGACATGTCCCTTAATCATCCTCAAAATATTCCCTTACATATAGAAGTGTTGATCCATAAGCATAGGGTAAAAAGAGTCCTTATAGATGGAGGAGCCACCCTAAACATTTGTACCCTTAACTTGGTGAAAGCCCTAGGATTTTATGAGGAGGCTATTGACCCTAAGAAAAAGATAACCATAAAAGCTTATGACGATGAAGAAAGAGCCTCAAAAGGAGTCATAATATTACCCATAAGAGTTGGTCCCATGCAAAAAGAAGCCATATGCCAAGTGTTGGACTTAAATTTGACTTACAATATCTTGTTAGGGAGGCCATGGATCCATAGAATGCAAGCCTTTCCTTAAAATTATCATCAATGCCTAAAATTCCCATATCTAGGACAAGAGATAATGGTAAGTGGGGATTTAAACTCATTCCAATATTGTAATAATGTCAAGCCTATCAATGACTCCTGGGTTCCACACAAAGCTGAAGGGTCTATATCGAATCAAATTGATCAAGGTCAAAGTTCTAAGGACATCCCTTTGTTGAAAGGAAAAGAAAAGATGGAAGAAGAGGTTGTTATTGAAGATACACCAAAACTCATTAACCTAACTACATCGACTAAAGGAAAAGAGAAGGTTAATGAGGATAACATTATTGAAGAACCAAAAGAAGACCATACCAAAGCTACCCAAGTGTACACCAAAGAGGCCCATTATCAAAAGATGGACCAAATGATGAAGAATTTTGATAAGCAATGTAAGATCAAGAAAAAAGGAGTAGGTGAATACTTCTTATCTACGATGGACCTACCTTTATCACCCAAGTCCTTTGGAAAACCTTCAAATCTACCCCATAGATATAATGAGAACTTTGTGAGGGCAAGTACATCATCCACCATGGATGAAGAAGACAATGAGATCCTAAACTGGTTATATAAAGATGAAGAATCAAGTGCACATGTCAAACATATTCAAAATATAACCATTCCCACACATCAATATGGGAAAGGGTTTTCAATCATGCAAAAGATGGGGTACAAAGGTCAAGGACCTTTAGGCACAAAGAATGAAGGGATCATTGAACCCATAGAAAGTACATGGTGAGATTCCAAGGAGAAAATAAGAGTAGGGTATCTTGAGGAAGGATACACTCAAAAACATTATCCCAAACTTTATAGTGAAATATTACAATTAGAATCTCATAGTGATGAGGATTCTAATGAATGGGAATGGGAGACCCTATCAGATGAGTCATGCAAAGATAAGGGTATTGATGTCATTCATACCTATGCTTCTACCAAAGATAAAGGACCAAAAATAGAATCACCTTCAAATCAAGCATCTAGTTCTAGCCAAGTGATCCTAAATGATGTGCCAAGCATAGAAATAGAGATAAATCAATGGGTAGGTGAACCATATGTTACTTCATGGAGACCTACTATGGAAGAATCAAATGTTAGGTTTAATCCACATGATTTTTATCCAACAGAAACCCTAGAGGAGTCTAGTGAGGAGGACTTTGATCCTTCTTCTTTAGAACATTTAGAGGAAGCCCATGTTTGATATTTTCAAGATATAATGTATGAACCCTCCAATAATGAGATATACACCCTCAATCCAATCAAAACAAACCCAAGTGTTGACCCATTAACTCTCATTTGTCCAGGCTTAATTGAATGGAATTCCATTGAACCAACTACCTTGCCAATTTTCTTAAATGACAACATGGTGTCCCAATACCTCAATGCGGTTGAACCTTCTTCTATCAGAGAATATAAAGAAGAAATAATCAAAGGGAGCATCCAAACTTTCAATCCTAGAAAAAATGAAAAAAATGAAAAAAATAGAAAAGGAAAAGAATCGAGTGTGGAAAACCACATTGTGGCAACATTAGATCAAGAAAAAAATAAAGAAATAAAGGATGTTTCCAAAGGTGAAAACCTAATTGAGGCACCTAAGGAAGGGAGTTTGGATGCTCTACCAGAACATTATGAGGAAAGATCTCTGATCTTAATTGAGCCAACAGAAAAGATAAACACTGGATCAGAAATAGAGCCAAATATCATCCACCTAGCAACATCAGTATCTAGCGAAGAAAGGACATAATTCATTAAGTTTTTTAAGGAAAGAAAAGCCAATTTCACATGGTCTTATGATGATATGCCAAGTTTCAACCCAAATCTGATAATGCATCATCTAAATATCAAAGAAGGAGCCAAACCTGTTAAAAAAAATCTAAGGAAGATGCATCCTCATGTAGCACTACTTGTCAAAGTGGAGTTAAAAAAACTATTGAAGGTGGGATTTATAAGGGCCATTGATTATGCACAATGGATCTCAAATATAGTGCCAGTATCAAAAGTAGACAAATCCATCAGAATCTGCATGGATTTTAGAGACTTAAACTTGGCATGTCCTAAGGACGATTTCCAACTTCTAAGCATTGATGCCATTGTGGACTTAACAATAGGACACTCTATGTTTTCACTCATGGATGGATTTAGCGGATATAATCAAATAAAGATAGCACCAGAAGACCAAGATAAGACTACTTTTACATGTGCATGGGGTACTTTTTGCTGGAATGTCATGCCATTTGGGTTAAAGAATGCAGGAGCAACCTATCAAAGAGAAATTACTACAATATTCCATGATATGATGCATAAGTTCATGGAGGACTATGTGGACGATATATTAGCCAAATCTCATTCAAGAAAAGAGCACCTTCCAATTTTGGCAAAATTTTTTGAAAGGTTAGAAGAATTCAAAGTAAGACTTAACCCAAAGAAATGTGCATTTGGAGTCCAATCCGGTAAACTACTAGGTTATATTGTATCTACAAAAGGGATAGAGGTGGATCCCACTAAAGTGAAGGCTATCATGGAATTGGAAGCACCTAAAAACATTAGTCAAATGAGATCTTTACAAGGAAGGATCCAATCCATTAGGAGATTTATCTCCCAATTAGCCGAAAAACCTCATAACTGTTGGAAACTACAATTGAAACAATTATTGTATTATCATTGATGTCAAACCTTGACTGGTAAGATTGTTGCTACTTAGGAAAGTACTATATCTATGGTGAGAAGGGAAAGAAAGGTTGGTAACAATAGCACCTAAGGAAAGGTTGAGTTATCTTGATACTACAAAGTGTACTTGACTATGTTGTACAATGATGAGATAATGTATTGTTTATCTTAGTAAGATTGAAGACTAAACTGGTAGGCTTAACTGAGAAAAAATGAAGAAATCATGTTTAAGCTAAGTTATGACAGAGTCGACCAAGTTAGTGGATGCTGAGAAAAAATCTAGTATCGACCGAGTATCACTAAATTGCTAAGGAAGACAGTATTTGCTTAGGAAACAGTTTTAGTAGTGACCGAGCGTTTTACATGGAGACTAAGTGGATGATCATAGTATTGACCGAGCATCAGCAATTTTATATTTGAAAGAATTTAGATTTGGAGCTGACATTGATGAATTCTTGGATTATGTAAAATGTGTTGACTTTATCTATTGATTGTATAGAAGCTTTTAATGCTTTGTAAAATGTTTTATGGTAAATCTTTATGAGATTTTAGATGATTCTAGAAGAGGAGATGAAGAACATGAAGCGGGTAGATTCAATGTATTTGACCTAACCCTAAGATCTACGAAGGAGATTAAGTGGCAAAAGAAAAATTTAACCTAACAGAGGAAAGTATTAAGGGAACTGAAGCACTAGGTATGAAAATGTATGGGTGAAGGAGATGCTGGAAGAACAGTAAAGTTTTATTGACTGTATAAGTGAAAAGGCTGAAGGAAAAGTGTGGTGGTTGCTTGAAGGAAAGTTCCGAGTAGATCGCAAGTGGAGATGGAAAAGTTTCAAAGTTAGTAAACCAACATTTGTGTATGGAATTGGATCTGATATTTTGCAAAGTTGTATGTTTTTAGATCAATACTATTGCTACTTCTAACCATTGTAATAGTCAAAATCCTTTTAATAGAGGTTGACCTAATAGTCATATGTTAAATCCTTTGAACAAGGTTGCATTCTAATGGAGTGTATGTAAGTCCTTTGACTAGGCTCACTTTTAACAGGGTGATTGAAATCCTTTAACCGGGTCACACTTGACAGTGTGTATTGTAACCTTTGATAGGGTTGGCTTTTAATCGAGCTCACTTCAGAAGAGTGAAAATAATAGTAGCATGTTACAAAGTGGTTTTTCCCATATTGGGTTTCCACTATAAATCTTGGTGTCAATACTTGTGTGAATGTTTTGGTTTGAACATTTCTTTGTTTTACAAGTTAGATACAGCTGGGTAGTGGACTGTTAAGTTATATGTTTCTATTATTGAATCAGTGATGACCGAGTTTGTTTTGGTTGCTTGATCTGATTTAAAGAAGAGTTTTTGAAGTTATTTTATACATCAGGACCTGAGAATAACTGATTCACCCCCCCTCTCTATTGTTCTAAATCTTATTAACAATTGGTATCAGAGCAGTGTTGCTTATTAGTGTTTACAGAAAGTAAGTTTAAAGGGACTTGAAGCAAATGATCAAGATGTATAAGAAGGAGGTATCAAAGCTGAATAAGGAAAATATCCTTGCATGGCAAAGCATGATGAATTTACATCTGGCCGGTATTAGTGATTCTAAAAAATACTACATTGAGCATGACTATGTCAGACCTGTTGCACCTTTGACTACAGAAGAAATGAGAGCTAAGCAAGAACACAATCAGGTAATGCTAGAAATTGCATCTGCCCTAAGCTATCTAGAATTTGAGGACATTAAGGACTGCACAATTGATAAAGACATGTGGGACACTCTTGCAAAGATCTATGGTGGTGATCTATATGTACTGAAAGCTAAAGCTGAGAGCCTTAGAGGTAAGCTTGATGAAATGAGAATGAATAAAGATGAAAACATTGAACAATATTGTGGTAGAATAAAAGAAGTTGTGAATGCTATTAGAGGAGAAAATAGAACTATTGATGATAAGACCATAATTGGAAAAGTGTTAAGAACTCTATGTCCTATATATGCTATTAAGATCTTAGCTATTCAGGAATCTAGATGTAACTCTGCAAATGTGCTTACTTTGGAAGGTTTGATTGGCAAGCTAACTGCTTTTGAACTATCTAACTATGATAATTTCACTGTTGATAGTATTGGAAATGTTGAATCTTCTTTTAAGTCACAGTTAGTCCTGAACAAGCCTAAAAAGGAAAAGGAAAGATGCATCAGTGAAAGCGAAAGTGAAAGTGAGGGTGACAGTGACACTTCTGATGAAGATCTTGAAGATCTAGAAGCTCTTATGGCTAGAAGACTGAAAAGAGGAAAAGGAAAATACAAAGGTAAACTCCCTATTATATGTTTTGCATGTAACAAGGTCAGTCATATAGCTGCTAGATGTCCTGATAGGAAGGATAAAGATGAAGAAAGAAATAATAGACACAAAGATAGAAGAGACGACAAAGGTTACTAAAGGTACAAAGACTACAAAGAAAAAGGTAAGAAATCCTGTTACATTGCTGAAGAAGAGACTGATACTAATAGTGATGATTTTTAAATTGAGGTAGCTTATGTTGCAATAAAAGATGAATCTGATGAGGATGAGAAAACTGCATTGATTTCCTATGTGAACAAGAATGATAAATGGATTATTGATAGTGGTTGTTCACATCACATGACTGGTGACAAAAGTGAGTTTGAGACCCTACATCATTATAAAGGTAAAAGTGTAACATTTGGTAATGATGCACCATGTCATGTTAGAGGAAAAGGATTGATTAAACTGACTGATAAGATCTCTTGTGAAAATGCTTATTGGGTTGAAGAATTGAATTATAATTTGTTAAGTGTTTCTCAGCTCAATAGAACTAGTTACCAAGTGGAATTTCATCACAAGAAAGCTAAGATATTTGATGTTACTGGTGAACTGATTGGAAGTGGTGAGCAGACTAGAGGTAATTTGTTCTATCTTGACCTATCTGAAGAAATATGTTTGTCTACACAACTTGATGACATTTGGTTATGGCATAAGAGGCTATGTCACGTTAACTTTGACAATCTGGTAGAGATAAGTAAGAAGAAGAAAGTAAGAGGCCTACCTAGATTGAAGAAACCTGAGAATGTGATGTGCAAAGAATGTCAATTAGGAAAAATAACTAAGTGAAGTTTCAAGAGAAAATCCTTTACTTCTGAACACATTTTAGATTTGATTCATACTGACCTTTATGGACCTATGGGTATACAAAGTTACTGTGGTGCTAGATATTTTATCTTGTTTGTTGATGATCATACCAGGATGATGCATGTAATGTTTTTAAAAGATAAATCTAATGCTTTTCAATTTTTTAAGTGGTATTTGGCTAAGGTTGAGAAGGAGACAGGTAGGAACCTGAAATGTCTTAGATCTGACCATGGTGGAGAATTTACATCAAATGAATTTAATCTGTTTTGCAATAATCAAGGAATCAAAAGACAAATGTCTACACCTAGGACACCTCTATAGAATGGTGTAGCAGAAAGAAGGAACATATCTATTTTGGACTGTGCAAGGACATTATTGATTGAAAAGAATGTGGCACAGAAATATTGGAAAGAATCTATAAGTACAACTATTTACACTCTTAACCAGGTACAGATCAAGAAAGGTACAAATCTGACACCCTATGAATTATGGTTTGGGCATGCATTGAGTGTTAAATACCTTTAGAATATTTGGAAGCAAGTGTTACATATTGAAAGACAATAGGAATGGAAAGTTTGATGCTAAAAGTGATGAAGGCATATTCCCAACCTACTCCACAAAAAGTAAAGCTTATAAGTGTTTGAACTCTAACACTAACAAAGTTGTGGACAGTGTGAATGTAAAAATTGATGAGTATGCAGAAAGAAATGAAGCCGACAACAAAAGAGAACTAGAAGATTATAGATCTTTTGTGTACATTGAGGAAATAGA
Source organism: Chamaecyparis obtusa (assembly GCA_027943335.1). NCBI lineage: Eukaryota > Viridiplantae > Streptophyta > Pinopsida > Cupressales > Cupressaceae > Chamaecyparis > Chamaecyparis obtusa. The sequence goes on from BSBK01002005.1 coordinate 2,005,584, forward strand.
AGAGGTAGGTAACAGACCTACACCTGATGCTGAGTCTCAGGAAAGGAATGCCGAGTGATAGATAGATGATGCTGAGCGTCAGGAAAATAGTGCCAAGAGAGAACAAGAACATGCCGAGCTACAAGATAATGTTGCTGAGGATTAGGAAGAGGTTGTCGAGCATTCAAAAGTTGAATCTGAAAATCTTGTTGGGGAACTTGATGAAATAGAAGAGAAAAATGCTGAACCTGTTTTGGCAAAATATGTAAGAAGACATCATAGGCCTAAACAAATAATTGGAGATAGAGACACTAGAATTCAGACCTGAAGCAAGACAAAAGATCCAACATGCTTACTATGTGAATTTGAACCTAAGACAACTAAAGAGGCATTAGAAAATGAAGACTGGATACAAGACATGAATGAAGAGATTGACCAGATTGAGAAAAATGAAACTTGGACTCTGGTGCCGAGACCTGCAGATAAGAATGTTATAGGAACAAAGTGGATATTTCGAAACAAGTTGAATGAAAAAGGTGAAATCACTAGGAACAAAGCTAGACTAGTATGCAAAGGCTACGCACAAGAAGAAGGAATTGATTATGGGGAGACATTTTCGCCTGTAGCTAGATTGGAAGGAGTAAGAACTCTGCTTGCATATGCTACTTATAAAGATTTCAAGGTATATCAAATGGATGTCAAGTCTGCATTTTTAAATGGTATACTAGAAGAAGAAGTTTACATAGAATAGCCAGAAGGTTTTTTTGATCCAAACAGAAGACACATGGTATGAAAACTGAAGAAAGCTTTATATGGATTGAAACAAGCTCCAAGAGCATGGTATGAGCAGTTGCATAATTATCTGATATAGATTGGATTCTCTAGGACAAATGACACAAGCAATCTGTATATGAAAGATGAAGAAGGTAGAGGTATTTTGTTGGCCAAAATTTTTGTTGATGACATTATTTTTGGTGGACAAGATGCATTATGTAAAAGTTTTTCACATGAAATGCAAATTGAATTTGAGATGAGTATGTTTGGTGAGATCAAATTCTTTGTTGGTTTACAAGTATATCAAATGAAGAAAGGCATTTTCATTACACAGTCTAAGTATGTTAATGAAATACTGAAAACTTTTGGAATGGAAGATGCTAGACCAGTGGGAACTCCTATGGTTACTAGACAATAGTTATCTAAGAATGATGATGCTGCAGAAGTTAACCAAACTTTGTACAGATCCATGATAGAAAAATTGTAGTATGTTATACATAGTAGACCTGATATTGCATTAGTAGTTGGGATTGTGGCAAGATTCTCTACCAATCCTAAGGAAACACACATGATGGCAGTGAAAAGAATCATGAGATACTTGAAAGGAACTACTGACTATGGGTTATACTACAAGAAGACTGACAAATTTGAACTTAGAGTATATACTGATGCTGATTGGGTAGGAAATGTAGATGATAGAAAAAGCACTAGTGGTGGCACTTTCTTTCTTGGATAGAGATTAGTCTCCTGGACAAGCAAGAAACAAAATTGCATTTCCCAATCTACTGCTGAAGCCGAGTATGTTGCTGCTATAGTAAACTGTTCAAATTTGATATGGATAAAATAGTTGTTGATAGGCATGAAAGAAGAAATCATTGAACCTATTATTATTTTCTATGACAACACAAGTGCTATCAATATTTCTAAGAATCCAGTGATGCACACTAAGACCAAACACATAGCAATCAAGTATCACTATTTGATGGAATTGGTACAAGACAAGGAAGTCCGAATGGAATATGTGAATACAAAAGAATAATTGGTAGACATATTCACTAAATCTTTACCTAAAGAAGCTCGTGAGTACCTAAGAAGGCAATTAGGAGTCCTTCCCCTAACTAAGGCTACCTAGCGAAGCTAGGAGCACTGCATCAAATATGCTACAACAAAACATTTGACACATTGATGCAGAAGATTGTCACACTTTAGGACTGTCCTAGAGCTATTAAGAAGAAGCAAAGACAACAAATCAGTCATAATCAAGATGACAGAGGAAGAAACACTATGGTGAATAGATATATCTACATCTGTTGGATGTATGTTTGAGTTGCTACTTTGGCATTTTTGTCAAAGAGGGAGATTGAACTAAAATAATAACACATGACACTAAAAGTAAGGGAGATTGCACTGAAATGAAAAATTAGGATAGAGGGAGATTCAGATACTTCTGATGGTCGTAGAAGTGAGATTTACAAATTCTGAATCAGAATGAAGCTAAGCATATTATAAATTTTCTCTGATGGATAGATATGTTTTTTTTGGATTCGTTGGTAATCCATGTGTTATTGAGGTGATATCATATGGTGTTTCCATCAATGCCAAAGAGGGAGATTGTTGGAAACTGCAATAGAAACAATTATTGTATTGTCATTGATGTCAAACCTTAATTGGTAAGACTGCTGCTACTTAGGAAAGTACTATATCTATGGTGAGAATGGAAAGAAAGGTTGGTAACAATAGCACCTAAGAAAAGGTTGAGTTATCTTGATACTACAAAGTGTACTTGACTATGTTGTACAATGATGAGACAATGTATTGTTTATCTTAGTAAGATTGAAGACTAAACTGGTAAGCTTAACCAAGAAAAAATGAAGAAATCATGTTAAAGCCAAGTTATGACAGAGTCAACCAAGTTAGTGGATGCTGAGAAAAAATCTAGTATCAACCGAGTATCAGTAAATTGCCAAGGAAGACAGTATTTGCCGAGGAAACAATTTTAGTAGTGACTGAGCATTTTACATGGAGACAGAGTGGATGATCACAGTATTGACCGAGCATCAACAATTTTATATTTGAAGAGAATTCAGATTTGGAGCCGACATTGTTGAATTCTTGGATTATGTAAAATGTGTTGACTTTATTTATTGATTGTATAGAAGCATTTAATGCTTTGTAAAATGTTTTATGGTAAATCTTTATGAGATTTTAGATGATCCTATAAGAGGAGATGAAGAACAGGAAGCGGGTAGATTCAATGTATTTGACCTAACCCTAAGATCTATGAAGGAGATTAAGTGGCAAAAGAAAAATTTAACCTAACAAAGGAAAGTATTAACGGAACCGAAGCACTAGGTATGAAAATGTATGGGTGAAGGAGATTCTGGAAGAACAGTAAAGTTTTATTGACTGTATAAGCGAAAAGGCTGAAGGAAAAGTGTGGTGATTGCTTGAAGGAAAGTTTCGAGCAGATTAGAAGTGGAGATGGAAAATTTTAAAAGTCAGTAAACTAGCATTTGTGTATGGAATTGGATCTGATATTTTGCAAAGTAAGTTGTATGTTTTCAGATCAATACTACTGCTACTTTCTAACCATTGTAATATTCAAAATCCTTTTAATAGAGGTTGACCTAATAGTCATATGTTAAATCCTTTGAACAAGGTTGCATTCTAATGGAGTGTATGTAAGTCCTTTGACCAGGCTCACTTTTAACAGGGTGATTGAAATCCTTTAACCGGGTCACACTTGACAATGTGTATTGTAACCTTTGACAAGGTTGGATTTTAACTGAGCTCACTTCAAAAGAGTGAAAATAATAGTAGCATGTTACAAAGTGGTTTTTCCCATATTGGGTTTCCACTATAAATCTTGGTGTCAATACTTGTGTGAATGTTTTGGTTTGAACATTTTTGTGTTTTACAAGTTAGATACAACTGGGTAGTGGACTGTTGAGTTATATGTTTCTATTATTGAATCAGTGATGACCGAGTTTGTTTTGGTTTCTTGATCTGATTTAAAGAAGATTTTTTGAAGTTATTTTATACATTAGGACCTGAGAACAACTGATTCACCCCCCCTCTCTATTGTTCTAAATCTTATTAACAATAATTTCACCCAACTATTGCATAAAGACACAATTTTCAAATGGGATGACAAGTGTGAAGAAGCCTTTAATCTATTAAAGAAATATCTCATGAATCCACCAATCTTGATGCCACCTATCAAAGGCAAGACCTTGATCCTATACATTTCAGCAATGGAGAATTCATTGGGGGCACTTTTAGCACAAGAGGATGAAACAGGAAAAGAAAAGGCAATTTACTACATAAGTAGAACCTTAGTCAAATATGAGCTGAATTATACATTTATGGAAAGGGCATGCTTGGCTGTGATTTTTGCTTCCCAAAAATTACACCATTATATGCTAGCCCACAAGATAAGGCTTATTGCCAAAATTGACCCATTGAAGTATCTACTTAGTAAAACAACATTGAATGGAAGGCTAGCAAAGCGGGTAATGGTGCTAAGTGAATTCAACATAGAATATGTTGATAGAAAATCAATCAAAGGGCAAGCCATTGCTGACCAATTAGAAGCACCACTTCAAGATGATGATCCCATCCAAGTGGAATTCCCAAATTCAAAGATTGTGAATGTCGAGGCAAAAACATGGCAACTTTATTTTGATGGTTCCTACACTCATCATGGATCAGGAGCAGGCATACTTCTCATCACTCCTCAAGGCTCTATTATCCCTAAGTATTACAAATTTCTATTTCCATGTACCAATAATATAGCTAAATATGAAGCCTTGGTTACTGGAATCAAGCTAGCATTAGAGTGGAAAGTGACAAAATTAAAAGTTTATGGAGATTCACAATTAGTCATAAATCAAGTCAATGAAGAATATCAAACGAAAGATGACAAATTGGTACCCTACAAAAACATGGTGGACAATCTTAAGAATTATTTCATACTTATTACATTTGAACAAGTGCTAAGAGAAAAGAACAAAGCAATGGATGCAATGGAAGCTTTGTCTTCATTGTTACAAATGCCTGATCAGAGTGCCAGATATGAGTTCTTGGTAGAAGAAGTGGTTCAACCTGTGTTTGACCCTACCCACCCTTACACCATTTGCTTGTTAACTACAAATGAATCACCTTGGTAATGACCTATTTACACTTACTTGAAAGATCAAATCCTTCCCATATTCCAAACTAGGAATCAAAATAAAAGCTTCATTCACCAAGCCACCCAATACACTATAGTTTTTGAAACATTGTATCGAAAAAGTCTAGATGGAATGCTCCTTAGATGTTTAGAAGAAGAGGAATCAAACTTAGCCTTACGAGAAATCCATGAAGGAATTTTTGGGTCACACTTGAACTAATTAACCTTAGCCAAGAAACTTCTTAGGATAGGATATTTTTGGCCCATGATGGAGAAAGATGCTTGTAACTTTGCCAAAACTTGTAGAAAGTGTCAATTCCATGGAAACTTGATACATGTGCCTGCACAAGAGCTTCATCCGATGACAACACCTTGGACATTCTATCAATGGGGTCTAGACCTAATAGGCATGATTTATCCACCATCCTCGAGTGGTCACAAATTCATCATCATGACAACTAAGTACTTTACTAAGTGGGTGGAAGTTGTACCCCTATCAACTGCAATAGGAAAGTAGATATCTTTGTTTATTCTCAATCATATTATTTGTAGCTATGGCATACCTCATCCTGTCATAACAGATAATGCAAGGCATTTTAAGAACAAAGACTTAAAGGAATTATGCACCAAGTTTTACATGATTCATCATTCTTCTTCAATCTATTACCTGCAAGGTAATGGATAAGCCAAAGCAACAAATAAAAACATCTTGAAGATTTTGAAGAGAACGATGGATAACTCAGGGAGAGATTGGCACATTAAAATAAATCCAACTTTGTGGGCTTATAGAACAAGCATAAGAATGCCAATAGGGGCTACACCTTTTTCATTAGTCTTTGGAACAAAAGGAATTTTACCTTTAGAGGTAGAACTTCCACCTTTGAGGATATCTATGCATGGTTTGATAAATGAGGAAGACTATAGGGTTTCTAGGTTGCAAGAACTAGAACTTTTGGATGAAAAATAGAAGCAAGCATTTGACCATTTGAAGGTGTACCAAAATAGGATGTCAAAGGCTTACAATAAACACATCAAGCCAAGAACATTTCAAATAGGTGACCTAGTTTTGTGAGAAAATCCAAAGAACCAAGATGAAAGGGAAAATAAAGGAAAATGGGAAGCAAACTGGTTAGGACCATTTCTCATTGTTGAAAATTTTGGGACCGGCACCTACAAACTAGTAGATTGTGATCGTGAAGAACTGCAAGAGCCTATTAATAGAATACATCTCAAGAAGTTCTATACATGAAGTAGATGAAAGATTATAAAGAGTATCAGATGAGGAGCATCATATTTATTGTGCATAGTTAAATGAGATCTTGAAAATACCAAAAACATTTGAAAAGCAGAAAAAGCACAAAAACATTTGAGAAGCAGAAAAGATAAAAAATAGTGGAAAATTGAGCATGAAGAAAGTAAAAACATTCATATATGATCCTCAAAAAGATGTTTTCTTGGTGAAAACCTAGCAAATAGGTGCCTCAATGATGTGAAAAAAAATTGAAAAAAAGAAAAATACAAAAAAATCAAAAAAGAAGAAAAGTGCCTTGGTGAAAACCTTAGAAAAAAAGAGAAAAAGCTTTAAAAATAGAAAAAAGAGCTAGATTCATTCAATCGGTGAAAAATTGGTAAACAGGAACCATTGAAAGTCCAAGTTAGTCGCATACCTAGAAGGTCACCTTGTAAATATTGCATTCACCAGCATTTGTATATATTGCATAATAAAACCCCACAGTTGCATTTGTGAGTACCTCAAGATTTTGGTCACCTAATCTGCAAATTGTCCTAAGTCCCACAAATGAAATCAATATCAAAATGAAGGAAATCTACTCAAGAGGAGAAAGGATTCATCAAAGCAAGCATTATTCAATTAGAGAATCAATTCATCACACTCGAAAGAGGAACACTTAATCAAATCTACATCCTAATCAAATTTGAGCCTAAAACGCAAAATTTGATCCAAGAACTGAAATGACCTTACCTTTATCAAGATTAAAAATATGAAATGGATGGAACTACACTTGATGTATGGATTTGAAACACATTGCAAAAAAATTTCTAAGTGTTAACTCAATTGTTGAAATCATTTCTTTCTAGCGAATCGATGAAATTTTTGGACTAGACAAGCTATGATGAAAGGATGATATTTTTCTTGGTTTCTGAATGACTGTCTTAAAATCAAAGTTTTAAATCATGTATTATTTTTCTAAGGATGTGATCATCAAAAAATCATCTAGGACTTGTACATAGGATAAACTTGAGATTTTTGCTTGTTTACGCAAATAGATACCTTGGCTATTTTGATCTTCAATATCATAATACCAAAATCCACTTGCAACATAGAATCTGACAAAATCGGTATTCACACTCTCATGATTGGCTTAAATCAGTGATGGTCATACCGAAGAGAGATGGGAAAGAAAACAAAGAGGTGCAAAAAGTATTCATATCATCATAGTTGAACTAGTGATGGTTGTACTAAAACGGGATTCCAAAAATGCTCAATGATGATTATAAGCTCCAAATTTTGAAGAATGACAGTTAACTGCATACATTTTAGATTAAGTGCATTGTATATATTGTTTTTCCTTCCTTAGCTTAATTTGCAAGGGGGTAAATTAATAATCTTGGTTAATCAAAGTATTAAAGAAATGGAGGGTTCAATTCAAACATCTTATCCTTGATTTCAACCAACAAAGTGAGATTATCTTTTGCATTCATACATAGCATTAATCATTATTCATTATTCATATATCAGAGAAAAGAGAAAAAGAATCATTACTCATACATCATTTGCATCATTTGCATACATGTAATTAAAGATAGAACTGCATACATCTGAAAACCAAAAAACATAGGGGCATTCACATCCATATTTCCATAAAACACTTTGCATCCATACATTGAAAATAGAGAAAAGCATGTCATAAATTCATCCATTAATGCATTCATCTATATATATCATAAAATAAGATATGTTGCATCCATAGCATAAGCACAAGTAAATGAATCTTAAACACCATATAGCTGCATATAAAGATAATCTCATAACAAACTCATCAAGAAAATCAAGGAAGTATATCATCATATAAGTGTTCACCAAATAATCCAGTACATCGGTATATCAAGATACAAATGTCATGAAAATGATACATCAAGTGTTTTGATCAATAAAGCAACATGAAACATGATACAAGGATATCAACAATGTGTAACTCTATCAAGTCATCAAGATACATCCCCAGCACCCGATCCATCTGGACCTCTGTCATCATGTCTATCCTGTGAAGGAGGAGCTTGAGAAGTGCTCGTTGCGCTAGGTCTATGAGTCACATGAGTCATAAACTACTGCATCAAAAGAGCTACCTAATCTAGTCTACCCACAACAGTAGATATATCTATCCTCAATGATTGAACATCCTGTGCTACACTATCAATGCTAGGAATAGCTTGTGAACTCTGTCCCATATCCTGTGACTGCTGAACCTATGGAGGCACCTGTTGTGCTAGAACCTGATCCTGTTGTGCTAAAGCAACCCTCTGTAGATGAACTAAGGGATCCTATCCACCAGGAATCTATCGAGCAACATCTATATGTACCTACCTCTATTGTCTTTGTTGTTGATGAGCTCTATGTTGTCTATCCATTGCTGCTCTAGGGTGTACCTCAGCTACATCATCTTGTCCTCTAGCTCTAGCCCTATCCCAGACATGTCCACCTCTCACTTGTGGTCCATGTCCTACTATACCAATAACCTGAGGCTCTCTCTATCCTCACCGTCTCTGATATCTCCTACCACCACCATCACCACCATCATCACCACTGCCACCATCATCTCTCTCATCCTAGTCTGGGATACGGTCTGCTCGATTAGTAAATCAAGGAAACCTATTACGAACCAACCAGTCCTGATACTCATGAGACATCCCAACATCTGCAACACCTGCAAGCATCTCCCATCTGCAATATCCCAAACCAGCAATTTGATCACATGCAAACTGATAATCAATTAGAGGACCCCACATTGATCACTCTACCTGTACATGAACATAAAACACTACACCCTGTGGCATATCATGTACTCTACCATACTAGAGAGATACTCAGCCAAGGTAGAAATGCTCAATAACACTAGTAGACCTACCAATCATCCATCGAGGAGAAAACATATAGGGAAGCTCATCATCATCCTCCCTCCAGTGCTCACACCCTATACATGACCACCACTGTACCTGATCAAGATCATCAATCTGTTAGTGCCAATACTCAAGCTTGTCCAGATGATGCTAGACAACCATGCCACTATACAGAAAAGAATACGAAAATCCTTGACCATGAATCCTATTGGAAATAGGCCTAGTAATGGGAAGATGCTCCCATACCCACAATTTTAGAATCACTGCACCTGAAGACAAAGAAGCGCTCTCTCTGTAGGAAACCTCATGAAAATCATGATACAACTAAGAAAGAACACAGGAGCCCTAATCAAATCATTGAGGTTGAGCAAGTAAATCCTCGAGGATCTTGCCCCATCCAACTAAGAAACCATGACCTCGCCGGTCGGGAAGAAAAAATCCACTAATAAGAGCACCAAGAAATGCTGGTAATGTTGGGAAAGAAGAAAACTATGGCCAAGTAATAGTATCATCATCTATAGTGTTGTCTCCAAACACTCATCTACAAAATGTACTATCATAAATAGAATCATAATATACTAACTCTCCTCGATAAGGAATGTGTAATAGTCTATACACATCCTCCGAAGTGATAGTCATCTCTCCAAAGGGAAGGTGGAAAGTATTGTGGTCAGAGTGCCATCTCTCTACTACAACAGCCAAAAGACCATGGTTCAACTAGAACCATGGCATGTCAAGAAGAAAACTGAGACCAGATATCTCAACAATACGATACTCTATCAGAGTCAGAGCCTGACTAAGATCAATAACCCATGATGTGATAGACTGTATGTAAAGAACAAGGAAGTGTGCCTATTTGGAAAAATAAAGGAATCATATTAGCATACCATATCAAGGAATCATCTAAAGTCAATCAATTTTATCAAAATTATCAAGCAATCACACCTAGTACTATTTGTTCGTGTCTCTATATCCTGAGAATGAAGTATCAGTGTGAATCATATCAGTTTTCACATTGATTGATTTACCCTATCAAATTGACAAATCACATTCATTGGTACCATTATCCTGATATCCTAATCAATTTTTTTGTTTAAATGCAACAGACCTAATCTTATCATTGGAATTAAACATCTGGAATTATCAAATTTTTCATCAGGAAAAATCAAGTACAAGTGAAATTTTTTTAAAAATCTTTCAGGCGTGATTTTACACATACCAGGTGACATTTCATCTCACGCGATATAGAAAAGATGTCAGGTGACAATTTATCTATCATAGGTGGTACTTCAGGTTACAAGCGACACTTTATAACACTAGGCAACAATAAAAATCTAGGGTTTAACACATGGAAAAACATATGCAAATTGGCATTAAAACCCTAAGGCTACATGGAATCATATTCTTCTCAGGCAAGAATAAAAAATTGATAGGTGACAGTTTACTATGCGGAGGCGTGAGTAAAAAGAATGGATGCGACACTTTAAAGTCTAATGCGACATTTAAATTATCCTATGCATGAAATTGCAAAATCAAAACAATGATGACATGAAAAAGATGCAATAAATGAACAATACATGCAATGAGGAAGTTAAAAATGACTCACTGGAGGTTCGTAGTCAGCTGGTCTTCGATACCATCAACATCTCTCGAACTGATGCTCTTTGATAGGGACAACCATCTCAAAAATCAAAACAGAACCAGATAAAAATCTCACAAGTCAAAAGTGAAAATGAATAGTAAATCAAGGTTTTTCAACCTATTTAAGCTAATTTGACCTAATTTAGAGGTGAAATTTTGACTTTGACCTATATTAACTTATTAGTTCAACTGGGGCAAATTGTGAATCATGGCATATCATGAGTGTTTTTCAGAAATGAAAACATATTGGATCAATCAATCAATCAAATTTTTCAAATCAAGTATCAATATGTTTTATTTCTAAGGGGGCATACCATTGGATAATCAGATCAACAACAGCAGTAACATCATCGAAAATCAAGAAACCGATCATCAAATCAAAGCGAAAGCTTTTATCAGGAAATTTTTCATAATCAAACGAATGGGGCATTGCATCGAAATCAATCATCAAATCAAGTATCATATCAAGATTTTTAATCAAGATCAAGCATCATATCAAGGATTAATCAAAGAGTGACCATCATATCAGAACGATCATTAAAACTATGTCAATTGAGAGTTTCATATCAATCATATCTACATCAATCTTGTATCATAAATCAAGGATCGACCATCAAAAGACATCAAACGAACATCAGAGATCGACCATCATTGAATTAGGACCTATCATCAAACCAGATCAGAGTATTCTTTGAATTGACATGCTTCGCACGTCAACTCAAAGAGGGACATTTATAATCACCTAAAAATGGACAAAGATCAAATCAAAGAAGATCAAGTCAAATTAAAGAAAATCAAAGACATAATTGAATCAATTGAATCAAATCAGATATTTAGCCAATCAAAATTAAAATCAAGTCTTAATTCAAGATAAATCAAAATTGAGAGTATTTTAATCAAATGCAATCAAATGAAAATACAATTAAATCAAATAATTGTATGGTCTTGGATTAAATTAAATTCAACCCATTCAAGGGGTACATGGCTAAAATAAATCAATTAAATCAATTAATAAATCTCAATTACTCACAAACCCAAAAGGAGAGGAAATTCGGGCAACCAATGAGATTTGAGGAAAGGCATTCACATGGATCAAGCCAAATTCAATCTCAATCACTCAAAGTGAAAGAGAATCTTGACCATTGATCTTGTCTACTTGTCCCGAGCTTTGAGGACACAAAATTTGCATTGTCTTCAAAGGGTGGAACCAAAGACTCAACCAAGGTTTAATCATGATCAAATACAACTACACCCCCTACCATTGGAAAATCTATAAAAGGAAGGCCTAAATCCTTCATAATTATCAACCACACATCTGAGAATTGCATTGAACCTCTTGCAATTTGAGTTTAGAAAGGCATTTGAGAGCTTAATTAGCATTTACTTTGATATAATTGTTAGCTTTAACTTGTTTATCTTATCATTCTCATTCTAGGACTATCATTAATGGAAGCTTGTTGAGAGCTTTGCATTAACAATCTTAGTTAGAGAGCCATAGGATGCTCAATTGATCATTAATTTGCTAAATAGTTTCTCTATTGCTTTGTGGTTTATTTAGTTACTATTTCAATTATTGATCAACCTTAATTCCATGAAGATACTTTATACACTCGCACATATGTTTAAGTTGGATTTAAGGGCCGACTTGTAAAACATTTTAGGGCTCTAGTCTTGACCTAGAACAACTATATAAATGGTTGCTGCAATGATGTTAGATGATGTTGTGATGTAATGTGATGATTTTTGGAGATAGTATAGAGGTAGAAAATTTCTCTAAGCGATGCAGTTGATGTGGAATTCATTGGATTTTTCATGCATTGAGTACAAATATCAGATCATTCTCTACTTTTTTATTCTAATAGATTAGCAAGCTAAATCCTTTAATAGGGTCACTCCTAAAAGGGTGCACATGATCTAGAGGTTAAACCCTTTAACAGATAACTCATTAGCTTGAGTTTGAAATCTCCTAAAGGTAGACTTTAACAGGTCTTCAAAGCTCTTAATCGGGCTACAAATACTCTTAAAGTGGGTATAGCCCCAAAAGGGTTGTTGTAATTGGTACTAATAGACCTGATTTCCAAGTGCACTAGTATAATCTTGTGGGCATCATCCCCACATGTGGTTTTCACCCTCTAACAAGGGTTTCCATGAAAAATCTTGGTGTCAAGTATTGTATTGTGTGATTGTTTCATGTGTTGTGTTGTTACTTGATATTTATATTTGCATGTTGGTTAATTGGAAGGATAATCAATATTAGTTTCACATTTATGGTTGGAATTTCCCCCCGTCCTCCCCTTAGTGCCTTATAATACTAATAAGGGGAAGCCAAAAATTTCATGGAGGTAAGCTAAGGAAGACCAGTTTGAATTAAAATTGATCAAAAGTAGGAATGACAGTAAAATTAGTGTCTAGGGTTTTACCACCAACTTCTACAAGAAATTAAATGGAACCATGGGAAGGAAAAAGGAAACCATTGCAAGTTTGAATCAAGACATTAGATTTATCATAAAAATATTTTTGCAAAAATTTACTAAAAAGATGTTCTTTAGTTATCACATTCACCATGCAAGTGGGATCAACAAGGGTACCATGAGAAGGAATGCCATTAACCCTAGCCACAATGTAGACTGGACCATCAAGTGCTTTAATTGTCTTAGTAGGATCAAAGGTAATGCAAGACTGAGGAGGAGGTTGAGGTATAGGTTTAACTTTAGGTTGGACATGTTCAACTTGGTTACCAACATAGCTAGCTTCATTAACTTTCTCATTATAGTCAATGCACTAGGAAGAAGAAGGTTGATCAATAGTATTAGTTGAATGAGATGGAAAAGGATTGGTGCAGATTTGAAAATTTTGATTAGGGGCTGAAACTAATTTATTTCCTTGATCATTATTACCATCAAACAAATATAGCCTTGGAATCAATCAGCTCTTGAACAACACCTGCTAGTATCATGACCAGGTTGACGATGGTATTGACAAAAAGCTTTCAGATCAAAGTATTTGGACATAGGTTTGGATGGTACAATTGGTTTGATATGAGGAAGTGTTAACATATTAGTATTCATCAAATTCATCATCACATTTTTCAAATATTTATAAAGTTGGGTATAAGTACTAAAAGGTTTAAAAATAGAGGACAAAGGAGCCACACCTTTAGATGTTGCTACAACTTGTTCATCAACTGTGTTAGATGAATTATTAATTTTGATGTAATTGTTCAATTTCCAAAATTTGTTGAAATTGGATGCGACATCACTCTTATAATAATGAATCACTACACACAATTGTGAAAAGGAAGAAAACTCAAAAAGAAGAATCTTATCTCTAATGTCTTTTTGTAAATTAGCAATGAAAATGCATTGTATTTCAATATAAGGCACAATATAAGAAATATAAGAATGAAAATGCTTAAATCTACCAATTAAATCACTAAATTTTTCCTTAACACCTTTTCTACAATGTATTAAATCAGTCAAAGAAATTTTAGGACCAATGTTGTTTTGAAATTATTGAATGAAATCATTAGAAAGATTGTGGAAAGAATCAATAGAATAAGGAGGTAAGGAACAATACCATTACAAGGCTTTGTCTCAAAAGGTTCTAGTAAAAAAAAATTCCATGAACCTATGGTCATGAGGGAAATCACTACACAAGGTTTGGAAATTTTTGACATGAGTCATAAGATCACCCTTACCATTATAAGTGTCAAGATGAGGAATGTCAATACTTTGTGGGATAAAAAATCGGATAATACACATAGACAAAGGACTAGAAATATCACAAGAAAGAATGTTGAACTTTGATTTAGTCATAGAAACGGTTTATTATTGCAAATAAGACATAGTTTGAGCTAGGCTATTGATAGTGGAATCAGTAGAATAAATGGGAGGAGAAATATGAGACATTGTAGGAGCATTGTGGGAAATAGAAGGAATATTTGAGTATGAAAAGAGAACACTATGATAAGTGGGTATGGATGAAGGAAATGAAACACATGGAATACTTTAAGGAATAGAAGGAAGATTAGGATTGGAAGTTTAAAATAAAGTTGTGATGATAGGTGGAGCATAATTAGACACACTAGGAATGGAAGTGGGAAAAGAGATCTCAACACTTGTAGGTGGAACAAAGCCTAACTCTTGAGTACATTCCTTAAAAAGATTTATATTGGTATGAAAAAGATGATAAATAGTAAGCAAGATGTTAATACCATGTTCATCATTGTGAATAAGCTTTCTTAAATTTTCCATAAGGGAAAGGGCTTCAACATTCTAATTCTCTTGAGCTAACCATTGTTCAAAATTTTCAAAGTCATAGAAAAGATTTTTGACTTGGACAAGAGGAACTCTTAGTTCTTCATCTTCATCATGAGACGAATGAGAAGAGTTGTTCTCCATGGAAAGATTGATATGATTAGAAGGCATGTTGGTCTCATCAAGATTCCTAGGAAAGAAGGAGGATTTAGGATCAAAGGAACCCATCAGTCTACAAATTATTCTAACTAGAATGCTATAGGTGGGACTCAAAGTGATAAAGCTCATACACAAGGAAATGAAATGAAAAAGAGATGAAATGCAACTTGAAAGAAATATGAAATTGAAGCAAATTTAACTATCAAATTTAAGCATGTAATTATGAAACTAAATGCATATAATGTAGCAAAGATGTAATATAAATAGTGAATAACATTGTTAACCCCAACTGATGATGATAGAGGGAGATTAGTTAAGGAAGATCTGATGGTGATGATGACAAAGACTAAGATTAGGGGTATACAAGATTGTAGAAGGATTATATCAGTTATTATAAAATCATTGATGTCAAGCAATTGATTTTTGGTTTATATTGAGTTGCCATATCATTCAAAGTATGATATAAGTTGAGTGAGTTGCAAAAAGAGAGAAGTGAAAAGTTGTGAAGTTGAAGAACTTAATTGGGAAACTAATACAGATCAGAAAATGATAAGGTAATAAGTGTTTAGTTGTTTTCTACTCTACATTTGATTATATCAAGTCAGTAAAGGATATTGGTCAAGTCGATAAACAAAACAGTCTAGTTATCGAGCATTAAGAAGTTATTCAATAAAAGGAAAGTAAGTTTCGGTAAAGAGAAAGGAAGTCAAGACACCGAGTACACTTAGTTAGTTACCGAGTGAAGAAAATAGAAATTTGGTTGAAGGAAAAGGAGTTAGCCACCGAGCAAGGAACATAAATTAAATATAAGGACCAGAATGACATTTAATGAAGATCCAAAGTGATCTGGAAGATTCTAAGGATGAGGAAGAGTTAGTTAAAGAGATATACGATCAAGAATATTCAAGGTGATGATCTATGGTGAAGATCTAAGTGGCAAAAAAGAAGGTACAAGTTCCAAGAAAAGTTCAAGTTCTGAGGTGATGATAAAATGTTTTACCAAGTTCCAAATTCATTAAATAAATTTATGAGGATGATCTAATGGTTGATATTAATTAGAGGAAAATGTAATAAAGGAGATTAAGAGGAAAAATAGAGTCTATATAAAGGATGAAATTGTATGAAGAACAAGCTGGAAAAGCTGAAAGGTGGATGTGTAACTGAGTGATGCAGTGAAGAAGAAAAAGGTTGAAATCTGAGTCTACAAGAAGATATTGATGAAGTGTTGAGGCTAGTGGATAGTGAAGGAAAGAAGTAAAGACATAGAGAAAGAAAGGGATCTGATTAAGCAAGAGGTAGTTGTAGATTTACAAATCAAATTTTTATACTGTTGCTTATTAATATTTGTAGCAGAAAAATCTCTTAATCGAGTGGACTTAACAATCTTATTGTAAAACCTTTAGAAAGGTGACATTATAGAAGGGTGTTTGAAGACCTTTAATCATGCCACTCCTAACAGGGTGAAGATCCTAACATATCTGAGGTAAATCACCTAACAGGGTCACATTTAATAATGTGCATTGTAATCTTTAACTAGACTAGCTTTTAATCTAGCATACTTCAGAAGAGTATTTATTTAGTGGGTGACAATTCCCATAGTGGTTTTTCCCAAATTGGGTTTCTGCATTAAATACAGGTGTTATTTGTGTTGAATGTTTATTGTGAATGTTATTGTTGATAGATAAAGTTAATTTACTATTATCGGTTAATATTGAAGTTTTTCTAATTGAGTTGTTACCAAGTTGAATCAGAGAAATTTTCAAGGTTTAAAGAATCACTGATTACTAATTCACCCCCCTCTCAGTAATCCAATAGTGGCACCCATAAGCCAATACTCTACAAAAAAATTATCTTACAATAAGTTAGGAATGCACTTGCATATAGGCTCATTGCTTAATATTAAAAGGGCTACAACCCAATATAGAAGATCCATTGCCTTACAAGGATCACTAGTACATTTTGCACCATTTTTCAATGCAATATTGGTCAAAGTTTCTACCCAACACAGTCGAATAGTCAACCAACTGGTTCATCACTATTATCTACGTCAAAATATTGACCCATACCTAAAACCATCGAATGATCAACTCCCATATTGGTCACAAAAGAGGGCAATCTAGGATGAAAATAACATTGGCATGTGTTCGCGTATTGGTCGATCTTTCGACCAATATAAAATAATATTGGTCAAAAACTTTGGTCACTCCGACTAGGATGCAAAACTTGTGACGGTCATATTTCGACCATAGTTGATCAAAATATTTAGCGGCTCTGACTAGGATGACAAACCCATGATGCCACATTTTGACATAGAATGGTCGATTTTATGCCAGAGTTTTGACGCAGGGGGGTCAAAATTTTGACGAAATGCGTAATGTTTAAAAAAAAATTGAAGATAAATATCTAGACTAATCACCAATGACATCCTGATCGGTGATTAGTCTATATATTTATTTTCAGGTGTCCACACTCATTTTGTTGCTTTTTTCCAGTGGGTCCTTGCTCGTTCTATTTTCCAGACTGCTTTGGGCTCTAGCAATCCATCTTCTTTGCTCTGCATGAAACTATGGGTTTTTTCATTTTGTTTGAACTATTTGAGAGATAGGCTCTGATTGGTGATCTATGAATTGGTAGAGCTTCCTCTTAGATGCCCACAACTCTTCAAAGCTATTGGTGTGAAGCCCCCAAAGGGTATTCTTCTCTATGGGCCTCCTGGTTCTGGGAAAACTTTAATTGCTAAGGTAGTGGCAATGAAACCGGTGCCTTCTTTTTCTATATCAATGGACGTAAGATCATGTCAAAGTTGGTTGGAGAAAGTCAAAGAAATCTCCAGAAGGCTTTTGAGGAGGCTAAGAAGAATGCCCCATCCATTATATTTATTGATGAGATATTACAGAGATTTGTCAGCGGGCTTGTAAGTATGCTATTAGAGAAAATATTGAGAAGGTGAGTTTCAATTGTGGTGGCTTTTGCAAACTAGATTTGGTTATGAATTTCTTAATGGTTTCTTTTTAACTGGTTTGTTAGAATTTTACATTTTTTGATTCAATTTTCCTCAACTTGTATCTTATTTTTTCAATTTGTCATGTTCTCTTTCCTCTGCACTTTTACAGGATAATATTGAATGTGAAAGAAAAAGAAGTGAGAACCCCGAGGCAATGGATGAGGATGATAGTGATGAGGTAGCTGAAATAAAGGCTACTCATTTTGAGGAGTCAATGAAATATGCCTGAAGAAGTGTTAGTGAGGTTGATATTCAGAAGTATCAAGCCTTTTCACAAACACTACAACAATCTCAAGGCTTTGGTTCTAAATTTTGATTTCCTAGTGCTTTTGATGGTGCTTCAAATGTATTTTCTACAACAGATAATAAAGATGACGATGACTTATATAGTTAGGAAACTTAGTACACAATTGTCATCTTAATGAAGTGACAAATGTGTCTGTTCTAGCTGAGGACTTACTAACTTGTAAGTCTTTAGAGCAATATTAACTGTGGCAAGGAAATTTAGCTATGGAAACTTTTCCTCAAGTGGTAGATAATGCTGCGAAAACCTTGCTTTTTAAAAAATAAATCCTATTGGAAAATATTCTATACTAAATCAATTCTACAACAAATAAAGTCTAGTTCAACTAATTCTAACTGGTGATCCATGAATTAGTAGAGCTTCCTCTTAGATGCCCACAACTCTTCAAATCTATTGGTGTGAAGCCCCCAACGGGTATTTTGCTCTATGGGCCTCTTGGTTCGGGGAAAACTTTAATTACTAGGGCAATGGAAAATGAAACCAATGCCTTCTTTTTTTGTATCAATGGACTTGAGATCATGTCAAAGTTGGTTGGAGAAAGTGAAAGAAATCTCTAGAAGGCTTTTGAGGAGTTTGAGAAGAATGCCCTATCCATTATATTTATTGATGAGATATTACATAGATTTGTCAGCGGGCTCTAGCAATCCATCTGCTCTGCTCTGTGTGAAACTGTGGGTTTTTTCATTTTGTTTGAACTATTTGAGAGATAGGCTCTGACTGGTGATGCATAATTGGTTTGCATGTTTGTAGCATGGAAGAAGTGTTGGGAATGTTGGTGGTGTTGCGGATAGAGTCCTTAACCAGTTGTTGACGGAGATGGATGGTATGACAACCAAGAAAATAGTTTTCATTATACCTAATGGCATTGGCCTGTTATACCCAAGGATTCAATGGAGCCGATATTACAGAGATTTGTCAGTAGGCTTGCAAGGATTCTATTAGAGAAAATATTGAGAAGGTGAGTTTCAATTGCGGTGGCTTTTGCAAACTAGATTTGGTTATGAATTTCTTAATGGTTTTTTTTGAACTGGTTTGTTAGAATTTTACATTTTTTGATTCAATTTTCCTCAACTTGTATCTTATTATTTCAATTTGTCATGTTCTCTTTCCTCTGCACTTTTAGAGGATATTGAATGTGAAAGAAAAAGAAGTGAGAAACCTGAGGCAATGGATGAGGATGATAGTGATGAGGTAGCTGAAATAAAGGCTACTCATTTTGAGGAGTCAATGAAATATGCCTAAAAAGTGTCAAGTCCCCAGTCTAGGATTTATTTGTAGATTTTTTTATCTCAATATTAAAATAATTAATTTAGTTAAATAAAGCTTTATATCCCAAACACAATGACAACTAGGATGTGAATTTAATCTTTCTAACAACTAAAGAGTCAAAAAAGATAAAAGATGGTTCAATATAACCTACAACTTTGTCCATGTAAGAGTTGAACTCTAAAATTTATGGTATGAAGACCTGCAACTTGCAGCTAAGAATATGATACTGAATAATTATGACTTATTTTAAAAATTTAGGAAAAATTAACCATTTCTGTAGCGATTACTTAAAAAAAAGTATACCTGATCGATGACTCAATATTTGTAACCTCTCAAAAAATTTTCCTTTCCACTTCAATATCTTTCCTTGATAATTCTTGATCTCCTCAAAACCACTAGAAAAAAAATAATGACAACAAAACTTGCTACTTTAGAAAATTGCATCAATACTTAACTTAAACATTACAGTCGTGAAGGGTGTAAGAAAATCTGATATGCTAATAGACAAACTCATTTTTCACAAAATGGCATTAAGCATGGATTTTGGTTTACATGTGGTACATCAATTCCTTCATCGAAGACATTATCTATTACATTTATAATTATTTATTTAGGTTCCATAGCACTAGCATATACACAAAATGAATCTGTATTAAAAAAAACATGGACACTACATATATATAAAAATAAATTGTTAAAAAAAAAAGAGGCCACTGAGGACAATTACACAGGTCTCCAGAAACAACATTTACCCAACTCTTTCTCTCAAGCCAAAGACTCAGTGTGTTCAATTGCCCGGGCTAGTAGTCAATTCTATGTTGAGTATATCTGTCAGGCCCTCCTGCAGTTTGAACAAATTAAGAATAGAAGATAGGAACTGATTTAACACTTCACCTACTCAAAAATAGAAACCAATAAAATAATCCACATTAGGCCAAGAGAGGTTGACACATTCAATATGAGAATACTTACACAAAATGAAGCCGAATCATACTAGACAATGACAATGAGAAGTTGACTATTGGCCCTTCTTGTTTTTTATTTGATAGTTGCTTGACAATGAAACATTCAAAATGCACTTATGAGAAAAGACCTAGAACAAATGAAATTGATTAAATAATGAAGGTATGTTAGTTTGAGCTTCACTTGGTTTCGAGAATACTTTAATATTCTCTACTTAACAAGGCCAACCATGTGAAGCTTGAAGCGGTCATCTGGCCTTACCCCCCCCCCCCCCCCCCCCCCTAACATGAATCTAAATTCCCCATTAACACATAACAATATTCATTAACATGACATATAATTCAATATTAATACACAACATTCATATATAATTACTTAAAACAACATTCATGGAGTTATTATGACAGTTTTACTGATATTTTTATCACAATTTGATGTTCAGGATAGGGGAAAATCACCTGCAACAACAAAGGAAATAGTTGTAGATACAGATGATGATAAACCAGAAATCCCTAATATAATAAATACGGTGAAGAAAAAACTAAAAAGAGTCAATGCAAAAATTATTACTTTTTTGCATGATGCTACTACTGGCCTCATCGCGATGTCCATGACCAGGTAATTGAGCAAGCAAAAAATCTTGTAACAAGAACAAATACATATTTTAGTTCACGACATAAAAGAGTATAAAATATAAACCTTTATTGAACTTTTGTTATAACTAAAGATTCATTACTGCTTACTTCAAAATGACATGCTTGCACCATCAATTCATCTGTCCTCTTCAACATCTCCTTGATTGGATTTGCATCTTCCAAAATAGTAATAATTTCTGCATTACTCTTTTTCTTCACCGTATTTATTATATTACGGATTTGGGATATCCTCATCTGTATCTATAGCTATTGCTTCTGTTGTTGCAGGTGCTTTTCCCCTATCTAATATTTATCTTCAAGTGTCCACACTCATTCTATTTCTTTTTGCTAGTGGGTCACAGTCAGTGATTGGGAGAGCCTTGTCTTGGCACCAATCATGTAGTACAAGCACTAGAATTGAGTTTTTCGGCACGACTGGGAAATTTTTGTATATCAACATGCGATAGATTTTTTTTCCCAAACTCTATCGCATGTTGATATACAAAAATTTCCTAGCCCATGCCAAAAAACTCAATTCTAGTGCTTCTACTGAGACCTTAAATTATTGAGCCTCTCTTTGTTTCGAGAATAGTTTAACATTCTCTACTTAATAGGGCCAACCATGTGAAGGTGGAAGCTCATCTGGCCTCCCCTAGGAGCCTCTTATGACCCTTTACGACATTTTAAGACCTCTAAGATGTATTCTTAGAGGTCATAAATGGTTGTAAAGGGTCATAAGGGGTCCTGGGACACAAAAATTGAGAAACATAATTGTAGGCATCATGGTCACATTTTTTTGGAGACAACGTAATTGAGTGGTATACCTAGATGATGGAGAGAAACTTCTGCACCTCCGGTTCCAAGTTGTTTAGCATCCCGCAGTGTCAACTTGGAATCAGAGGTGCAGAAGTTGCACTTTGTTTGGGTATACAACTCAATTATGTTGTCTCCAAAAAAATGTGACCATGATGTCTAAAATTATGTTTGTCAGCTATTGTGAAATCCTTGTCACCCTTAGCTGCCATCCTAATTAAGCCCTTCTTCCCTCTCTAATTCTTCAAGCCTCTGCAAGATATCTGGATCAATAAAGTCTACAATAGTGTGTCCATCCATGATCTCAGAAATATCATCTTCTTTTCACTCTTCATTTGCCAAAATATACCACTTCTTCAAGCTTGTAGAGAAGTCTCTAGTGGTTGCAAATCAATCTTATTACAAACTACAATAAGAGGCTTAGTAAGTCTAATTTAATTTGTCTGTGGACTGAGACCTTAAATTATTGAGCTTCTCTTTATTTTGAGAATAGTTTAATTAACATTCTCTACTTAACAGGGCCAACCACATGAAGGTGGAAGCTCATCTGGCCCCTCCTAGGGTCGTAAAGGGTCATAAGGGGTCCTGGGACACAACAGATGAGAAACATAATTGTAGGCATCATGGTCACATTTTTTTGGAGATAACGTAATTGAGTGGTATACCTAGATGATGGAAAGCAACTTCCGCTCCTCCGATTGCAAGTTGACACTGCGGGATCCCAAGACCATAGATGAGGAATAAATTTAGAGAGCGCAGGTTGGCCATAATGACAAAAATAATACAAGACAAACCTCAAGTTAAATGAGGCAACTACAAACATTTTAATAGAATTTAATTATTAAATAATGAAATTTGCATAGAGGGGGCTTAGAACACTAGTATATGCAAATTTCATTATTTAATAATAAAAATGTATTAAAATGTTTGCAGTTGCCTCATTTAACTTGAGGTTCATCCTATATTATTTTGGTCGTTATGGCCCTCCTCCACTCTCTAAATTTATTCCTTATCTATGGTCTTTGGATCCCGCAGTGTCAACTTGGAATCAGAGGAGCGGAAGTTGCTTTCCATCGTCTAGGTATACAAATCAATTACGTTGTCTCCAAAAAATTGTAACCATGATGCCTACAATTATGTTTCTCAGCTATTGTGAAATCTTTCATAGTTTGGCCTTTGTTGCCTTTGATGTGTCCTACAACGTATGAAAAGTTTGAAATATGTTACATGATATAGATATAAAGATCACTAATTAGTGCATTATTACATTCTACTAGTAGTTAATACTATTGCATACCTTCTTCTCTCATTTATTGGTGTAATTCCTCTTTGAGTATCCCCTTTCTCCTTTGCATCCAAAATGAACTCATTCCAATCCCTCACTGGAATAAAGGGAGGACGCTCATACTTCAAACTTCAAACTTTAGTGAGACTTCATACCACATAGTGTTCATAGATTACGTTCAATGCATTATTTACGCTTGTATTGGTGGGAAAACTCTTGAAAATGCACAAAAGAGATTGCATTCAACCATGTTGTTTACATGACACATGTAGTTTACCTCTAGCCTAAATCAGTGTTACATACAAATCTGTGAATGGTGTGTGGTATGAAGCCTCACTCAAGCTTGAAAATGATAGTTAATCCATAGGCAATGTCTATTTAAACTTTAGGATGATACTTATATGATTCCTTAAGTAAATTGTTCTTACCTTGAGACTAGTACACCATGGGATTAGAGGATGGTTGTTATAATAGCAAATGAGTGTCTGTGGAATACTTTTATATTTTGTATTAAATGATGATACATATGTGTTTCTTCCTTTTACAATAGTTTATATTCTGATATTTATAGCCTATGATTCTGATACCTTGTATTCAACAGATGTTGGCAAGCCCATCTCATCTTCCCCCATCTCATCATCCTCGTCACCCTTAGCTGCCATCCAAAGCCCTTCTTCCCTCTCCAATTCTTCAAGCCTCTGCAAGATATCTGGATTAATAAAGTCTGCAACATTGTGTCCATCCATGATCTAAAGAATATCATCTTCTTTCCACTCTTCTTGCCTCTCTTTCCCATCTCGCAGCTTGGGCATTGCAACATGAATCCTATTTTCCAAAACACCTGATGAATCCTTAGGTGTAGTTGAAATTACCAAATGGCCTTCAAAGGTCAAGGAACAAATGGAATAACCAAGAAGACACTATACGTTAAATCATGTGATTGATATCAAATTGGGGCTCACCTGAGCCATAAACATGAAGAATTATTCTAAAAAAAGATGTAAACCATATATATGCACACTTGAGGCAAAGAGAAATTACATCATATCCATATTAAAATATTAGTTACAATATGAAAATACTAAACTAACTAATTCTTGAGTTCATCTTTGCATATGGTCGCAACAAAGATATGCGATTACAATACATAGAAGGCATTGTAAAAATATAATTTCAGAATTTTCCCTAGCCTGACACGTTTTGCACTCAAATCCTTCATCGCGAATAAGTGGAGATGGGTGGATAGATGCAGATGAGTTGTCATCAACCCAACTAAAGTATTTGCAACCATTATTTCCCTGTGAAGCCCAATCTACATTAGTTCTTATAATATAATGAATAGTATTTACATTAGAAACATTAAATATATACACATTAGCAACCTTTTTTTCTATTTGGGCAGCACCAAAATTGTTGTCTAGGGTTGCTCTGTGTCCGTGAAGTCTTCAACACACACTGCCCACCACCACATTGACAGTTTGGCACATTGACAAGAGCCATCGAGCCTATATCAATATTGCACCGCACCATCATTACTCCATTTATTATTTTTATATGATTATTTATATATGGAATACACCAAGGAGTGCCATCAGAAATATTAACCATTTACAATAATGAAAAGTAAACCTAAATCAAATAGCTCATTTTTTTATCAACATGTGTAGTTTCTATGTATATGAAAAATGAAAGAAATATCAAGTTGAAATAAAATAGTGAAAAAAATAGTATTTGACATAGAGTGAATGAAATATACCATCAAAAGAAGGTGACAAAATCCTATCACAAAGCACAGACATAGGAAATCAAAAAGGGACAAAAGACAAGAAATAAGAAAAATCATTACGACTATAGAAAAATCAGTTATACTATAATAAAAAAAAGAAACACTCTTTGTCAACAATTTTCAAAATCATTAGGACTATAGAAAAATAATTAAGACTATACAAAATCAAATTTTAGAAATGGACAGTTCTGATGCTTTTCCATTACAACAATTGAGCATTTATCATTTGGTATTGTGTATTCCATTTAAGTATGTCAAAAATGTTCAAGAAATAAGAAAAATCATTAGGACTATAGAAAAATCAAGTTCTAGAAATGGATGGTTCTGATATTGCTTTTCCATTACAATAATTGAGCATTCATCATTTGGTACTTCTTGGTGTATTCCATTTAAGTTTCTTGTTGAATCCTCAAGTTGAGTTGGCCTATTTAAGGTGATAGTAGAGGGCTCTACATCAGCAGTCTATAGAATTAGACCTTTATTTTAAATGCATTTAACACAAAAAAAATTACAAAACTAAACCAATGGCATGTTTACAACAAAGAAATAGAATGATAATAATATGCTGAAAATTTGATTATGTTTAATACACGCCAAAGGTCCAGTAGGGGGCAAAGAGAGAGAGAGAGAGAGATGACAAGGACATTGATGCTCCTCTTAGCCATTATCTTAGAAAAATGAGCAAGAAACCAAAAAAGAAATGATTGCAATTAATATGTGCATCTCACTAGTTATAGATGGGCAACTATGACACACTAGTATTTGTGAACTCCTATTAATATGCAAACTCTCATGTTAAACAACTACAAAATAAAGTCAGCATAGTTCTGTTAATCAACATGTCCTTTGGTTTACTAGTTTACTTATAATCAATATGTCCTTTGGTTTACTAGTTTAATCTGGTTTAAGAATGGTTTGTTTCATGTTTGAATGTACCATTGAATGAAGCTTGGATATATTAAGTACAATCTTAAGACTTGTGACTCTTCAAATTCTTTTGTTTCCTTCAGACCTCCAAACATGTGTACTATGAGATTTCCTCCAACAAATGGACTTG
The DNA here is from genome assembly GCA_027943335.1 of Chamaecyparis obtusa. Classification (NCBI taxonomy): domain Eukaryota; kingdom Viridiplantae; phylum Streptophyta; class Pinopsida; order Cupressales; family Cupressaceae; genus Chamaecyparis; species Chamaecyparis obtusa. Next base: position 2,031,817 of record BSBK01002005.1, read on the forward strand.
TGATGATTTTCACAATAGTAGATATGTTGGAGGACTACTCAAAGTACTACTTAGGAAAATCTAAATGTTCATCACCTATGCATATAAGAGTTGATCATAGAAGGTATATGCACAGGTGAAAAACATGCATATTTGACCAAGCAATACTGGGAGCTAGACCTAGCAGCAAATAGATTTGTGGTGATTTTCACATAGTACATGTGTTGCTGGGTAAGCTCCCAATAACACTCAGGCAAATATGCATGTTCATCACTTGTGCATATGAAGTTGCTCTAATAGAAGATACAATCACTAAATTCTGCATACTCCTTATTTTGTTCTGGGTTGATATTGTTAGACATGGTCTTTCTTGAATGGAATGACTCGTTACTTGATATTGTCAGACATGAGAGTTTGTAAATTAATAGGAGCTCACATTTTTATGGGAACATATCATTAAATTGAGCATTAATGCCCATCTATATCTAGTGAGATTAACATAACTCATGTACCTCATGCTAGTGTGCTTGGATTAGACTAGACATTATCCAACCACTTGTGAGGGTTGTCACTATTATTAATTGGTGTAAAAGGAGGACCGCCTGTGTGTTATAGAACTTTATATAAATACTCACTATTTGGATAATGTCTAGTCTAATGAAAAATAGTGTATACAAGGTATCCAAGCACACTAGCATGAGGTACATGAGTTATGTGCATCTCACTAGTTATAGATGGGCAACTATGGCACACTAGTATCTATGAACTCCTATTAATCTACAAAATCTCATGTTAAACAACTACAAAATAAAGTCAACATAGTTTTGTTAACACAACCAAAGTTCAAATTAAATTATCTAAAACAAATGGTGCCTTAGAGGGATAGAGGAACACTTTGCTAAAGAAGTTTGACTATTGTTTGTGAAAATGCCTCCAAGGAATGCAGTTAATGCCAAGGAGATCTAGGAGTTAAAGGAGAAGGACACAAGGTTGCAAGAATCTTACAATGCACTTTTGGCCAGGCTTGAAGTAGTGGAATCCAATCAAAGAAGAGCAGTAGATGAAGGTGTTGATAGTGAAGAAGAGGAAGAAACCCATAAGGAAGGGGAAGGAGAGGAAGAAGAGGAACAAATAGATCCTGAAGATCCTATACTATCTAACTCCTATTATATCAATGTATGCCTTTATAGATTTAGGTTTATTACATGACATTCCATCAAATTCATAAAATGGACCATAAGTCCAATTACATTGATATATTCATGTTTTGATCTTTTAGATCCTATAATCTTTATGATCATTCTTCAAGAGCCATTCAAGTGACCCATTTTCATGACTTTGTTAGGGTGCCTTGCACCATACTCCCAAGGATCAAATCAATCCAAGTCCCTTGGATTGGGAGTTTCTTTCATTTCCTCCAATCTCTGTCCACTTCTTGTTGAGGACCTACAACAAAAGAGTATTCCATGTTCATGTGTTCTATGCCCCTGAAATCAAACATTATGTGCTCATGTCAAGGATTAAATCTATCAACCTTCATGTTTATATTCCCATAGATGTGTGCAAAAACAACACTTGCATGGTGAACACTATCAAACTCTAGCAAATCTTTCATAAAAGTGTTAGAAACAAAAATAAACAAGGTTTTCGTGACCACTGGTTTGTATACAACTCTTAGAAACTTGTACACTCTCCTCATCAAAAACTCCTTGAACTCTCTCAGCAAGTCCTCCATTCAGTAGTTTCTTCTCTACCATAAGCCTTTTAATAGGCCACACAACCCTCTTCCTCATCTTCTTATGCCAACTTATGGCTTCTTGCTACAACACTTTCTTCAAGAGCTTTGACTCTTCACTCTCTAAGATCCCAGTCACCTCTGAGACCTCTTTCAACTTCTCACTCCAATGCCATCCTCCTTGGCATGTAAACATGTCATCTATGGCTTTCTTCACAACCCTGTCTTCTATCTTTTCAATAGCACCTTTTAATGGACACTTGACTATCCCAACTTGGATTCCTTCATCCATGCACTCATCAAGTTCGTCATCAACCTCTACAATTCCCTTCTCTATCTTTGTTATCTCAACTTCTTGAGCATTTTACTTTTGTGGGCCACACATCCTCATTGTCTTCTCAATCCTGTCATCTTCATGAGTATCCTCATACTCTGACTTCTCTCTGTTCATCTTCACATGCATCTCTATTTGGAAACACTTTATATGGTGTTCTACTGATTGTTCAATGTTGTCATTAGCATTCTCACCAATCTTCTCTTCTATCCCTTTGTCTGTTGTCTTCCCTTCACTCCCCAAGAGTCCATTCCACTCCAAAATACCAACACTCATTATCAATGTCCATGACACTTCTTCATCTTTCAAGGGCTGCAACACAACTCTTCTTCCTCTATCCAAGAATGTGTAAGTGTTCTTTGCTCCATCATGGAGGGTATGTTTACTTATTTGCCATGCTCTCCCAAGGACCAAATGAAAATCCACTATGGGAATGATGTCACACCATAGGTTGTCCTCATATGGCCCAATGCTAAAGTGCACTTGTGCTTGCTCTGTCACCTCAACTTGGTCTTCCACATTACTCCCATGTGCCCTATATGGCCTCTCATGTAGTATCCTTGGAAAATTCAACTTTTGAACCATCTCAATGGAAACAAAATTTGAAAACATGCCATTTGAAACTATAACTTTACAAACTTTGTTTCTGCACTTACAATGTATCTTGAATATGCATGGCTCCACAATGTACCTTGCATCCAAATCTGCATTGATGATCACCATCTTTTTTATATGCCTCTGATGTCAGCAAAAAATTTCTCCACACTTCATCTACAATCTAGGATTCATTCAACTTCGAACCACCACCTTGGAACGCTCTTTAAAGGATAATTCAACTTTAAGGGTTCAACAAGGGATTCTAGGTCTTCAAAATCTTAGATTGTCTTCTCCCACTCTTCTCCCAAATAGATTCTAAAGAGAAGAGGACAATTAGGGTATTCAAGGCTATGAAGAATGAGTAGCATAAGGCGAGGGGAGATATCCCTATGTATGATGGAAGTCTGAAAGAAGAAGAGCTTTTGGACATAATAGCAGCAATAGAGGAGGTTCTTCAATGAGGGGAAGAGGAGGAAGGACAAATCAAGTTTGGGAAGAAAAGGACAAAGGATTGAATAGGACAATGTTGCACAATCCTAGAAATGCAAACTTTTTGGATTTGAACTATGTTCAAATAGGTACAATCAAGTGTCCTATTGAAGGGAAACCAGTAAACAACCATGTTTAGATGTGGACATATAGTGGGCAGAAAGAACCAACTTTCAAGGCACCATATTCCTAAAGTACAGGTTCAGACTTAGACATCCAATGTCAGGACTGATTCTTGGGACAAGAATCCTTTCAAAGGTGGTGAACATGGTGTAGGGGCACCTAGAACATCCAAAGATTACCAGGAGTCCATAATGACAACCATGCACCCAATGAAATCTAAAGACATCAATTGGAATGTATTGGCACCTATAATGGCCTATAAGGTCATTCCATGCAATGCAAATGGAAAATATGTAATAAGTCTTAAAAGGCCTAATAGGCCTTAGGACCAAAATAAGAGCCTAGGATGGTATTTGGTGTTACAATTTTATAATAGTTTAGATTTGATTTTAATAATGCGTAATAAATTCATTTGGGTCACATTTCAAAGTCTTAAGGCTTCATTATCTTTAAAAGTTTCAAAAACTCCAAATTTGTAATGTCGCAAATTCAAAAATTTGAAATGCAATGGTTATTAGAAAATGGAGGGAATTGGATTTTGTTATGTTTTAGTGCAAACTAATCCATCTAACCGATTGGGATTGGTTGGGGTAGTTTCTAGGAGTCCATCAAATATGCCAAAGTTTCATTTTACGGAAGAAGAGGCCTGGTGTATGGACTGTACTGAGTTTTTGATAAATAAACTTCTTTCAAATGCAATTTCCTTGAGTTCTTAGAGTGATTTTGGATTCATTTTTTCATTGTCTTACATTTCAATGTATTTGGAATAGTTAGATATTGATCCTAGACCACATCTATGCATTTGTGAGGTCTGTATTTGTGTATTCCAAACTAAGCCAAACAATTAATAACTAACTGTTACTAGTTACATGGAGGTTGTAAATCAGTTGGAGAGGCTTATTAGAGCATGGATGTGTATGTTTGAGACACATTGGAATAAGGGAAGATAGAAGAATCAATAAATGCCAAAGAAACAATGTAACATACTCAGGTTTTTGATGAAATGTAAATTATTCTCCAACAGACCCTATCACTACCCATGAGGGTACAGTTAGAATCCTTATTGATTTATTTCTTCTTTCATGAATGGTATGAATAGAGATGGATTGGTGTAGTATGGTTATATATTTATACTGAGTTTTTGATAAATAAAATTCTTCCAAATGCAATTTCCTTGAGTTCTTAGAGTGATTTTGGATTCATTTTGTCATTGTATTACATTTCAATGCTTTTGGAATAGTTAGATATTAATCCTAGACCACATCTATGCATTTGTGAGGTCTGTATTTGTATTTTTACTCAATTAACTCTGTCTGGCAGAGTAGTTTCAACCATTCCTTTGATAGTTTTGTGAGTTTCCAATTGAATATGGTCATTTCGTGACCTCTTACCACTGTAACACATGGAATGACTGAGTATTAACATGTACTATAGTTCCCTAATCCATTAATGTAATGAGAAGGAAGAATGTTTGGGTGATCACCATAATTTATAGAGGAAACTTAATGAATTTTCTTGGTATGCTACAATAGTAGCCATTTGGTCTGAATGAGGAACATAGATTATGATTTGGATCTTCTTATAATGATCATCTAATGGTGAAACAACTACCTATTGGACCTAGAAGTGATCGGAGATAGGAGATTTAAGAAACCCTTGGATTAAGGGTTTAAAAGTGCTAAATTTGGGGATTTTGGGGTTCTCGGTGGACTGAGCCCTATTCCTTTGAGGTTTGTTCATTTTTAGACATTATTAAAGATTGATGAAGGTTTGGAGTCTTGGGAGTGCAAGGAGTCTATGGTTGCTTTTTTATTTGGGGTCTTTTTAAGCACTTCTGAAGCCATAGTGTGTAGACAGTCACACCTGCTCTAAAAGAGTCCATAGAAAGTCGATTGTAGAAAGCCCATTGCCCTAGTTTTATGTCAAAAATGGTCTATAGATGATTGTCACATGATTTCTTTCAAATTTCTCCACAAAATGATCTCAGACCGGTTGCAATTGAAAGCTATGACTCTAGGTAGACTTCCTATGGAGTTAGATTTGACATTCCAATCCACACGAAGTCGGCAAAAAAAAAATACCAGTAAAAAATATGTTAAAAACATAGTTTTCTCAATCTTGTTTGCAATATTTCCTCTTCCAACCTTACAATCATAAACCTAACACTAGTACATTTACAGTGTAACATGATGCAGTGATTCAAAAATTTAGGGTTTTGCAAGTTCATCTCTAAATCAAATGTATATAAACAATGATAAAAAAAAAGTGCCAACAAATACCAAATACATGATGCCCTAGTACATTTCTCATGGGCCTTAAGTAGGCAACCAATAAAACAATGCTAGACAAATGCAGAGTAAGGAAATCCTTACAGGCGGTCCTCCTTTTACACCAAATTACAGTGGCAACCCTCGTAGGCAAGCGGTCCTCCTTTTAAACCAAATCACAATGGCAACCCTCATAGGTAGGTGGTCCTCCTTTCACTCTTGCCAAATAACAGTTCAAACAATCGCAAGCTCCATCTCCTTCACGAGCTGCAAATTAAAAGAAAAAAGATTTTGTATCTCATTTCATTTGGAGTGCGCTCCAGCTCCTTCACGTGCTCCAAATGAAATGAGATACAAAATCTTTTTTCTTTTTAAAGTTATGCCCATGTTGGTCAAAATTTTGACCTACATTGTATTGGTCAAAATTTTGACTAACACGGGCATCGATTAAAAAAAAAGGAAGTTTTCCTTCTATAATCCGACCAACCTAAACCTTTTTAATTGATTGTCAAAAATTTTGGTAGAAAAATGAGGTTAAATGTAGTAGTGGATCAACATAATGATTAATAATTAATGAACTTCCCAAAATATTATCTATCTATTCCTAATCACAATTCCATGTAAGCACAAAAATTAGATCTGAAACATATTATCTTCACAAATAAGAATATCATATCTATAAATCTTGCACAAAAACTATCATAACAACAAATTTTGTGCCACTAGAATGTATAAACACCAACCAACAACCTCTTCATAACCTAATTCATTGATTTTATACTTGTGAAACCAAAAATTTGATCTCACAATGTCGACATAAAAATGTTCTAGGGATATGTAAATCATTTTGACCTTTAGCCGCCAAAAACAAGATTGAATTGTCAATTCAAATCAAGATAATCATTGATATAACTTTTTAGATGTCGGCTTAACTAATTTGAATAAGCGTTGATCATTAGAAACAATTTACCAATGTACACAGTAATATTTTTCAATCCTGACAGATGTTCCAACTGTCAACCTCAAAAACTGAACTTCAAATGCATGTAACTATTTCGTGCCATAAGATCTTTCCACCAAACTTTGGAATTAGCAACTATATGCCTCTAACATACTCCCCTTAGGTATGTGCACAAAAATATTTACCTAGGAGTCTTCGCTGATCCAAAATGCACATGTAGAATACTTTTTTCTTCACTCTAAACAAGTAACCAAAATCCCTTCTGACTTTCAGTCTGATCTCCTAATGAGTTGAGCACATGTAATTAGTGTCTAATTGTCATCTTATTTCCATCAATGACAACACTCATCCATATCTACAGTGTCTCTTTCCATTTTTCCAATAGTAGTACCATGCCTCTCTTTCACTGGTTTTCTAGTGCATAGGCAAAGCCCCACATCTATCATTAACTTCATTTCAACCATATCAAATTTACTGGGCATAAAATCCAAGTGATGAAAAATTGAATAAAATATCCATGAAAGGGAAGATCTTTGAAAAATATTATTAGATGCATAAATATTAGTAACTCCAAACAAATTATTATCACTGTTGAAAAGGGTCCATAGACCTCTATTAGTGATACCCTTGGTCAACTAGCTACATGATTACCATTTAGGAAATAAACAAGTGACACCTCCACCATAACCTACTATCATGATTTCTAGACAAAATTAGTTGTTCTTCAAATTATACAATAGGTACCAAGAAATGAAAATGCTAGATGTTTTTATAAAATGCCTAAACTTGTGAATCTTTGACAAGTGTCTTGCACAAAAACAAATTGTAGCCTAACATTTCTTTAAACATTAAATTTATTAGTGAGAGTGAAGAGTCATATTCTTTTTATTCATCTCATCAAAAGTATAATAATTGTTTTTTAATAATTCATTTTGTAAAGAGGCATTGAAATTATTGAATTGAATGATAAGTGGACTATGACTTCTTTTATTTAGAATGTTTACATTGACTCCAAGAGAGATGTTAGACCATTAGGGGGAGAAGTTGAAGAATGAACAATAACATATGTTTTAGAATATAACATGAATAAGATAGAAGTGGTGTTTCGAATGCTTAGAATTATTTACCTCATTGGACAATTAACCATGCAAGGGAACAACAATTTTGACCATGTCCTAAGGTTTTTAAGTTGTACCACATTATGATTTGAGTGGTTGGCTACCATTATTGAATAAGGTTTTGGGTGGTACAATATCATAAGCTATGTAATAATTTTTGTTTAACAAATCATGACCATTAACCATCCTTCTTATTTTCAAGGATTGATGTTAATTGTGAAAAGGCACTTGGTGTAATGGTAAAAGTTATTAGTAACATAGATGGCGCTGAGTTCAAATCTTCTTCAATACCAAAAAAAAAAGATTGATGTTAATAATAGCATGAGGAGTGGTAAGTGGGAAATCTTCAATCTTATGATCAAAGATTAATACCTATAACATGAGTTAGGCAAGTTAAAGTAAATAATATGTTAAATATCTCTCATTTGGACAATGTGTATGTAAGAAATGTCCTTTAGATCTTTGGAAACACCAATCTGAACACAAATGCACCTTTGTAAATGAGTTGAGAAAAAAAATTTAGCCCATCACAAAAGACATCGCCTAGCAAAATTTCTATTTGGGGAAGAAGCTCTAGCATTACAAAGGAAGCCTATTAAACTAAACCCAAATAGGGGTTTAGTGAACTTTCTCTTTGGAGATACAAAGTCTCATGTCAAGAGTGTGAAGACAAGCAAAGACACATAGACAAACTGGGTTCCATGTTCGAAGGTGGTCTCCATGTGACTAACTTTAGCAAAGTGAAAAAGGAAAAACCATTTCATGAAGCTTTTTTGTATAGCAGCAAAGTGGACCTCATGCAATCCCAAGCCTTAGTCACACATTCTTTAAGTATATTCTCAAAAAAAACCCAAATTTTAAAATAGTGACAAGCACTATCAAGCTCTAAAATATGTAAAACCACATACAAGAGTATTTCAAAAGGCATGCCTCATAAAGGCTCTGGAGACAAACTTTTCCAACCCACTTTAATAATAGAACCATCTCCACTTTCCTCAACTCCTCAACATCAACAACAATTACTAAACTAAAAATGCTAGATGTTTTTATTTCTTTCAAATATAAAATGTCTATACTTGTGAATCTTTGACAATTGTCTTGAACAAAAACAAATGTAGCCTAACATTTCTTTAAACATTTAATTTATTAGTAAGAGTGAAGAGTCATATTCTTGTTATTCATCTCATCAAAAGTATAATAACTATTTTGTAATAATTCATTTTGTAAAGAGGCATTGAAATTATTAAATTGAATAATAAGTGGACTATGACTTCTTTTATTTAGAATGTTTGGATTGACTCCAAGAGCGATGTTAGACCATTAGGGGGAGAAGTTGAAGAATGAACAATAACATATGTTTTAGAATATAACATGAATGAGATAGAAATGGTGTTTTGAATGCTTAGAATTATTTATCTCGTTGTACAATTAACCATGCAAGGGAACAACAATTTTCACCATGTCCTAAGGTTTTTAAGTTGTACCACATTATGATTTGAGTGGTTGGCTACCATTATTGAATAAGGATTTGGGTGGTACAATATCATAAGCTATGTAATGCTTTTTGCTTAACAAATCATGACCATTAACCATCCTTCTTATTTTCAAGGATTGATGTTAATTGTTAGAAGGCACTTGGTGTAATGGTAAAAGTTATTAGGCACCTAGATGGCGTTGAGTTCAAATCTTCTTCAATATAAAAAAAAAGGATTGAAGTCAATAATAGCATGAGGAGTGGTAAGTGGGAAATCTTCAATCTTATGATCAAAGATTAATACCTAGAACATGAGTTAGGCAAGCTAAAGTAAATAATATGTTAAATATGTCTCATTTGGACAATCTGTATGTAAGAAATCTCCTTTAGATCTTTGAAAACACCAATCTCAACACAAATGCACCTTTGTAGATGAGTTGAGAAAAAAACATTTAGCCCAACACAAACGACATTGCCTAACAAACTTTCTATTTGGGGAAGAAGTTCTAGCATTACAAAGGAAGCCTATGAAACTCCACCCAAATAGGGGCTTAGTGAACTTTCTCTTTGGAGATACAAAGTCTCATGTCTAGAGTGTGAAGACAAGCAAAGACACATAGACAAATTGGGTTCCATGTTTGAAGGTGGTCTCCATGTGACTAACTTTAGCAAAGTGAAAAAGGAAAAACCATTCCATAAGTTTTTTTATATAGCTGCATCAAGGTGGACCTCATACAAGCCCAAGCCTTAGTCACACATTCTTTAAGTATATTCTCAAACCAAACCCTCTCAAACCAATGACAAATTAAGATAAAAATTTAAAAATAGTGACTACAAGCACTATCAACCTCCAAAATATATAAAACCACATACAAAAGTATTTCAAAAGGCATGCCTCATAAAGGCTTTGGAGACAAACTTTTCCAAACCACTTTAATAATAGAACCATCTCCATGTTCCTCAACTCCTCAACACCAACAACAATTACTAAACTAATAAGTTCATTTAAAAACAAAACAATAATACCCATAACAAAGGCCCCACAATAACTATTAAAACCTGCTCCAAATCTCTGCTGTGAAACACACAATGATATCAAAAAGACAAACAAAACTAAAACCTAAACCTTAAAGAACTCTCAATACCATCCTGTTTCAAATTGTATAAAACCAAGAGCCATTGTTTAAACAACTTTTTAAATGTTGACATACAATCATGTTTGCTCAAAAATCATACCTTCAAATCATGTGACATTTGTCCTCACAAAAGACAATGCCATGACTGGATCAAGAAGAACCAAAGTAGTCAAAACAGCTCACATGGATTTTCGAACAGTAGATAATTCAAGTACATTGGAATTTGGTCATCAATCAGTCAGGCAGATATTAAAATGATAATCTAGTATAAAAACGTGGGGTGCAAAACTTCTGGTGTATTGGGACCATCGTTAGCCATTAATCATCTCGTGGGCACATCTCTGAACAGTTGTATATGCAGACAGACTGGTAGTTAAGCATGTGGATTATCTTAATGACCACCATGGAGACTGTGAATGACAGCTAGTTTAAGCTCGTTGAAAAAGATTACTATGATAATTACATGGCTAAACACAAATGCTGATCCTATGGGAACATCTGAAAGCTATTTTGATGTTTATGTTTAAAGATTTGATGTGTTTTGACAGCTATGTAGATTGCCTAAGACTTTGAGCCGAGCAAACCAGCATTGAAAATGGAGGAATCAATGCCTCCCCATCTTTAAACTGTGTCTCCAATGAGGAGTTTGGTATCCAACGCTATGCACATGGATGCACTAATTTATACTTGTTTGCTTCCCCCAACATCAACGTTCATCCAATAACAGATTTTCTTGGCCTCTCCAAAAGAAATCTGAGCCAAAGTGTTGATGGGAGTAACAACATAGTATAAATTTGGTCAACGAGGTGGGTTAGTTTTCCTGTGCAACTTGTATGAGATACCATTTTTAATGCTTTTCCACTTTGGCTTATTAGAGTATCCTCCAGTTGGAGAGTTCAATGAAATGTGAAAACCCTGTAATATGGGTGGAGAGTTCATTGAAATGTGAAAACCTTGTAAAAGGAAGTTATATATATATTGGTGGGGAGTGGGGAGTGTGAAATGTGAAGTTTTTTTAGTTGTAGAAGGAGGTTTTATATACATAGGGAGGGAGTGTGAAGTGTGAAATTTTTTTAGTTTGTGGAGGAAAGTTGTAAATCTAGTAGTTGATGTAATAGTAATTTAAGATTGTTAGTATAGTAATGTGGGTGGAGAGTTTGAAGTTTATTTAGTTTGTAGAAGGAAGTTTAATAAATGTGAGTGGAGAGTGTGAAATGTGAAGTTTAATAAATGTGAGTGGAGAGTGTGAAATGTGAAGTTTTTTTAGTTGTAGAAGGAGGTTTTATATACATAGGGAGGGAGTGTGAAGTGTGAAATTTTTTTAGTTTGTAGAGGAAAGTTGTAAATCTAGTAGTTGATGTAATAGTAATTTAAGATTGTTAGTATAGTAATGTGGGTGGAGAGTTTGAAGTTTATTTAGTTTGTAGAAGGAAGTTTAATAAATTTGAGTGGAGAGTGTGAAATGTGAAGTTCCTTTAGCTTGTAGATGGAATTTTTATATATGTTGGTGGGGAATGTGAAGTTTCTTAAGCGCGTAGAAGGAAGTTTTATATGTGTGGATGGGGAATGTGAAATGTGATGTTTCTCTAGTTTGTAGAAGTTTTATATACATAGGCATGGAGTGTGGAGTGTGAAGTTTCTTTAGTTTGTAGGAGGAAGTTTTATATACATGGGTGGGGAGTACGAAGTGTGAAGTTTCTCTAGTTTGTCGAAAGAAGTTTTATATACGTGGGTGGGGAGTGTGAAGTGTGAAATTTCTTTATTTTGTAGAAGGAAGTTTTACATACTTGGGTAGGAAATGTGAATACGAAATTTCTATAGTTTATAGAAGGAAGTTTTATATATGTGGTTTGGGAGTGTCGAGTGTGAAGTTTCTTTAGTTTGTAGAAGGAAGTTTTATATATGTGGGTGGGGTGTGTGAAGTGTGACATTTATGTAGTTTGTAGAAGGAAGTTTTATATATGTGGGTGGGGAGTGTCAAGTGTGAAGTTTCTCTAATTTGTAGAAGGAAGTTTTATATAAATGGGTAGGGAGTATGAAGTGTGAATTTTATTTAGTTTGTAGAAGGAAGTTTTATATACATGGGTGGGGAGTTTGAAGTGTGAAGTTCCTTTAGTTTGTAGAAGGAAGTCTTATATATGTGGTGGGGAGTGTGAAATGAAGTTTCCTTAATTTATTGAAGGAATTTATATGTGTGTGTGTGTGTGTGAGTAGAAAGTGCAGATTTTCTTGAGTTTGTAGCGGGAAGTTATGCATTTGTGAGTTAATGTGACGGTCATTCAAAATTCAAAGTATAATAGTTTAGTAAGTGTATGATGTTTATAAGTTTAATGGTTTTGTGGAAACTATAATTTATCATTGTTACATTTTCAACATCATATTTTGACTATTCACCATGTCCTTTATATCTAGAGAGTTGTTTATATAGAGAGTAGAGTTATAAAAATCAAAACTCTCTCTCTCTCTCTCTCTCTCTCTCTCTCTCTCTCTCTCTCTTAGTGGCCACACCTTTGAGTACCTTTCATTATTATATGATGTTATTTATTTTGATGCTCCTCCCTTGTGTCGTGGTATTTCAACTAATTTTTACACCTCATTCCCCACCTCAATTCATGTTATTAATACTACATGTAACATATCATAATATTGTTGGCAAGTTGGCTATATTGGTGTATATGACTTAGTATAGTGTTGTCATTATGGCAACAAAGTCATATAGTAGTTTGGAGTTAGCGCACTTGATGAGAAGATCAAAAATCAGCTAAGTGTTGAAGACTAGACATTGTACAGAGTACTTGAAGCTTAGAGCATCAACGCACGTCCGTACGATCGAGTTATGATATGCGCCCTTGAAGGTAAGTTGGTTAGACTATATTTGTGCTTAGTCTATGGGCTCATGATCAGATATGCAAGTATGACAAAGTTACAGACAGTTGAAGTTACACAGCCAGTGTGTGCCAGAGAAGAATAGAGTAAGTAGCCAACTGTTAGCATTTTGATTTGCGGTTATATTCTTATGATGTAAAGGCCATGCACCTATTGAAATTAGGTTGCCGACATGTAAATATGTTTGTTTGTAAACATGCTTGAGCCAATTCAATTGGAAGCGTTGTATGTAATTGGTTAAAGGGCCGACCTAGTTATTTGTTTTGTATGCGCATATAAATATGAGGTGCGCCCATTGTAATTTGCATAAGAGTTATTATAGAGTTGAGATAAGAAGAGCATAAGTATGCGAAGAGTCTATAAGATGTATTAGAGCTTTGCAAGAGGTCAAAGCATCAGCGCATCAAAGGAAATCATCAAACAAGCAGTGTCACCTTGACAATTCATGCAACAGATGTAGTGTGTATCTGAGATCAGAAGGTTACAACCTTCACCACTTGAGGAGTGAGCTCTAGGATAGTGCGTCCACACCCTTAACAGGGTTTATTGTAAAAGACTCCTAATAGGGTCTGAACCTTGACAAGGTCTACTGTATTTAATACATTGTAAAGCAACTCCTAACAGGGTTAAGGATCTTCTAACAAGGATCACAAAACATTAGTATAGAATATTAGTGGGTGTCAATTCCCACTGGGGTTTTTACCTATTTGGGTTTTCCCATAACCATATTGGTGTTATGTGTTGATTTTATATTTCATGTTTATGTGGATGTTCATTTTAGTACTTAAGTATTTAAGTTCAGTTTGAGATTAAGTAAAAAGATAAAATACAATGAACACTAATTCACCTCCCCCCCCCTCTCAGTGTTCCCATTCCTAACAATTGGTATCAGAGCTTTGGTCCTTAGCAAAGAAGTTTAACCACTTGAGGAGATCATGGACAAAGAAGAAATGAAACATCTGAAAAGAAATCTTGAAGCTGCTCTAGAAGACCTAGACAAATCTGAAAAAGAAATTGAAGAACTTAAAGAAAAAGTCAGTGATGCTCAAGTAGTCATCAAAAGGCTAAGAAAAGATTTGAAAGAATGCTCTACCGGTGATTTAGGGATTATGATCAAAAAACTCAGTGAAGAAAATTCATCCCTAAAAGAAAAGATTGAAGAATTAGATGATAAGTTGACAAACAATAAGGAAGTCTATGATGAACAAATCAAAGAGAACCTTCAACTGAATGAAGAATTGAGACAAGAAAACATGGAAATCTTGGAGCTAAAGAACAACAAAGAAAGCTTGGAATCTGAATTAAAAGAGGCAAAGAATCACATTGATAAATTGCACACCAGTTCTGATTTGATAGAATCTCAGTTGTATGCAAGAAGAGTTAAAGGAGATACTAGCTGCATTGGATAAATGAAGCACAAAATCAGATTGACAACATGCGAGCAAGAATGAAAGCACCAGAAGACACCTCAGATGCTAAGGTGACTAGAAGTCAGACTAAAGATCATGTTGAACCATCCAAGAATGAGCTCAAGATAGTAGATCGAACTTGTTATTTATGTAACAAGCATGGACATATAGCAAGGAACTGTACAAAGGCAAGACCTTTCAATGGTAATTGTTATTCATGCAATAAATTTGGTCATAGAGCTATGAATTGTAAGACAAGTCAGAAGAACAAGACTCGGCATAATCAGAGAAATCATAATCAGCCAAATGTAAGAAGTTCTTAGAATGTTACATGTCAGATATGTAACTATAATGGTCACTCTGCAAGATAATGTAAACTGGTGACCCATGTCAATGCGCCAAGGAATATAAGGCCTCCAATCATTTATCACTCTTGCAATAAGGCTGGACACATCTCAAAGTTTTGTAGATCAAGGAGGCAAGGTCAAGAAAGCCCTAAAAAGCCCGAAGAACCTGTATTGGATACCGAAGGAGAAGTCAAGTTTGTGAAATTTTTAGAGGATGCGAGCTTGATTTGGTCAGAGGCAAAGAAGGATAAGGTTGATGAGAATGTATTGGATGCATCCACAGTGGATGCACCCTCTACATCAAGATGAATGGCCCTCAGGTTCATAGGGGGAGCTAATTTAGCTCTAGAACCCTACATGGCCAGTATAATCACCCTTAGAGTATGCGCCTTTGGACTTAAGATTTTGGATACTAAAAGATTATATGTGCAAGAGTGCACAAGCTGATTGTCTACAGAATGAAAGTTAGAAAATTTTTAGTGACAACTTGGTTTATGCGACAAGCATTAATGGCAGAATTCCAACTTTAAAGTACATAGAAGTTTGTAAATTACTCATTGCATTAGAATTCAAAGTGATTGGAGAGTAGAAGAGCCCTAGCATTTGATTGTAGATTGATTCATCAAGTGACTTGTAGTACATTTGATTGGTTGAGGAAACCCTGGTTCATCATGTCGATTCAGAATATCTTGGAAACCATTAAGAAAGTGATATACAAGTAAGTGATGACTACTCCTATAGTATTTAATGTTGCAAAGAAGAAAAGATATGTATTTAAGAGGCACTTGTTCAAATCCACTTTGGATGATCTAGAAGGGGCATTCTCCCACATGCCTATGGGTGTTATGCATGTCAAAGACATTAGGGCATACATATACTATAAGAAAGAACCAGTAGGATTGGACATAATTATGGTGCACATGGAAACAATGATGAAACTAGAGAAAACCTTCATGGATGAGTATGAATAGTGGAATAATCACCCTATAGTGGAGTATGCTATGACATATGAGTTCTACGAATCGGAATGGATCAAGATTCTTCTGAGAAGGATTCATGATGACCTATTTTGGATAGGTGAAGTGCCAGTTAGAATTACTGGTGACCTAATTCATGAGATGATAGGCCTCTCAAAGATAGGCATCATTCTTCCAGCAGGAAAGGATGTAAGGAAACTTATTGAGAAAACATGCAAGTCAAGAAGCAATAGGCGCGGAATGACTATAGAGCCTATTGAGAAAGCTGACATCAAATTGATGTCCATGATACTAGGTTATAGGATCCAACACACCAGTAGGGCAAATAGTGTGTCTATGGCCACAATTCTTGTAGCAATAAGACTTGTGAAAGAGAACAGAGAGTTTAATTTGTGTGAGATCTTGTGCGCATAGTTAATAGATAACATTAAGGCAATCAAGCATGACAAGACCAAGCTATTTAGGTTTGGGTCCCTAATTATCTCTATGTACTTCCATATTGTTGGAAAGGTGTCAGATTCATACCTAGACAAGACTATTCCTACCATGCCATAGATATCCTTCAAGGCATCTACTGAGAGGACTCTAAAAGACTACATGACACTGGAGTTGAAGACATTTAGAGTCAAGATGCAAATGAGATACAGAATTCTAGAGAAAATAGTTGAAAAATACAAAGATACTATTCGCTTCATGGTTGAGACAGACACAACATGCATGGAGGCAGTTGAACCAAGGACAAATTGGATTCATCCACTTGGATATGAGGTTGAGGAACAAGTCCTAGAAGCATATGCACAAGTATTTCTTTCAGCCCCTAAAGACCCCAATGAGCCAAGATGGGGAACGTATGCAGAGAAAAAAAGAGAAGTAGATGTTGTATTAAACAGCGTAGCAACAAAAAGGAAGGTTTCCAAGGTGACTTCAGAAATCTTGAGAATTCATGGTGTATCACAAGAAGAATTAGACAAAGCAAGGGAAGAAAAGATTGCTTTGGAAATTGAGAGCGTAGCAACAACAAAGACAAAATCAGAAATCCTAAGTTGAAGAAGGTAAAAATAGAAAAATCAGATGATAAGAAGGGTAAGACTGATGTTACTCCTTCTGTGCCCAATGAAACCATTGACCTTACTACTCCTCATGAGTATAAGGAAATTCCTAAGAGGAAGAAAGAGATTAGTGTTGGTCATCCATCCCCGTGAGTAACAAGGAACAAAAGGAACACTCAAGCTCCTCCCGAAGTAAGTTTCAAACCTAGTCTCAGTGTGTTAAGTACAAGGATTGTTGATGAAGGAAGAATTGATCAAGTAGGAAAATTCTATGAGAAATATAGTGAGATTGACAAATCAGAGATACATGGAATGATTGCCAAAAACATGTTGAAGTTTAAGAAGACAATCCTAGAACTGAAAACCACAATTCCTGATAATGTGTGGAACATCTTGGAGTTCCTAAAAAGACAATCCATTAAAGAAGATCTGAGAATAAGAGAAAAGATATTAGATGAGAGTGTGCCAGTATGTTCTCTAGAGGATAAATCTCTATTATTAGATCTAGTAAAACCACATCTTAGAACCAAATCTAGAACCCTGCACATAATGGACAAGAATTATGCTTTGGTTGCTAAGGAAACAAAGAAGGCATTTGAGAAGGTCTTTATGAATAGACACATGTATCCGGCTACTGCGCTCATAGTTCAAGTTCCCACAATGGTTGCAAAAGAGTTAGGGACTACTAATGTACCTATGACAGGTCCCCATGACTCGGTGCCTGTAGTTGAAACAATATTAGAGGAAGATAAGTCAGCGCACATATTAGAGACATTCAAAGATGACTCAATTTTTATTGATAATGTAAAAGTCACATTGGCGGCCACAGAAATGGATTTGGATAAGTTTGAAGAGGCATTTGCAAGTACATAAGAGGTTGAAACACTTTGTAGTAACACTCCTCCCATTCATCAAGAAGAAGTATTGATTGAGGATATAACAAATGAAGAAGAAAAGAAAGAAGAACAAATAGAAAAAGAAGCAGAAAAAAAAAAAGTAGAGAGAAAAAAAAATGAACCAATAACAATAAGATTCAAAGAGGAAGTTATGGACAGTACTCCTATCACTCCACTTCCCTCAGCATCATTGTTGTCAAGTTTGACACTTGACTCAACCAGTTTGGATTAATGGGGAGAAAAAGACCTGATCAAATTCAGTGTCTTAGCTATGGAGAAAGCCAAGGAGAAATAGGTAATGAGGAATCCCCTCCTTGTATAATCAGTAGAAATATTAAACAACTTGTTACTAGCAGACAAGAAGGTGTCCAAGGTACACTCCGTTGATGATGTGAGTATAGTTATTTCATAGCTCAAGAGAAATTTCTCTATCCAGGAAGAATCTGCATCTCTAGTTGCAGAGGATAAGTATTTGAAGAAAAGGCTAAGTGAATTGGTTAGCAACTTTGCACTTGACCTGAGTTCACTAAAGACTGGTCAAGCATCCTTGAAGGAGTTTACAGCAAAGGACAAAAAGATTATTGCAGATTGTATGAACCAAGACAAATTGACTAGTGATCTATACAAGAAGATACAAGAGGCTGAAGCTATGATAAACAACATAAGGAAATCAGTGGAAGGTCCATCCATTGATGTGAATATGTGTAATAATGTTTACCAAGGATAGATAAATAAGATTGAGAAGGCAAAAAAGGAGATGTCCAAGATAAGGGCTAGGGAAACTCAGCTAAGGAATGTTGTTGTGCCCTCACTAGATATACTCAATCAGAATATCAAGGAGATCGATGCCACCATGGTGACATATGATCAAGGTCATAGCACAGATTTGGAGAAGATGGAAAAGCTATAGTATGCACTATGTGCCCATCTCTAGATTGTAAATTCATTGATCACATTTTGGAAGAAGGAGATTCAAAACCTACAGATAGCATATCCGGATATTCTCTCACAATAAGTAGTTGTATATACAGTTTTGAAGCACCTTTGTCATTAATGTCAAAGGGGGAGTATGTATAGAATATGGTTATAGACATGTATAAGGAAATATAAGATAGAAATTTATGTATAAGGGAGATATAAGACAAAAGTTTTTTGTATTAAGGAACAGTTAGCAACTTGGCCATATTCCTTTATTGCCATCAATGAAAAAGGGGGAGATTGTTGGAAAGTTGGCTATACTAGTGTATATGACTTAGTACAGTGTTGTCATTATGGAAAAAAAGTCAAATAGTAGTTTGGAGTCAGTGCACTTGATGAGAAGATTAGAAATTGGCTAAGTGTTGAAGACTAGATAGTGTACAAAGTACCTGAAGCTCAGAGCATCAGCACACATGCGTATGACCAAGTTACGATACACACCCTAGAAGATAAGTTGGTTAGACTATATTTGTGCTTATTCTATGAGCATATGATCAGATATGAAAGTATGAGAAAGTTACATATAGTTGAAGTTAAACAACCAGTGTGTGCCAGAGAAGAACATAGTAAGCAGCCGACTATTGGCATTTTGATTTGTGGTTATATTCTTATGATGTAAATGCCATGCACCTATTGTAATTAGGTTTTTAACATGTAAATATGTTTGTTTGTAAACACGCTTGATCCAATTCAATTGGAAGCATTGTATGTAATCGATTAAAGGGCCGACCTAGTTATTTGTTTTGTATGCGCATATAAATATGAGATGCGCCCATTGTAATTTCCATAAGAGTTGTTATAGAGTTGAGATAAGTAGAGTAGAAGTATGTGAATAGTCTATAAGATGTATTAGAGCTTTGTAAGAGATCAAAACATTAGAACATCAAAGGAACTGATCAGAAAAGCAATGTCACAGTGATAGTTCATCTAGCAAATATAGTGTGTATCTAAGATCAGAAGGTTGCAGCCTTCACCACTTGAGTAGTGAGCTCTAGGACAGTGCGTCCACACCCCTAATAGGGTTTATTGTAAAAGACTCCTAACAAGGTCTGACCCTTGACAGGGTCTACTATACTTAATACATTGTAAAGAAACTCCTAACAGGGTTAAGGATCTTCTAACAAGGATCACAAAACATTAGTATAGAATATTAGTGGGTGTCAATTCCCACTGGGGTTTTTACCTACTTGGGTTTCCCCATAACCATATTGGTGTTATGTGTTGATTTCATGTTTCATGTTTATGTGGATGTTCATTTTAGTACTTAAGTATTTAAGTTCAGTTTGAGATTAAGTAAAAAGATAAAATACAATGAACACTGATTCACCCCCACCCCCTCTCAGTGTTCCCATTCCTAACAAATATATGTAAGGATTTTCCTTCACATGCTCAAAATATACATAATTAACATATCCTTATGCATTTAATTCTTGTTTCCCTTGCTCACTTATGGGTTCTCCTAATTGTACTATTACTTAATCTTTCCTTGACAATATCAGTGATGTTGATAGACATATTTCTCCTTCACATGCATTTAAAAGTCCATCCTCCATTTCTTGTGGCCCTTGGTCTATTAATGTCATGTTTAGCAAGGAGCATCATGATAGTCTTTCATCTTCACATGATAGGGTTGATGAATCTTTGATTCAACATTATTTAGCTTATGATACAATTTCTTCTAACACACTCAATATAGTAATTTAGTGGCATCAAGGATACAAATTTACACGTTTAATCTATCTCATCCTCACATTGTTCTTAGATATACATAGTGATGTTGCATTTGATGAATGTATTTGGTGATGCCTTGACTGATAGAGCTAACTACTAGTTTGATTCACATCATGAGCCTTATACATGTTTTCATAATTTTTCATGTGCCTTTGTCATTTATTTTACTTGTAGTGTCCTAAATTGTAAGCACCTCTCTCATGTGTACAATTTACGCTTCTAGGTGGTACCCATTTTAGTATTTCCATCCATCCATCCATGCATTTGAGTGATTTAATTAATGAGTTCCCTTAATTATAGGTATACCCCTTCTAATTATTTTATTTCAAGGCCCTATTACCATATGTGTCATATTTCACACATTTCCTCATTTTATGCCCCATTTTTGCATTTATTTTTGGGATCCTTATTATAATATTAACCTGTGATTAAAATTTGGGCCATTTTTGCCTCGACAAGGGTGACCTAGATGGAGTGAGTGCACCTTTTGCACCCTTTTCATAAAAAATTTCCCTAGTCACGCTAAGTTGTGCCTAAATTTGAATTTGATTTTGTTATTATAATTTTAAGCATGATTATAGATTCAAAGTTATCCTACCTCAACTTTTAACCCCTGAAATGTCTTGGAAATGTATAAGTACCCACTTACCTCCCTCATTTTGGGATTGAACCTGTCAATTGAGAATCAAGAGGCAAGCCATCAATTCAAACATTCAAGCATCCATTCAAGAAATAAAGTCAATTGAAGCATCAAGCATGGAAGATATAGAGTAATGTCTAGAACCTAGCATGCGTGAATCCATCCATGTCATTTCATCCTAGCACTGAGGTCAATACTACATCAAGATAACTTTCAATAATCTTCATGAGCCATCCAAAAACACGCTTCTTTCATTTATGAAAAGGTTAATTCCTAAATAGGGGTCTTGCCAAGGAAAACTCCTTTCTCCTAACAATTTCCTTATGTTTTGTGTGTCAGTGATGGGTACAAAAGATTCACATTCAAATTCCAAAAGTCCTAACTATGATGCAGGAGCATCCAGTGGTGTCAAGGCAATCCTGCATCGCCCAAAAAATATTAGTTTTTGTTAGTTTTGTAAAGGGATAAAAATATGTTGGGTGTATCTTTATTATAAAATATTTTTATATCTATGTGACGATGGTTGGAAAATGTAGATGGAGGAATATAGGATCTATCCCTAATCCAAATTCCCAAAAGGAGAGATCCAAATTGATTAATCACAAAGAAGTGATCAATACATAAATGAATCAAACTATGGAGAACATGAATAAAGGAGAAAACCTTATATTTTGGTATGAAAATTATGTGCTTGAAAAATTAAATGAATAGAAGACAAATACTAACCTCAAAATAGGGCAAATCTAGAAAATGCTGATTTTTGATGTCTGTGTCCAGTTTTGGGAAATTCTGCAACCTGCTCCAAACTAGAAATGCCAAGACAGAGAAAACCCAGAAAACTTTTGTCTCTCAAAGTCAAGTCAACCTTGACCTCAGAATTGAGGCATAATCTTAACCCCCACTGAAGGTCGACCTTGACCTAAAATAGCTCCGAAGGGAATTCTGTTGGTGGATCTTAGAAGTTCACCAAAAAGGGTATCCAGATTTGAACTGCAATTCACTGTCTTCTACCTGTACTGACAAGAAAAATGGTTTTTTTTGTTTGGATGGGGGGTTTGCCTTGGTCAAACCCTAGTCTGGAATCAACCTTGAAATGTAATTGAAATTGCGATAAATAAACAAAGTAAATGGAACTATTCACCTTGGTTATGTTTAAATCCTTGTGGAGGATTCGAATCCTTGAATCCACAAGTAGGGATGCTCTAAATGAATGTAGAATTGTATGTAGGATGTCTCAAATAAATGACATTAGATCTTCAACACCAATCTTGAATGAATCTTGGATTAGGAAGAGGATTTGATGGACATGGATGGAGAAATCTTCAACAAGAGGGCTCCATAGAGCTTGAATCCTTCAATGGCTACTAATGGATCTCCTTGATGAATTGGTTCTTGAATGCTTGAAGGTGGATGAATGCTTTCTTGCTTTCTTTCTCCTTCTTTCTTGCTTCTTGATTGCTTGATTTCACTTACTTGAGTGCTTGAGAGATTATAAAAAGAGATATGTATGATGGATTGAAATGAGAGAGGAAGGCTTCTTTTATAGTGATCTAGGGCACAAACTTATAGAGAGGCCGACATTGGAGAATTAAATCCCAATTAACCTTAACCCCTAGAAATGGACCTAGATTAAATGCAATTTAAGATTTTACCATTCCAAAATCTAAAACAGCCGACCCGAAAGCGGGAAAATAAAACTTTTCGAAGCCTGATATCCTGAAACCTCTGCAACTTGAAAATTGGACCTAGGGTCAGGGTCAAGGTCAACTCTACCCTAGGCTAGGGTCAATGTTGACCTTGACCCAGAAGGTCAACCTTGACCCTGAGGTCATAGATCTCAAATTCTTAGGTCCAGGTGCCAGAAATAGGTTGGAAATGGGTAGAGAGAGAAGCAGAATAGGGGGGAAAAGCCAGATCCATGAAAAGACCTATTCAAGGCACTTGACATGACCCCATACCACTTACTCAGAGGGATAAACATTCTTAACATGGAATTGCTTCCATTTTAAGATGATACATTAAGCCCCCACTTTAGCAAGATTATGGACTCGATGCAAACTCTTGGTAAAGGAGATCATAATGAAAAGATAAGCTTATTGAAATCAAAGGGACAAAGGAATCCTCAAGCCCCCAAGGAATCAAGTCTTCACCAACTCCAAGATTACAATAAGAGAGACATCTCTAGAGAGAGAGAGAGAGAGAGAGAGAGATTAGCTTGCCCAATGAGAACTTATGTCCCATTGTGAACCACACAAGGAAATGATGCTACTGGAAAGATGGAATTGAACCACCTAGTGAATGTGGCTACTCACTAGTCAACCCATCAAGGATTCACCCTCATGAATATTCTATTCCACAAGAGTAAAAACAAAAACAAAAGAGATCTAGTCTTAAGGACACCTTCGACCTTAAGGAATCAAAAAATTTGAAACTAGAGGGATCAAGAGATCCTAAATAAAAATCCATTCTTTAAGGATTAGTCACTAATCCATAAAGGGAGAAAAGTATCTTGAAAAATAAATGTATATTGAAAATGTGTGTGTGCAATAGGTGAGAAAAGCATATGCCCCCATGTTAAAGTCATTGCTAACACTTTAACAGGAGCAATGACTTTAATAGAAACATAAACAACTCCACTGATTACGTTTCCACTATGAGATGCCCCCAAACGAAAACAAATCAAGGGAAACACCACATAAACATACAGAGAACATAGAAGGGATCTACCTACCATGGGGTTAGTATGATCATAAGATAATATATATATGATACTATTGCAAATGAATTGACATCATTCCCCAAAGAAAGTAGAACTACAATCACAATGGAGAAAAGATCACATAAGAGATATAAAGAAGAATCTTTTCAGACCATGACATTGAGACCAAAAAGAATTAGTACTACCAAGTCACAAATCCAAGCAGACTACACAAGGAAACATTTACGAACAATAAAATAGGTACAACATAACATGAAACAAAATATGGAAGAAAAGAGATACATATAAAGGAATTGTAAAATAGGTTGGATTCCTTTATCACCTTGTAGCAACAAAGTAACAAGGGTCATATAAAAGAATCTAACATTTATTAAACACATCATGGGAGAAGCACAATACTACAAGCAAAAACATAAAAAAGTTACCATAAAGGACAAGCCAATCAAGCATGCCACCTACTCTCCCCATCTCATTCTACATCATTTAGGGAAGGTGGGTAACTCACAAGAGGGACTATATCCAACATAGTAGGAATGATAGCCAGTTCCAAACAAGGATCCTCTTGAGAATAGTAATGTTCGATACTAGGTGTAAGTGTCAATTGTGATGAAATCATATTAGGTAAATAAATGTCAATGTCAATAGTGTCATATTCATCATTAACATTATCAAGAGTGTCTTCTTCATCTAGATTAATCAAAATAGAATATAAGATGCGAATAGGATCATCATAATCTTGCATTTTAACATCATTATTAGCACCAACTTCTTCTAACACAGCATGCATAGGCTTATCAAAAGAAGGTAAAGAATTTTGAAGAATAGAATTACGAGCTTTAGCTTGAGAATGATGCTTCTTATGACATTCATTACCAGATCCTTCACAAGTTCTATAGGAGGATTAGTAGGATTCGTAGCAGACTGACAAGCAATACTAGGAGCTTGATTAATAGATGTAGAAGTCATAGATAAAGGAGGTATGGAAGGTGTAGGCAAAAGACCATGATTAAGATCCATAGGAGGTATGATTAATTTGAGAATCTTACGATGCTTATTGGCTTGATATGAGTGAAAAATATTATCATGTTGAGAAGGACATGAATTAGGTAATGAGGGCCAAAAGAAGTCAAGAGTAGCACAATCCCTAGGCCTAGAAGTTTGGTATAAACTATGATTAATCATCTTCACTTCTTCATCATGAATTAATTTAAGATACTTATGGATAGGTGAAGCAA
Organism: Chamaecyparis obtusa; assembly: GCA_027943335.1. Classification (NCBI taxonomy): domain Eukaryota; kingdom Viridiplantae; phylum Streptophyta; class Pinopsida; order Cupressales; family Cupressaceae; genus Chamaecyparis; species Chamaecyparis obtusa. Next base: position 2,056,897 of record BSBK01002005.1, read on the forward strand.
CAACATGCATGACATTCAACCAAGGCAAACCAAGCTTAACTTGAAACTGATTAGAAGTAGGAACAACAACAAAGGTAGTGTTCACAATTTTACCACAAAGTTCAACCGGTAAGTTAATAGAACCAAATGATGGATACAAAAAACCATTACAAGTTTGAATCCACACATCAGATGTATCATAAGAATCGCATTGCCAGTTTTTCATAAAAATATTTTCTTCAGTAATAACATTGACTAAGGATGTAGGATCAACAAGACAACCACGAGTAGGTATTTGAGAAATCCTAGCATAAATGTAAAGGGGACCATCAGGAGCCTTAATAGTCTCAGAATCATCAAAGGTAATCAAAAGTTCTGGAGGTCTTTTATTCTTAGGTTGTTGTCGAGGTTTAGTTTGAGTTTTCAATTGAGGCTGCGGTTTTGGTTGAGGTTGAGATGGAACTTGAGATTGAAGCTGACGTTAAGGTGGAGATGGAGATACAGATTGAACAACATGCTCCACTTGATTAACAATGTGATTAAGATCATCCATCTTTGAATCATAAACAATATCCATAGAATATGGTTGAGCAATGGTATTATTATCATGTGTAGGTAAAGGATTCATATAGATTTGAAGATTTTGATTAGTAGGAGAGACGGATTTGTTTTGGCTACCATCAAGATTATCAACATATAAGGCACTAGAGTCGATTAAGTCTTGAACCTTATGTTTTAAAGAATAAAATTTCTCAGTATCATGACCCTTCTGACGATGATATTGAAAAAAAAGATTTAGGATCAAAGGATTTGGATGCTATTGTAGCAGGTAAAAGAGGTTGAATAGGAGGTAAAGTAATCATATTGGTAGTTAACAACCTATTCAAAATAGAATGTAAAGATTCAGAAAGAGGACTAAATGTATGAATTAATCAAAAAGTAGTGGATGAAGAAGTGGCATTGTGAGATGCAACAAAAACTTGATCAGCAACTGCATTCGCTTGTTTTTTGTATCTTGCCATAGTTGTTGAATTTTGAAATTTGTTTGGATTAGGAGCAACATCACTCTTATCAACTGGAACAGGAGCCATTGGAGTGTTGCTCTCAAATTGACTCACTTGTAATTGATAATGATGAAACGCTGGACAGAGTTGTTGAAAAGAGGTAAATTCAGTAAGTAGAATCTTATCTCTAATATCCTTTTGCAAATTTGAAATAAACATACATTGAATATCAATATCAGGAACAGGATAGGAAATTTGAGGATGCAAATGCTTAAATCTACCAATAAATTCAGTCAATTTTTCCTTAGCATTTTGTTTACAATGTATCAAATCAGTCAAAGATACTTGCAGACCAATGTTATTTTGAAATTTTTGAATAAAAGCATTAGCAAGTATTTGAAATGAGTCGATAGAATAAGGTGGCAAGGAACAATACCATTGTAAGGCCTTGTCATGAAAAGTTTTAGAAAACAACTTGGCTAAAATCCTATGGTCATGAGCATAATCACTACAAAGGATTTGAAATGTTTTAACATGATGAAGAGGGTCTCCGTTACTATTGTAATTCTCAAGATGTGGCATATTGACTTGCTAATGAATGGGAGTACAAATAATGTCTAAGGACAAAGGACTTCCCATGTCACATGTAGGAATGCTAAACTTGTTTTGAGTCAAGGATGCAAGTTGTTGTTGTAAAGATGACACGGTTTGAGCCAAACTAATGATTGTTGAATCATTAGAAGAAATAGGAGGAATAGCAACATTAGAAACACTAGGTAAAGTGTATGAAGCTGCATGAATGGAAGACACAACTAGAGGAACACTTGGAACCACAGTTGGAATTGGATTGGAATAAGTAAAAGGAAAATTATGGTAATGAGGTTGTGATGTAGGAAGGGATACATGAGGAACACTCATAGGAACAGAGGGAACCATCACAGTCACCAAAGAAGGGGTATAGGTAGGAATACTAGATAAAGGAATAGAAGAAGGTTCAACACTAGTAACTAGAGGAATCAATCCTAAATCTTGAGCTTCTTGAGCTAAAGGTTTAACATTTGAATGCACAAGATGAGTAATACCATGCAAGAGATTAACACCTTGATCACTATCATGAAGAACTTTGTTAAGAGCCTCAATAGCTTCAATAGAATCTTGATTATGGTTTTCTTGAATAAGCCAATTACCCATTTGATCAAGTTCAGTTTAAATTTTTTGGACTTGTTCAAGAGGAACTCTTAAAGCATCATCCTCATCATGAGATGAGTGAGAAGAGTTTTTCTCCATAATAGGGTTGGAATCATGAATAATCACATTGTCATTTGGGATCCTAAGGAAAGGAGAGGAAGACTCAGGATCAAAGGCACCCATAAGTCTACGACTTCGTCTAACTGAAATATTATAAGTAGGACTAGAGGTAGTAAAGATCATATACCAATGCAATGCAAATGGACTAAACTAAGAAAAAATAAAACATGAACAAATGAATATTTTTGTATTTTAAAGAGATTTGGTAATTTTTTTGTATTTTTGAAATATAAATGCAAGAAATCTAATTTTATAAGCATGCAAGATCTAACATAAAAGGAAAATCTAACACCAAAAAGATAATATAAATGGAAATCTAACACTACAAACACAATAAGGCATCTAATTCCATAAAAGAAAATGGGGTAAGCGTGTCGGGTTCACCAAAAATGTAAAGGGATAAAAATATGTTGGATCTATCTTTATCCTATTATAAAATATTTTTATATCTATGTGAGGATGGTTGGAAAATGTAGATGGAGGAATATAGGATCTATCCCTAATCCAAATTTCCAAAAGGAGAGATCCAAATTGATTAATCACAAAGAAGTGATCAATACACAAATGAATCAAACTATGGAGAATATGAATAAATGAGAAAACCTCATATTTTGTTATGAAAAGTATGTGCTTGAAAAATTAAATGAATAGAAGACAAATACTAACCTCAAAATAGGGAAAATCTGGAAAATGTTGATTTCTGATGTCTATGTCTAGTTTCAGGAAATTTTGCAACTTGCTTTGGACTAGAAATGTTGAGACAGAGAAAACCCAGAAAAAATTTGTCTCTCAGAGTCAAGTCGACCTTGACCTTAGAATCGGGGCACAATCTTACCCCAAGGCACAATCTTACCCCCCACTGAAGGTCACCCTTGACCTGAACCAGCTCCGATAGAAATTTTGTTCACAAATCTCAGAAGTTCACTGAAAAGGGTATCCAAATATGAACTGCAATTCACTGTCATGTTCCTGTACCTACAAGAAAATTCATTTTTATTGTTTGGATGGGGGGTTTGCCTTGGTCAAACCCTAGTTTGGAATCAAATTTGAAATGTAATTGAAATTGCAATATTTAAACAAAGTAAATGGAACTATTCACCTTGCTTATGTTGAAATCCTTGTGGAGGATTCGAATCCGTGAATCCACAAGTAGGGATGCTCTAAATGAATGTAGAATTGTATGTAGGATGTCTCAAATCAATGGAATTAGATCTTCAACACCAATCTTGAATTGATCTTGGATTAGGAAGAGGCTTTGATGGACATGGATGGAAAAATCTTCAACAAGAGGGCTCCATAGAGCTTGAATCCTTCAATGGCTACTAATGGATCTCCTTGATGAATTGGATCTTGAATGCTCGAAGGTGGATGAATGATTTCTTTCTTTCTTTCTCCTTCTTGATTTATTGATTTCTCTTACTTGAGTGCTTGAGAGATTATGAAAAGAGATATGTATGATGGATTCAAATGAGAGAGGAAGACTTCTTTTTATAGCAATCCAGGGCACAAAATTCTAGAGAGGTTGAAATTGGAGAATTAAATCCCAATTAACCTTAACCCCTAGAAATGGACCTAGATTAAATTCAATTTAAGATTTTACCATTCCGAAATCTGAAACAGCCAACCCAGAAGTGGGAAAATAAAACTTTTCGAAGCCCGATATCCCAAAACCTCTGAAACTTGAAAATTGGACCCAGGGTCAGGGTCAAGGTCGACTCTTCCCTAGGTTAGGATTGAGGTCGACTCTACCCTAGGATAGGGTTGAGGTTGACCTTGAACCATAAATTCAACATTGACCCTGAGGTCACAAATCTCAAATTATGAGGACCAGGTGCCAGAAACAGGCTGGAAATGGGTGGAGAGAGAAGCAGAATAGGGGCAAAAAGCTAGATCCATGCAAAGACCTATTCAAGGTGCGTGACATGACCCCAGACTGCTTACTCAGAGGGAAAAGGTTCTTAACATGGAAGTGCTTCCATTTTAAGATGATACAAGTTTATGTTTTATGTTTTTGTATTTCTGGATATCCATTTGGAAAAAATAGAGATTCCAACTCTTAGAATCCCAGTGTTGTATCTCTAGGTCAACTTCCTAATTTTTAGGAAGTTGCTACTTTTTAGGGAAAATGTCTATTTTTTAGGAGGGCTTGAATATAAGACAAATAGGGACAGAAATGACAGTGAAGCTTGTAAATGGAGTATTAAACACTATGGAAAAAGAATCAGGTCAAAATCTTTCACCGTTTGAAAGTTATTGCAGTTTTAAATTTTTGAAAACCTATTGAAAAATATTTAGAGTCATGTTTGAGGCACTTAATAACCCCACATGGCCTTTAAAATTGGGGAAGAAGATTTTTTGGTGTAAATAACTCAAAGAGCTTTTTGACAGTGTAAACGATTCATCAATCGGAGTCCCAGATCAAAAGTTATGCCTTCTGGAAGTTAGACCACTTTTTGAGAACTGGCCAATTTTTGAACTTGAAGTAAATTTGAATTTTGAATCCTCTATTATGGCCCTATCCACCAAATTTCAAAATGCAATTTTCAATTTGGCTCCAAAACTAAAAATAGGTTATTTAAGACCCATCTTCAAGGTGGGAAGGCAATTTTTTTGGGAAGGAAGATATTGTAGGAAAGGGGGTTTCCAGAATCTAATAATATTGTAGCATGTGAGGCAAGTAGGTTATTTACTGATTGTAATCTACATCCAATAATAATATTATTCAGCCAATAGAAAGTCTCTTTCTTTTTGGTGTTCTTCTGTTCTTTTGTGTTCTACCCTTATCAAACTATCTCCTTTAGATCATGGGTCTCATCATCTCTTTTTGGTAGAACAAGGGCAATTTTCAACTAAAAAGGTGATTCTATTTTCCCTTGTCTTTCCAGGCCACCCCTATCACATAGAATTGTAACTTTCAATGAAGGTCAACGGCTTAGTCTATTTCTCTATTTTGGCACTGGAATCATCATATAAGTTTGTGTGCTCTTTGTATTCTCAAATTCATCCTCCTTTCTTCCTATTACATTCTACTCTCATCTTATCATTCCAAATTGCATGAATCAATCCTCCTACATCGATGGAAGGAAGGAAAACCTATTTGGCACATGAGTCCATGTTGATCTAAGTAAGTACTTTCCCATTTCCAATGTACTAGAGAGAAAATGAAGAAGTTTGGGATGTGATGTTTCATACCTTGTTTGGTAATCCTATTGAATGCCCATCCCATATTCCCTCATCCATTTTTCTTTGGCAGAATTTGGAAAAACCAAATCATAATATTTCCATTTTGATTTGGTGTTTAGATCTCATTTTTATGCATTGCATGTACTTTATTAAGTTTTATTCATTAACATATCTTATCTTGTATGATCTTAATGAATAGTTGTGTGATCTTTATCTTTTCATTTCAAATTTTACTGGCATGCCTATAAAATCTTTAAATGATCATTCACTTACTAGTTTGCATTATTTAGACATCTCTTTCTTTCACTATTTTGTGTATGAGTGTTATAACCTTGAGCCCTACATATAACATTTTGATGAGAAGAAGTTGTAGACTTATGGGTTTCTTTCATCTCAAGTCCTCTAATATGTTCCATTTTTAATTTGATTGATACCACTATGCCCACTAATGACTTGCCTCCTATTATTGATAATCCCTCTTCCCATTCTTCTCATGATGAATATGAATCCTTAAGAGTGTCTCCTACCAAAGTAAAAAAACTTTCCCACGTTTTAAAAAAAAAAGAGAAATGATTAGGTCAAGAAGATAATAGGGAGGCCATCTCTTCAGTAGAATGATTGAATATTTTAATTAACAATGATGAACATATTTTTGATTTATTGCATGGCATATCTCATCTTATTTTTGATCATCTTAAGTTTATAAAAAGTTGTGCTCGAGACATTAATCTCTCTTATCCTAATACTATTGTTGAGACTTCTCTTCCTCTTCCTAATTTTTTACCCAATATGCCTACATATACCTCACCTATCATGGCTACATCTATTTCAAACATTAACCCTACACACGTTAGTCTTGGAATTATTCCTAATCATATCATTCCTCCTACAAGCATCCCATGTATTTTCCAACCATCACCTATACCTACTTTCCACAATGTTCCACTTTCATGCTCCAATACTCCCTCCATTTCCCATAATTTTCCAAATCCTTCACTTTTACACATGTCTAATACTAACACATCTACCAAATAAATCATTAATAGACTTGTACGAACTATGTCATCTTTACAACAATAAATTACCCCTATCCAAATTCAATATTCCCACTTGTGGCATTGCTAGCCCTTTGTCCCGTGATATCATTCATGGCATTATCCCTTAATACATGGAAATACCTCATTTAGAGACTTGTACTAGAAAAGGTGATCCCTTGAATCATGTGAAAACATTCCAAACCTTGTGTAGTGACTTATCTCATGATTATTAACTTATGGATAAATTATTTACAAGAACATTTAGAGATAAGGCCTAACAATGGTATTGTTCTTTGCCACCTTATTCTATTGATTCATTTCAAAAACTTGTTGATGCTTTCATTCAACAGTTTGAAAATAATATTTTCCTTAAATTTATTTAACTGGTTTGATTCATCGTAAGAAAGGTGTTAAGGAAAAAGTGACTCATTTTATTGGTATATTTAAACATTTGCATGCTTAGATTTATTATGTTATGCTTGATATATGATGTTTAATATGTTTTTCATTTCTAATTTGTAAAAATAAATTAGAGATAAGATATTACTTTTTGAGTTTACTTCTTTTACCCAATTATGTACAATGCTTCATAATTATTAGCTACAAATGAGCCAATTTGAGTTATCCACTCATATGGCTCTAGTTGATAAGAGTGATATCTATCTGCAATCTACCCAAAAGTTTCAAAAATGCATCAAATTTTTCATCAATATCAACAACTATTCCAATAATTCTGATGCACAAGTATTGGTTACAACATCAATTATGGCTCCTTTGTCATCCATGTTTATACCATCTTGTACTTTTACACCTCTTTTTGAATATTTGTATAATGTTATGATGAAGTTTGTTAATACTAATGTTTAGATGCTTCCTCCCATCAAATTGATTGACTCTTCCAAACCATTACTAGCTTCTCATGATCCCAAAGTCTTTTGTCAATACCATCATCAGCCTAGCCATGATCTAAGAAGTGATTCCATTTGAAGAATAGTATCGAAGACCTTATCAAATCCAATACAATAACAACTAGGGGTTTAAATGATAAATGAAACAAATTTGGTGCACCTTATAACCAAAAACTTGAAAATCTACACCAATCATTTACATTCCAATTCTACCAATACCATTAAGCCTACCACATTTCCTTCTTCCAACAATATTATTGTGCCTCATAAACCTACTACCATGAATCTTGATAATATGTGTGATATGGCCAATAACATTGTCAATCTCATTGATCAGCCTAAACCTAATCTTTTCAGTACATTTGATCCTAAGGAGACTTTTAAAGCAATGAGTGGTCCTCTTTACATTTCTATGAAAATTAATGATAATCCCTCTCAAGGGATTCTTATTGATTCTACTTGCATGGTTAATGTTATAACCAAGGAACATCTTTACATCTAAAACTTTCATCAAGACTCCTATGAAAAATCAAATGTGATTATTAATACTTTTAATGGTTTTTATTATCCTACCCATGGTTCTATCACTTTTCTCATAGAAGTTGGTAAGAAACACTTAGATGTCACCTTTATTGTCATAAAAAATTACAATCAATTCCAAGTTATATATGGCCTTTCTTGGCTTTCTGTTATGAAAGATATTGTCTCTCATATTCATAAGTGTTTGAAATTTACGCACAATGGAGAAATCATCATGATTAACCATAGTTTCTATCAAAATTTAGTGAGTCATGGAAACTTTGACCTTGACTTATTTTGGCCTTTTATACTTCAACCAAGACAACCATGCCAAGATCATCTCTTCTTGTCCTTTCAAAAACTCAAAGAGAAAAAAATTTCTAAACAGAGAATTCCTAAGGACGTCCCATCTCCTTATCCTAGACTTGGACTCCTTCCTACATGCCTTATTCCTCCTACCTATAATTTCATTCCGCCTCCTATATCTGAGAAGCATTCCATGTCCTTTATATCTCAACCTAGTGAGGTTCCTTTTGTTCTTCCTCCTAAAGAAGAAAAAGAGAAAATGTTGATTGATTCTAAGCCTTCACAATTATCAAACAAAACCAAATGCAATCATTGTTCTCATGACTATCACCATAGACATTGTGCTAGGGCCTATGAGCTATCTTTCCAAACCATTTTCTCCCTTAAGAAACCTCATAATGTTTTGATTCCATTTAACCAACCTATGCATAGCCCAAGGGAGGAAGTTAATATAAAGAAATTTTAATTATCTATACATGGTGATTATTCTTTTTATATTAAAGATTGTATTGTTATTACTTTACATGAAGAAGATACTCTTGCTAATGATAATAGTGCTAATGATATTGATCCTAATGATTATGATGACATGTATGAGGTTATTGACATAAATCATGAATTATCTACTATTTTTTTATAAATGTTATCCCTAGCTCCTTGTGACAAATGAAGTTATTCATCATTAGAGAAAAGTCATTTTTTGGAACTTGCAGTGGCTTTATCTATAGTGCACGATGTTGTGTCTCTTTCATATTTCCCACCTTCTCTAAACAATGATGACCCATATTGGGAGATAGGCGATATGATTGACTAGCCCCTCTTGTATAATGTATTATTTTATGTTTTTTCTTGTTTGTGTTGTGCTTCTCCCATGATGTGTTTCTTGTTATATATTTGGTCTAGATTTCTTTAGATGACCCTTGTTGCTCCATCAGCCCAAGGTGATTAAGGGATTAACCTATCATGATATTCCTCTATTTGTTTCTCATTTCTTTTATATGTAGGATACATGTTATATCATGCATGTTCTATTGTTGTAAATGTGTATTTGTGTTGTTTTCTTGGGGATGGTGTAAAGTGATAGTTTCCATCTATCTTTTTGGTCTCTGTAATGCCAATCCAAAAAGACTTTTCTTTATACCTCTTATGTGTGACTCTTCCATTGTTTATGTAGTTCTACTACATTTGGGGATAATTTCAATTCATTTTTATATGATTATTGATCAACATGAGTTACCATATGATCATATTGACCCCATAGTTGGTAGATCCATTTTGTGCTCTCCTTGTTGCACGAGTCATTTCCCTTGATTTGATTCATCTAGGGGCAAGTCATAGTGGAAAAATTCATGTCTTTTAGGTGTATCCTACCTTAAATCTATTTCTTCCATTAAGGTATACACATTTGATTTCACGTGGAGGCATACACTCCACTCTTTATTACACATTTTTCACACACCATACTAATTAATATTTTGTGGATTTCTAGGAAAGTACAACTTATTTCTTAGTAATCCCCTCTTAGAGGATCCCTTAAGGAGACAATTATTTCCTTGCAATTTTCCTTTCATTCCCTTATGCATTTTTTTATTCCTCTATACATTATTAAGAAGATTCCTTTAGAGACAATGCTTTCCTTAGGCCTAATCCTCCTATGGTAGATTTCCTTGTGAATGGTGTTTCACTTGGCTATCCTTTTTATGATTTAACTAGCATAATGTAGCTTTCTATACTATCAATTCCATATTTTTCATGTGTCTCTTTCTTTTCCATACCCCAAGAAAGTTTACCTTACTAGGATATTTAGTTCATGTTCTCTATTCATCTTGGTTTAAGATTGATGAGGACCTAAGTCACTTGAGGGTTTGGTGTTTTCCTTGTCTCTTTTATTTTGATGAGATCTTTTTTCCTATGTTGTGGATCTATTTTACCCTGAGTATGTGTGTAGACTCACACTCCCACTAAAGAGGGAGCTAAATGTAGTGTCCTAAATTCTAAGTACCTAGATCGGGTGTATAATTTACATTCAGGTGGCCCCATTTTATTGTGTTTCTATTCCTCCATGCATTTGAGTCCTCTAATTAATGAGGGCCCTTAATTATAGGTGTACCCTCTCTAATTATTTCATTTCAATATTATCTTTTGTGTGCATAGGCCCTATTACTGTGTGTGGCCTATTTCACATGTTTCTCCATGGCACACCCCATTTTTTATATATTTTTAGAATCCTTTTATCATATTAAACCCTTATTAAAATTTGGCCCATTTTTTCCTTGAAAAGGGTGACCTAGACAAAGCAAGGTGAACTTTTTGCACCTCTATCATCAAAACTCACCCTATTCATGCTAAGTTGGGCCCAAATTTGAATTGGATTTTATTATTATGATTTTAAGAGAGCTTCTAGATTCAAAGCCATCCTACCTTAGCTCTTAACCCCCAAAATGGCTTGAAGAGGTATAAGTACACACTTACTACCCTCATTTTGGGATCCAACCCAACAATTGAGAATGAAGAGGCAAGCTATTAGTTCAAGTGTTCAAGCATCCATTCAAGAAATCAATTCAATTCAAGCATAAATAATGGAACATATGGAGTGATGTCTAGATCCTAGTATGTGTAAAGACATCCATGTCCTTTCTATCCTAGATCCAAGGTCAATACTACATCAAGACAACTTTCAAGCATCTTCATGAGCCATCCCGTACTTGTGAAGATACAACATTTATCAAGCCTCTACTATTAACACTGTACTTATTTCATTTAAATTTCATTTCATTTTCAAGGTTAATCCAAAACAAGAATTTGAATAAGGTAAACCCATTCCTCCCAAAATTTTCCTTTTTTCTATGTGTTGGTGATAGGTACAAAAGATTCATATTTAGATCTCAAAAGTCCTAACTATTTACTTCAAATAATGGGTCCTAGTATTAGTTTTTGGTAGAACAAGGGTCAGTTTCAGCTATAGGAGCAAGTCTAGTTCCCCATATCTATCTTGATCATCCCTATCACACATCAGTTTCAAATTTTTGTGCATGTCAATGGCTTATTCTATTTCTCATATATGAATTTGGAATTTTCATATCATTTTGTTTGTTCTCTTTATTCTCATGTTTGTCCTCGCTTTCTATCTCATTCTATTATCCTTTTCTCATTCCAAACTGTATCAATCAATCCTACTGCATAAGAGGGAGGAAGGAAAACATGTTCAGTGCTTGATTCCATCTTGATCCTAGTGGGTACTTTCCCCCTTTACAATGTAATGGAGAGAAAATGATGAAGTTTGGGATGTGGTTTTTCATACCTTGTTTTCTTATCTTAGTGAACACTCATCCCATATCCCCTCATCCATTTTCCTTTGACACATTACTATTGTCCCTAGACCACATTTTTTAATGGTTCTAATATTTTACATTCTTATGGCCCTTCCTTAAAGGAATCAATGGATTTTTCAATTCATCATGATGATAAACCACTTTTTTTTATTTCTACGAGGATTCACCTTTGGGTTATTTTTTTGTTCTACATGATGTAATTTTTAGTGACTATGGAGTGCATTCCTATATGTATTCTATTGAAGAAACATGTGACATAGATATGCATGGAGATGAAGAATAAAAAGGGGATAATGTGCCACTACTTGAAATCATGTCTTTAAATCCTCCTCCACTTATCCTAGTGACCATTTTAACAAATTTAAATATTTGTAGATGGAAATCCAATGTTAATAAATGGTAAATAATGTCAATATCTCACATAAATAGGGTCATTTATTTATTAATTATTTTTTGAATTGAAAATATTATTGTAAGTGGGAATTCTAGGGTGGCTACAATAGAAAGGTCAACTTGGGAGATAGTGATGTAGTGTGAGTTAGGCTTTTACCTACCTAGTTATCCTTTTGTCTCCTTTTTACATGTAGTTAACTAAGTTTACTTAGGGAATTCAGTTTATATGTCTCAAGTCATAAAATCATGAATTATCACAATCACATGTTATCTTATGTAGCATTATTGTCTATGTCTACAAAGATCTATATATTATTTTCATTCCATTACACTTTATTCTATATACTAGTATTGGAAATATAACATTACTCTCTCTCTCTCTCTCACTATATCTTATTATCCTAATACTTTTAAAAATTTATAAGGAGGTGAAGGTGCAATATACTCCAAAGGTGACATCAAATGCAATACTAGGTAAGACCATACATGTACTTCCCTACCAAGGGACCCTTTGAACATTGGGTATTACTATTTTCATTTGTCATTGATGTCATTCATTAGTCTAGCATTCTTATCTCTGGCCTATCCTTTGATCTGGCTCCATGTTACCGGGATCATTTTTGGTCTATGCAAAGTTGTACCACATTTTTTGGTATGGTCCTATTCAAAATAGCTTGGGATATGTTTTTGTACCTAAGCTGACATCTTTGATATATTGTGTAGTATTCTTAAATAACTCAATCTATATCCTAGGTCAACTTTTGGGAATGCAAATTTGATGTATATGTGAAGAAACACCAACACAAAAGATAAGATGAGATAAAAAGGCAATATATGAAAGTGATCTTTTGATGTAAAATATATTGTGAACTAATATATGTAATATAACAATAAATTATAGTGATTGTATAAAAGATTTTTGTACTTAAAAAAAAAACTATATTCATGCATATGTAGATGAAATTATAAGAGTTCAGTTTTGTATCTTGTATTTTGACAGTAAGTCATCTTTCAATTGTAATAGCTAGTTTGTGTATCTTGGGTAGTGATCCCCTTCGGTAGTGAGCCACCCCTGGTAGTGAGCCACCTCTATATTATGTAACTGATTACTTAATACTTGAGAGATAACTCTCTCTATGCTTTTTCCCATTTTGGGTTTCCACAAAAAAAAATTGGCGTCATGTGGTGTTATGCTATTTGGTTATTGTTCACTTCTTCCCTACAACTTTAATTATGTTATGTGATGAACTACAACTGATTTAGAACCTGAATGGAGAATCTGTAATTCAAGATTACCAAAGGAGTTGATGATTAGATATGCAAGATGATTAAATTAGTACTATGTTGTCATTGATGTCAACTAGCTTAACAATACTTATCTTGTAAGTTACTATATTGACACATCTGAAGAAAGGTGAAAGAGATGAAGAACAAAAATATCTACATGAGGAAAATGCATATGTCAGATGAGTATAAGGAATACATTGAGTAACTTTTTGATGAGTCTATGACTTGATGAAATTGACTTTATTATGTTGTATTCATCTATGATGAAGAATAGAGCTAAACGACACAAAGTAGTGTTGTCGGTAAATAAAGCATTCTAGTATACACCGATGGAATGTAGTGTATACCGAGCGTGTGTTCACTGATGTATTTCTTTGTTAACTGAGCAAAATAGAAAGGAATTAAATGATTAGTTTAGCTAATAAAGTGATGAGATGTAAAGTGTATGAAATCGAGGTAACAGATAAGGTTTGTTATGAAGATCGATGACTAACATAAATCAAAAGGATCTAATGGAGTAGACTGAAATGTGTTACTGACACATCATTCAAAGAAGCTTAAAGTAGAAAAATCTGATGGAGGAAAATAAAATGATTTACTCATCTATATAAGAGACATTGGTTTCATTGTTGAAACATAGCCGGAAGTAGAAGATACTGCAGAATTATCGCGTGAACAAGTTTTCATGCATTCTGATCATACTGGTTAATAAGAATCGAGCTGTAGAACAATTACCGAGCTACAAAGAGTAATTATCGACAAATAGTAAGTTGATATAGTATTGAATCTGAAGTGGTATATTGATCAGAAAGATTTGAATGAGCTGAACATTGATCTGTAAATTGTAATTAAAGTTGTTTCAAGGAAGATCATCTACTGTTACATATTTAACCATTGTACACAGTCAAATCTCTTAACCGAGTGGACTATGAAAGTCTTTTGATGTTTCATTCATAGAGTGAACATTGTTATCCTATCAACCCCAGAGTGATTGCTGGTTGGATGATAACTTCTGGTCTAAAATCCTCTAACAAGGTCACACCTCACAGTGTGTATGTAACCTTTAATAGGGTTGGGTCTTCACTGACCTCACTTCAGAAGAGTGAATAATTTTGGGTTTCAAGTCCTAGGTGGTTTTTCCCTTCACAGGGTTTCCACGTTAAATCTCTTGTGTTATGTGTTGATTGTGATATTTGTTTGTTATCATACTTTGCATATTACATGTTAGATTTAATTGGTAACTATTATAAAGTTTAGACTGACAATTGGTAAAGACACAGACAATGAAAGTATTTTATACCGAGTAGCAGAAGTTGTAGATTTGTTTTGGATTATACATTTTGAATTGGGACACTAGATAACTGATTCACCCCCCTCTCAATTATTCTAACAATTGGTATCAGAGCTTCAGTTGCTTAGAAAAAAGTTTTAAGGACTCCAACAAAAAGGTCTCAAGATGTATAAGAGGGAAGTGCCAAAGCTAAACAAAGATAACTTCACAGTATGGCAAAGCTAGATGAAATTACACATATCTAGAATTGGGAATTCTACACTAGAAATGATGGAGAATGGCTACATTGAACCGACACCAGGTCTCCTAACACTTGATCAACTAAAGGACAAGCATGAACACAATATCACTATGATGGAACTTGCTGCTACCTGTACTGATGCCTAATTTGAAGACATAAAGGATTGTGATACAACTAAGACCATGTGGGACAAGTTGACTCTAATATATAGTGGAGATGCGAATGTTAAGAGAGCCAGAGTAGAAAGCCGAAGAGGTCAATTTGATGATATGAAGATGAAAGAAGGTGAGAACATTGTGCAATACACAAAAAGACTAAAAGAGGTAGTGCATGCTATTAGAGCATCTAGTGGAGTTATTGACGATGAAATAGTGATAAGCAAGAATCTCATAACTTTGCTGCCAGTTTATGTGATCAGGATCTCTACAATTCATGAAACAAGAGCTACATCCAACCATACTCTTGACACACTGATCGGTAAGCTTACAACCTTTGAATTGAATAATTTTGACAATAGTGTTGTACCTTCTATTGAATCTTCTTTCATGTCTTCTTTGAAGATTGGTAAGTCTAGTAGCAGGAATGATAAGAACAATGACAGTGATAGTAATACCGATGATGAGCTTGATGAGCTTGAAGCTCTTATGGCAAGAAGATTTCCCAAAGGTAAGGGAAGGTATAGAGGCAAGTTACCCTTGGCATGTTTTAATTGTAAAGAAGTTGACCACATCGCTACTAGATGTCTGAATAAGAAAGATGATGATAGATCCAAAGACCGATCCAAAAGAAGTTATGAGAGAAGAGTCAACAGAGGCTACCGACACAACAATAGATACAACCGAGATAGCTATGAAAAAGGGGAAAAAGTATGTTACATAGCAGAAGAATTTGAATCTGAATCTGACACTGATGATGATGTAGAAGTAGTATTTATTGCTATGAAAGATGATTCAGAGGAAGAAGAGAAACATGAAGAAACAACACTGATCTCTAAAGTAAGCAAAAATAATACATGGATCATAGATAGTGGATGTACACATCATATGACTAGTGATATAGAGAAATTTGATCTACTTAATGAATATGATGGAGGATCTATTAGAATGGGAAATGATGCACCTTGTATGGTGAGAGGTAAAGGTTCACTGATGATTAATGATAGAATAAAATGTGAAAATGCATATTGGGTAGATGGACTAAACTATAATTTGTTAAGTGTAGCATAGCTGAATAACTCAGGCCACCAACTTGCTTTTGAGAGCAGAAAGGTAAGAATCTATGATAATGCAGGAAAACTTTTCAGAATTGGTACACAATCCAGAGGTAATGTATTTTATCTTAATATTGATCAGTCTTCTTGTTTATTAATGAAGGATGAAGATGCATGGTTGTGGCATAAGAGGTTATGTCATGTGAATTTTGATAACATGATCAAGATTAGTAAGAAGAAAAGAGTTAGAGGGTTGCCTAACTTGTCAAAACTGGATCATGCTATGTGCCATGAATGTCAGAAAGTTAAGATGACTAAGTCTAGTTTTAAGTGCACAGACTACTCAACAAAGAAGATACTTGAGTTGGTTCATACTGATCTATGTGGTCCTATGAGAACTCAGAGCTATTATGGTGATAGATATTTTATTCTTTTTGTTGATGACTATACTAGATTGATGACTGTTATGTTCTTGAAAGAGAAATCTGAAGCATTTAAGATGTTTAAGTGGTATAAGGCAAAAGTAGAAAAAGATACTGGAAAAGAGTTAAAATGCTTAAGATGTGATAGAGGAGGTGAATTTATCTCTGATGAATTTACTAATTTCTATAATGAGAATGGTATTAAGAGATAGGTCTCAGCACTGAAAACACCTCAGCAGAATGGGATTTCTAAAAGAGGGAACAGTTCAATCATTGACTATGCTAGGACACTGATGATACAAAAGAATGTTGCTTAGACATACTGGAGGGAAGCTATCAATACAATTGTATATGTGCTTAACTAAGTACAACTAAAGAAGGACACCAACTAGACACCTTATGAGATATGGTTTAGACACAAACCTATTGTAAGTTATTTCAGGATTTTTGGAAGTAAATTTTTTATTTTGAAAGATGAGAGAAATGAGAAATTTGATTCTAAAGGTGATGAAGAAATATTCTTAGGATATTCTACTAAGAGTAAAGCACACAAATGTCTAAATAAGGTTACAAATATGATGATTGAAAGTACTAATGTCTGTGTTGATGAGTTTGATGACATGAACACAGAAGAAAGAAAGGAACTAGAAGACTATGGTAGATTCACTTACATTGAACTTCCTGACTATCTACTGAAGTCGCAACTTGTGATAACTGGTTAGCAAGAAAATAACCCTGAGGAATAGGAAAGGGAAACCAACGAACAAGATGGTGCTACTGAGCAAGCACATGAACCTGAATAGGATGAACAAGAAAGAAGAAACCAAGTACTAGCTAGTTTTGTCAGAAGACATCATCCTGAGACACAAATTATTGGAAATAGACAAGCTGGAATGCAGACAAGAAGCAAAACAAGAGAAGGTACATGTTTAGTTTGTGAATTTGAACCAAAGAATGTGAAAGTTTTATTAGAGAATGAAGAATGGGTTAATGCAATGAAGGAGGAGATAGAAAAAATAGAGAAAAACAAAACTTGGTCCTTAGTACCCTGACCTAAAGATAAGAATGTTATCAGTACTAAATGGATATTCAGAAACAAGCTGAATGAAAATGGTGAAGTGACAAGAAATAAAGCAAGATTGGTATGCAAGGGATATGCACAGGAAGAAGGCATTGACTATGGTGAGACATTTGCACCTATTGCTAGATTGGAAGGAGTTAGAATGCTACTTGTATATGCTGCACACAAGAAATTTAAGGTTTATCAAATGGATGTGAAGTCAGCATTTCTGAATGGTATACTTGAAGAAGAGGTCTACATAGAACAACCTGAAGGATTCGATGATCCAGACAATAGAAACATGGCATGTAGATTACACAAAGCTTTATATGGTTTGAAGCAAGCACCAAGAGCATGGTATGAAAGGCTTCATACTTACTTGTTAAGTATTGGATTTGTAAGAACTAGTGAAAACAACAATTTGTACATGAAAGGTGATACTGATGACACTATTCTTATTGCTGAAATTTTTGTTGATGATATTATTTTTGAAGGTCAAGATCATGTATGTAAATCTTTTGCTGATGACATGAGGAATGAGTTTGAAATGTCTATGTTCGGAGAGATTAAATTCTTTCTTAGATTACAAGTAATTCAGCAGAGTGATGGGATATTCATCACACAGTCCAAGTACATAAAGGAAGTCTTGAAGAAATTTGGCATGGAAGATGCTAAACCTATAGGAACACTGATGGCTACTGGAAGTAAATTGACAAAGGAAGATGAAACTAAAGAGGTAAACCAAACACTTTACCAATCCATGATTGGTAAACTCATGTATGTAGTTCATAGTAGACCAGATATAGCACATACTGTGGGAATTATTGCTAGATATTCTGCTAATCCTAGAGAATCACACATGATTTCTACCAAAAGGATCTTAAGATATCTAAAAAGGATAGAGGATTATGGATTATGGTATCCTAAGGAAGGTAAATTTGAGTTGAAGGTTTATATCAATGCTAATTGGGCTGGCAATGTGGATGACCACATTTTTATTTGGTGAAAGAATTGTAACCTGGACAAGTAAAAATCAGGCTTGTATTTCTCAGTCTATACCTGAAGCAAAGTATGTTGCTACTGCTACTAATTTTTCAAACATTTCATATATCAAGAAAGTGTTGGAAGGAATGAATGAGGTAATCACTGACCCGGTGATCATATACTGTGACAACACAAGTGCTATTAATATTTCAAAGAATCCAGTGATGCACTCTAAGACAAAGCATATATCAATTAAGTATCACTACTTAAGAGAAAAAGTGCAAGAGAAGCAAGTGAAGTTAGAATTTGTTACATCTAAAGAACAACTTACAGACATTTTTACAAATCCTCTACTGAAGGACACATTTGAATATTTGAGGACTAGACTTGGGGTCCATCCCTTGTCTATCAGTCACTAATGTGATCTGGATGTTGCATCAGCCTAATCTTATCAGATGATCACACATGTTGATGCAACATAGTTCACACTTTGGATATTGTTCAAGGTTGTGATTAAGTTTGAAGAACTGAAACATATTCGGATATCAGTATACTAAGATACAGAGGAAGTAATGGACAACAGAGAGTTACTTAGCTACTACAAGAGTTGATTTTTTATTTGTTTCTTTGGCATTGTTTTCAAAGGGAGAGATAAATAATATGAAAAGGAAAAAGAGAGATATGCACCGATGAGAACTATCTAAGAGAGAGATAATATGAAAGAAATAAATAGGAACAAGAACCTGAGAGCTGAAAAGATTATATCTACAGAATGAAAAAGCTGTATTTTATAATGCTGGTTAGTAACGTAGTGATTAAACATATTAAGCCAAGGATAGCTTACACAACATTTGATTACAGAGTTGTAGAATACATGTTTGGTATGTGTATGGCACATTTCATATTACTTGAGTTGCCATCAATGCCAAAGGGAGAGATTGATGAACTACAACTGATTTAGAACCTGAATGGAGAATCTTTAATTCAAGATTACTAAAAGAGTTGATGATTAGATATGCAAGATGATTAAATCAGTATTATGTTGTCATTGATTTCAACTAGCTTGATAGTACTTATCTTGTAAGTTACTATACTGACACATCTAAAGAAAGGTGAAAGAGATGAAGAATAGAAATATCTACATGAGGAAGATGCATATGTCAGATGAGTATAAGGAATACATTGAGTAACTTGTTGATGAGTCTGTGACTTGATGAAATTGACTTTATTATGTTGTATTCATCTATGATGAAGAATAGAGCTAAAAGACACAAAGTAGTGTTGTCGGTAAATAATTCATTCTAGTATACACTGATAGAATGTAGTGTATACCAAGCGTAGTGTTAACTGAGCTTGTGTTCATCGACACATTTTTTTGTTAACCGAGAAAAACAAAAAGGAATTAAATGATCAGTTTAGTTGATAAAGTGATGAGTTGTAAAGTGTATGAAATCGAGGTAATAGATAAGGTTTGTTATGAAGATCTGTTAGGAACTTATGTGTTCCTTTTGTTTATTCTATTAGTGTAGTGTTGTTGGATGCATATGCTTTGTAAGTCATCCCGTTAGTTTATTTTATTATCCCACATGCATAGGTAGTATTACTTTTCTAGATCACACTTAGTATATAAGTGGGTGTTGAGTCCTTTGTTGGTACCGAAGAGTTTATTGTATTGAGCTTGCTCAAAGGAGGTTACCCCTTCGAAGTGGCCCATGATCAATAGACTCACTCTGAGTTCTACTTTGCTCTATATTTCTATTATTTCGTGCATGTTCATTATAGCGTTGCTGGAGGTTCCTCTCATCTGGTATCAAAGCACTTTCTTGGGCTCGCTGGTGGAAATTCTTTTTTCCGTTTCAGGTTCTCCAGGTTCTTCTCAAATCTCATCTGTGTTACAATTGGGTTATTTCAAATTATAGAAATTCTTGTTCTTGTGATATTTCAATTCCGTTGTTAGTATCTGAGTTATCCAAAAAAAAAAAAAAAAAAGAGTAAATTTTTTTTCATATTTTTGCCATAGCTTCCTTGCTTCTTTCTGGTTTCCTCTCAAAGTTTCTCAGCACCCCCAACATACCCTTTCGCATACTTCCTTCCTTGAGGACCCTAACCCCAATTCCCAATTTTTAAGCCTTAAATCCCTTATTTCTCAAATTTTAGGGTTTGCCCTAACTTTTTTGTTTCTCAGCCAATCGCCACCAAATCAAAGCCACAAGGTTCATTTCCTCATTCTGCTCCTTTGTCCCTCTTAGAATGCTCTTCCCATTCTGCCTCCCCACCCCTGAAACCCTCATTTTTATTTTTTCCTTTTCATCAGAAAACATATATCCACTCTTCGAACCCTCATTACCCATCTGCGTTTTTCCCAACTCCAAGTTTGCCCTTACTAAAAAAGTTTCTATTTCTCTTTTTCTTCCCATTCCCCAAAAAATTTAAAAAAAAAACAAAAAAAAACCCTACTATATGGTTGTCACCCGTACAGAAGCAAAAATCATGGAGGAGGAACTTGCCTCCCTCAAGACCAGACTTCAAGATCTGGATGAAAAATTTCTCGGTCTCACTCTTCAACAGTCAAGCTTGAACCGAGGCCATTTTGCCGACACTAGTTCTAGCCCTTTTCATGGACCGAAGCTTGATTTTCCTCGCTTCAATGGTGCTGATCCAACTGGATGGATTTACTGGGCAGAGCAGTATTTCAGTTTGCATAATACTACAGATTTTAACAAAGTTTTGCTTGCATCTTTTCATTTGGAGCATGACGCTCTTCAATGGTTCCGTTGGTACATCAAGGCTAACAATGATCCCACCTAGACAGAATTGTGTACACTTCTTTTGAAGCATTTTGGCCCTAGTGATTTTGATGACTTCACAGGTGCACTCACTAAACTTTGACAAACAGGCACAGTGAGAGAATACCAAACAGAGTTTGAAAAATTAGCTAATCACAGAGGGATTGTCTGATGAATTCTTTCATAGTTGTTTTATTAATGGTTTGAAGGATGCACTCTGATCTGAAGTCAAAATGTTTCGGCCCACTACTATGATGGAAGCCCTTGGGTTGGCTAAATTAGCGGAGGACAAGATCAATGCTTTACAACGATCCAGATCTAATTTTGTTCCATTCTAAAATGCAGGCTCTCAACACCCTCCGGTCACACCAACTCCCAAAACTACTCCTATCAAGCACTTGTCTGAAACAGAGATGTGAGCCCATCGAGAAAAAGGGCTTTGCTATAATTGTGATGAGAAATGGTCCCGAGGCCATAGATGTGTGCAAAAAAAGCTCTATCTCTTGGATGTGGATTCCCCACCCAAACAGGAAGAGTATGAAGATGCTCAAGAAATAGTAGATGAAGAGGTTGAACTAGAAGCCCAACCAGAGATATCTATCCATGCTTTGGCCGGAGTCACTACCCCACAAACCATGCGGGTTCGGGGTTACTTCAAGAAGGTCCCTCTTACTATCCTCATTGATTCTGGTAGCACTCACAACTTCATTGACCCCAGCATAGCCAAATGGGTTGATTGCTTTGTTCATCCCTGCTCTAACTTTGAAGTCATGATTGCTAATGGGGGCAATTTACCTTGCAAAGGGAAATGTCGCAATGTGCATCTCTCTATTGGAGATTATACCCTACGCTCTGACATGTTTGCCTTGCCCTTAGGGGGTTGTGATGTGGTTTTGGGTGCCCAATGGTTACACACTCTTGGTCCCATTCTCTAGGATTTTTCTGAACTTTGGATGAAGTTTTCAGTCAGTGGGCAACAACACACTTTGACAGGCTTGCAGCCCGGGTCTCTCAGCATCATCAGTTCACATCGTATGGAAAAGCTTCTTAAGAAGAATTCACATGGTGTCATCGCTCAGCTCCATTCCATCCAAATGCAGCCATCAACAGTCTCTAGTACTCCTGCAGATCTACAACAAATTTTGGATAAGTATTTCACTATATTCGCTGAACCTACGAGCTTGCCACCATCTTGCCCAGAGGACAACCATATTCAACTCCTTCCTGGTAGCATCCCACCTAATATCAGGCCCTACCGCTACCCCTTTCATCAAAAGACTGAAATTGAGATGCTTGTTTGTGATTTACTGAAGCAAGGTATTATTTGCCTTAGTACTAGTTCTTTTCCATCTCCAGTTCTACTGGTCTGCAAAAAAGATGGGTCTTGGCAACTCTGCATTGATTTTTGAGCCCTTAATAATATCACCATAAAGGATAAGTTTCTCATTCCAGTTGTTGATGAACTTCTTGATGAGCTTCATGGCACTCATTTTTTCTCAAAGTTGGATCTTCGTTCTGGGTATCATCAAATTAGGGTCAATGAGGAGGATATTCCTAAAACAGCCTTCTGCACACATGATGGTCACTATGAATTTTTAGTCATGCCCTTTGGCCTTACTAATGCTCCTTCAACATTTCAGGTAGTGATGAATAAAATATTTCGGCCCTACCTCAGAAAATTCATTCTGGTCTTCTTTGATGATATTCTCATCTATAGAAAAACTTGGGCTGAGCATCTCCATCATCTGGAACTCATCCTGCAACTTCTCTCTGATCATCAACTCTGTGCAAAAATGTCAAAATGTGTGTTTGGCTAGAAGGAAGTAGAGTATCTCGGGCATATTGTTGCACACCATGGGGTTCGGGTGGATCCTACCAAAATAGATGCCATGAAAAATTGGCCACATCCTCAAACTCTCAAGAGCCTTCGAGGTTTTTTGGGTCTGACTGGCTTTTACCAGAAGTTTGTCAAGAATTATGGGAAGATTGTAGCACCATTGACAGCTATGTTAAAAAAGGATACTTTTACCTGGACCCAGGTTGCTGAGAATGCATTTGCACAACTGAAACAAGCTATGTGTAGTACACCTGTTCTTGCTATGCCAAAATTTTTTAAGCCCTTTACTATTGAGAGTGATGCTTGCGGCAATGGACTGGGTGATGTTCTCTTTCAAGATGACCATCCTATTGCATTCACTAGCAAAGCTCTTTCTGGTAAGAATCTAGCCTTATCTACATATGAAAAAGAAATGATGGCTATTTTGCATGCTGTACAGAAGTGGCGACCATACCTTCTTGGGAGTCATTTTTGCATCAAGACTGATCACCAAAGTTTGAAATACTTCCTAGAACAACGAGTATCCTCCCCTACACAACAGAAATAGGTCAGCAAACTCATGGGGTATGATTATGAGATCACCTACAAGAAGGGTAAGGATAATATTGTGGCTGATGCTCTTTCCCACACATTTGATGATCAAGCTTCACTTTTAGTTATTTCTATGCCAATCCCAAATTGGTTAGAATCTGTTCAACAGGGCTATGTCAGTGACCCCTCTTTATCTCAAATCATTCACCAGTTGGCCAATAATCCTTCTATGGTACCACATTATTCATGGGATGGTGCTTCTCTCCGCTATAAGGGGCGTCTAGTGCTTCCTCAAAATCTAGATTTGCAACAGGCTGTCTTTTATGAACTCCATGCTTCTCCTTCGGCAGGACATTCTGGGTTTCTCAAGACTTATGAGCGGGCAAGGCGGAATTTTTTTTGGAAAGGAATGAAATAGATGATTCAATAGATGGTGGCTGAATGTGATACCTGCCAATGCCACAAGGGTGAAATGACTCTCCCTCTTGGTTTATTGGAACACTTGCCCATCCCTACACGGATTTGGACTGATATTTCTATGGATTTCATCGAAGGGCTTCCTAAATCTGGTGGCAAAACAGTGATTTTGGTTGTGGTTGATTGTCTCTCCAAATATAGTCATTTTTGTGCCCTCAGCCACCCCTATACTACCTCCTCAGTTGCATAGATCTTCATGGACCAGATCTTTCATCTACATGGCCTCCCTTCTTCCATTGTCTCTGACCGTGATGCAGCTTTTACTAGTCATTTTTGGACAGCATTGTTTCAGCAAGTTGGTACCAAACTGAAGATGAGTTCGGGTTATCACCCACAAACTGATGGTCAGACCAAAATTGTCAACAAATGTTTGGAAACTTATCTTCGCTGCATCACTTCTGAAAAGCAACATCAGTGGGCCAAGTGGCTTCCTCTTGCAGAATGGTGGTACAATACCTCTTACCATACAACATCTAAAATGACTTCCTATGAAGCAGTTTATGGGCAAGTACCCCCAGTACTCCTTCCCTACACTCCCAGCAGTTCACCAGTTCAGGCAGTTGACACAGTTCTTCGCACCAGGGATCAGATTCTTCACACTTTACAGGATAATCTTCACATAGCCCGTAATCACATGAAACAGCAAGCAGATCAACATCATTCTGAGCACTCTTTTCAAGTTGGGGATATGGTTTTTCTTCATCTTCAACCATACAAGCAATCCTCCCTGAAGCTTAAAGGGCGTCATAAGTTGGCCCCCAAATTTTATGGGCCATATAAAGTTCTGCAAAAGATTGGTTCAGTTGCTTACAAACTAGAACTTCCTCCTTCTTCTCGCATTCATCCAGTATTTCATGTTTCTTTTCTCAAGCAAGTTCTTGGCACTAACATCAAAGTAAAGACTACTCTACCTGAATTGGATAAGGAAGGATCCATTATTTTGGAGCCTGAGGCAATCCTTGACCAGCGCACTCGTCAGCTTCACTCTCGCTCTATCTCTGAGGTATTGACTCAGTGGCATGGCATGCAACCAGAGGATGCTACATGGGAACCCCTTCTTCAGATTCAGAAATAATTTCCACACCTTAAGCTTTGAGGACAAAGCTTTTTCTGAGGGGGAGGGGATGTTAGGAACCTATGTGTTCCTTTTGTTTATTCTATTAGTGTAGTGTTGTTGGACGCATATGCTTTGTAAGTCGTCCCGTTAGTTTATTTTATTATCCCACATGCATAGGTAGTATTACTTTTCTAGATCGCACTTAGTATATAAGTGGGAGTTGAGTCCTTTGTTGGTATGGAAGAGTTTATTGTATTGAGCTTGCTCAAAGGAGGTTACCCCCTCGAAGTGGCCCGTGATCAATAGACTCACTCTGAGTTCTACTTTGCTCTATATTTTTGTTATTTCGTGCATGTTCATTATAGCATTGCTGGAGGTTCCTCTCAAGATCGATGACTAACATAAATCAAAAGGATCTAATGGAGCAGATTGAAACATGTTACTAACACATCAGTCGAAGAAGCTTAAAGTGAAAAAATCTATGAATATGATTATGTGGCAAAATTTGATGGAGGAAAAGAAAATGATTTACTTGTCTATATAAGAGACATTGGTTTCATTGTTGAAACACATCCGAAGGTAGAAGATATTGCATAATTATCATGTGAATAAGTTTTCATGCATTTTGATCATACTGGTTAATAAGAACCGAGCTGTAGAACAATTACCGAGCTACAGAGAGTAATTACCAACGAACAGTAAGTTGATATAGTATTGAATCTGAAGTGGTATATTGATAAGAAAGATTTGAATGAGCTGAACATTGATCTGTAAATTGCAATTAAATTTGTTTCAAGGAAGATCATCTACTATTACATATTTAACCATTATACAAAGTCAAATCTCTTAACCAGGTGGACTATGAAATTCTTTTGATGTTTCATTCATAAAGTGAACATTGTTATCCTGTCAACCCCAGAGTGATTGCTAGTTGGACGATAACTTCTGGTCTAAAATCCTCTAACAAGGTCACACTTCACAATGTGTATGTAACCTTTAATAGGGCTGGGTCTTCACCGAACTCACTTCAGAAGAGTGAATAATTTTGGGTTGCCGGTCCCAGGTGGTTTTTCCCTTCACAGGGTTTCCACGTTAAATATTTCATGTTATGTGTTGATTGTGATATTTGTTTGTTATCATACTTTTCATAATACATGTTAGATTTAATCGGTAACTATTATAAAGTTTAGATTGACAATCAGTAAAGACACAGACAGTGAAAGTATTTTATACCGAGTAGCAAAAATTGTATATTTATTTTCGATTATACATTTTGAATTGGGACACTGGATAATTGATACACCCCCCCTCTCAGTTATTCTAACATTATGTGGATGATTATTCAAAAAAATTAATATTTTTAGAAGAATATTGATTCACCCCTCCCCTCTTAGTATTCTAGATGTTCAACAATTGGTATCAGAGCTAGATCCTTTAGAAGAGTCTAACATCTCAAAGGAGATCTATAATGTTGAGGATATAATGCCAAGATCTACCATGGATCAAAAAGATCTCAAGTCCATCTTTCAAGATCTTGAAATTATCGAAGATGAAAATAAGTAACTCTTAGGAAGTCTTCAAATGGAAAACAATTTCATCCAAAAACTAAAAGATTAGATCCAAAAATTCAAGCTAAGGCATAAAGAGGTTAGTAATGAACTCAAGTTAGAAAATAATATAAAGCTAAGAGTGAAGAAGATGAAAATACCAAGGAACATCTAAATAATACAATCAAAGGGAAAATATGATGAATGCAAGAAGTTGGAAAAAGAATTTGTATCTCTAAAATAAAATTTAGAAGAATTAAAGAAGCAAGAAAATAAGCTTGGAAAGGATCGATGAAATATTAATGCTCAAAGATCATCGCTAAAAATGAAAGGTTTAAGCTCTCACCTAGTTAATCTAGGGAAAAGAAAGAACCTTAGTTGGTAAAAGAAGATAAAATTGAATTTGGTAAAGAAGACAAAGGTAAGTCTCTAGTAAAGCAATAGGTAAGTGAGAAACCTTTCTCTTTTAATGATTATTGTTTTAATTGTAATAAATTTGGTCTGAAATCTTGAATTGTAGGGATAGAACAAATCAAAAAGATAGATCTTACTTGGTTAGATGTCTCTTCCCCTTACAAGGGTAAAGTGATTGTAGGCATGATAGATCTACGTAATTAAGGAGTCTTCAGTAAAAAGGAATAGTGAGCCAAAAAATTATAGATATTTGGTAAAGTTCTGATTACTGGAAAAAATAGGTTTTTAAGGGACCCGAAACCCTTTACAAATCAAGTACCAAAAGATCGAAAGGTAAGATCATAACATCAAAAGAGAGGCACACAGCATCAAACTACCCAAAAAAGGGACTACAAAGCTAGCGACATAAGGAACAAAACACCAGTCCAAAAGACAACAAAAAACACAAAAAACTAGCCTAAGCATCCGCATACATAACCCCTGCTTTTTCATCCAGATTCTTCTCCATTTTGGCCTGGATATTATCGATCTGACCAATGACACTTTTCAGCTTCTAGACATTCTTCTTCATAAGAGGGGATTTTTTCTTGTTTCTCCCATGGGTTCTACAACTGGGGCCTCCGATATGCACTAGGGAATCATTTATGTGATCATTGTCCTCCTCTAGAGCTTTATCCAACAAATTGACCAAGGCCTTGAGGTTTGTACTGGAGGATTTCATGCTATCCATCCTATGATGGAGAATATTAGTATAAGTTTTATCCACTTTATCCATTCTTTCATTAATGTCTGCAACAGGGGTGTTAGAAGTGACCTCCTTGAGAAAGGAACCAACTTTTTCTTGAAGGATGCAATTATTTGCTTCAAGTTTCTTGCACTTCAGGTGGAGCCTTTTTTATCTCATGGAAGCACCATTTGCTGAATCTGAAGGAATAGAGAGCCTCAACTTTGGTAGTTTGAAGCACACTAGTAGTAACTTCCTCTCTATCATCAAAGTCTTCAAAAAGTAGCTTAATGGAGGACTCTTTGACTCTCCTCTCATTGGAATCCTCACTACCCTCCTAAATATTGTCTTGAGAGTCATGGAAAATGGGCACATCATGCCTCACACCAGAAAAAAAATCATCCAAGATGGGAACCTCCTCTTTGTAAAAATCCCTATCCATTTTGTGCTTCTCAGCATACTGAATAACAGTGTCAACAAGATCTTCATGACTGTGAGAGTTGTGCACTATGGTTCCTTCTAAATTGGCCCCTTCAACAGCTATGTCTTTCAGCTCAACCACACTTTCCTAATTCTTGTTCTCTAGGTCCTCTTCCTAAGGCACGTCCTTCTTATCAGTACACATTAGATCATAATCAGCTTCCCTCGGCTGGGAATCACCAATATCCTTCTGGTGGGCTCTATCATCCTCTTGATTTTTCATCTGTACCCTCTTCTTATTATCCTTATCAGAATCCTTACTGTTAACCTCCTCCTTACCATCAAGGGGGGTAGTAATGTCATCAGAATCATCAGTATCCCCCCTTTCCCTTCTAGGGCTCTGCATATTTTTAATCTCTCCAATTTCACCCTCTTCAAAATCCTCTGTTTCGTACTCCTTAGAGTAGTCCCTGACTTTAGTTTCTCCTGAGCATATTTTCTTTGAATTGCTACCCATAATATCTTCAGCCTTCTGTTTAGCAGAGCTAGACTTAGGAGTCAAAGGGATCCATTTGTTCTTTCCTGAGGAAGGTGTAGAGATAGGGTTAGGAATAATACTATTGATATACTCATAAATTAGAAGAACCAAACCCTCATGCTTAATAGCTTTCTTAGGAGAAATCTTATGCTTATTGAGACTTTTAACAAGAGAGCTATGAAGGTAATAGGGAATTTTAATAGTGTCCTTGTACCTAAAATGGTTGAGAAACATGAAGTGGTGGGAATGAGCATGAGGAAAGCCACCATCTAGGGTGGAATACACCATCACCACCTGCAGAATGTTGCACCAGATCTCCTTAATTTTGAAAACATCAATATAACCATTGGACCTGGCCTCCACAAAATTTAACTGCTCCTTTTTTAGATTTTGGGAAATTTTTGGTAGCCATATCTGAAATCTTACAAGTTCTGTAAAACCTCTGGCCAACATTGGGAATGCTAGTGATTTGAGAAATTATCTCCACAGTGAGCTCCATAGTTCTACCCTCCATGGATATAGTATCATTTTTTCCATCACTCCACAAATTTTTGAGTGATCTCCTTGTCAAAACCATGTAACCTTTCCAAAAAAGGAGTAACCCCACCTTTCTTCAGCTTCTGCCAAACCATAGCCATGTCAGTATCCTTGAGCTTCTTATAGTTTTCAGGTTCCTCCTATTTCAAATTGCCACCCATGGTTAAGAGAATTAACAGCAGAGAGAGCTTATCAAAGTTAAAACAGTGCTTATCAAAGTTGCTTTCCCTATTGATATAGGCATTAACGGAGGTCACAACCTAAAAAGTGTGTGATCTATCAATAATAATGATGTTAAGTACTCCACTCCACACTTTACCATAACTACTTCCAAACTCCATAGCACTCAAGCGAGTCTCATTAATCATATCAAATCTTACCTTCCTTATGAGTGATTTTATCATAATAAATTTTTGATTTAGTATCCTCTTTGAGATCCACCTCGCTATCCCAAATGATGACCTCATTATAATTAACTCCAATATTTGCCAATCTTTCCACCACAGTGTTACTTTTGTGGTAGACATGAGATATGTGGATTCTAGTACAATTGGCAATGATATCTTTCATCTTGGATATGACATTCTCAATGGTCCATGATGGAGTAGTTTTTCCTTTAAGATAGTTAATAATGTTCATGGAATCGCCTTCTAGCCAGATATTTTCAAAATTGAAATTGCTAGCAAGTTTCAAGCCAAAGTAGGCTCCCAAAGCTTTCGCCATATGGTTTTTTTGAGTTCCCAAAGGGGTAGCATTAGCAACTATAAGATTTCCATTTCTATCTCTGATAATACTACCGCATCCCATTGGGCTAGGATTTTCCTTAGTTGCTCCATCAAGATTTATTTTAATCCATCTAACAGGGGGAGAAATCCAGACACTGTTCTCATGATTATTCTTCTTCATGTCAGATTTCTTACAACTCTAGCTATGCTGGGTGATACCTTTCAGGAGATTTTCCAACATCCCTCTATTCGCTTTTTCAAACACTAAAGAAGGAGTACTAGATTTGTCCTAAAAGATACAGTTGTTATGTTCTTTCCAGATAATCCTGGACAAAACAGGGAAAAATCTAGCATAAGGTCCACTCCTGCAAAAAGAAAGACCACACCTGCTGAGAGAAAGGACAATGCAAAAAAACATCGTTAGTATCTTCCTCAGCCTCACGACATAGACAACATCTATTATGCATGATGAAACCTCTCTTTTTGAGGTTGTCAATCGTAAGAGCTTTGTTTTGGATGAAAATCCAATAGAAAATCTCAATTTTGGAAGTAAGATTTTTGTTCGAAGCCTTTGACAAAAAGGGGATATCCTCAGGCACCTCATATTGAAGATAGCTAGCAGAAGCCATAGAAAAGGAACCATTAGAAGAGGGACCCCAAATCAGAGAGTCATCCTTGTTGGCATAGAAACATTGAGCCAGAAGAGCTTTGTCAATTTCTTGAAAAGTAGGGTTGACCATAGCCAGATTCACCCATCAATTATTAATGTAGTAATCTTTCACTTTATGACCAAATCTATAAGTGAAACTTAAATTCTCCTTAGGGTTATCAAAAATGCAATTCAAAGGTTTTCCAAATAGCCATGGATCTTTCCATAAGTCAATGTTAAGGCCATTTCCTAGTTTCCAGCATTTACCTTTGCTAGCAATATCTCTAGCATCATTAATATTCCTCCAGAAAACAAAACCCTCGACTTTCTCAGAGCTAGACAACAAATGATCAAGAGAAGGGGTATCATAAAGGTATTTATGTTTACATATGGTGTTCTAGTCCTTGGGATATCCATATATATAACATAATTGCTTAGCCCACAAGGCTTTATTCATAATCTTGATTGGTCTGAGACCCAGCCCCCCCAAAGATTTAGGTTTTCAAACCCTATCCCAAGCTATCAAAGGAATGTGATTTCTTTCCTCAGCCCTAGACCAGAGGAATCATTTAAAAATACTGTGAATTTTATCAGTAAATTTGGAAAGCATCTTAAACAGGCTCATAACATAAACCAAAAGGATTTAAAGAGAAGACTTGATCAGTGTAACCTTCCCATCTTTGGATAAAATTGATCCTTTCCAACCAGCCAATTTAGTATAAAATCTTTCCACCAATTGATTCTAGAAAGAATCACTGATATTAAGGCCAAGAGGCAAGCCCAAATAGGACAAAGGGAAAGAGCTAATACTACATTCTAGAATACTGGCAATTTTACATTGTCTTTCCTCAGGGGTATTCATGAAGAAAAAAGTGCTTTTGGCACCAATTAATAAGCTAACCAGTAACTTTGGTGTAAAGATTCAAGGCTGATTTGAAAGCTCTAGCTTCCTTGATGGTAGAAAATCCCATCGTGATGGTATCATCCACAAACTGAGCATGAGAACATGTTAAGGGGTTGGATGATGGCCAAAACCCTTGGATAGCACCCTTGGAGACCAAGAGTTGAAAGTATCTGCCCATGCTTTCAACAAAAAGAGTAAACATAATAGGTGAAATAGGGTCTCCCTATTTGAGGCCCATAGAATTCTTGAAGAACTTGGAGGGAGAACCATTAATAATAACTACAAAGGAAGCAGTAGCAATCAGTTGATGTATAATTTGAATGACTCTCTCATTAAAACCAAACTGCTTAAGAATCAAACATAAAAAATTCCAATCAACATGGTCATAAGCTTTAGCCAAATCAAGTTTGAGGATAAAGCCCTATTTGTCTCCCTTGATGGCCGAGTCTATGTTTTCATGAACTAGAAAAATAGAATCCAGAATTTGTCTTCCAAGAATAAAACCATTCTATTGAGGAGCTATAAAATCAGAGAGAATTTTCAGAAGTCTTAATGAAGGGTGCTCCCCTTAATACCACAAACACATAACAGAAATAGAGAAATAACAACAATATGAAAGAACAAAAAATTAGCTTCTTATTATCTCCACAAATGTGGAATTACAAACTTTCAGAATTACAATATGCAAAGCCACATGGGCATTCCCTTACAATATTCTGTAGGACAAAGCCTCGAATCAATACCCAGATCTACTACCCAGAACTGTCCTGAACTGCCTAAGACAACACTATAGCCTTCCTTATATAGGCAATTTTCCACCACTTGGGAAGGTTCCAAAATTTTTAGCCAACAAGGCCGATCGAATTTATAATTATTTTATTTTTCATTTTATTACATCAAAGTCAGCTCAAAATAACTTTTGAAACCCAAACAGAAATTTTGAAGGAAAATCATTTTTCGCCATTTCAAGTGACCCAACTTCCGGAGACCATAAGTCATCACCCATTGACCCGATTGACTACTATAACCACACTTTGGAAAGGGCACGTGGAGCTCTACAACACATAAATTGAGCAAGCTTCATTCAACCAAAAATTCAACCTCATCTGGGGCATCTAAAGCCTTCAGAATTGAGTTCAAAGTTTCTATACCCTGTTTCCAAAACCAAAAAGTTTCAATATCTCTAAAACCAGACATGATCTAGCAATGAAACTTTACACGCAAGCTGATATGACTAAGATGAACCTCCAACTATGAAATTGGAACATTCCAAGATCGTATGACCAACTTACTAAAAATAGCAAGTTTCCATAAATAGTAGCTCTAGACAAGATAGCTCTTATTGAAAAGAAACCAAAAATATTTTTGGGTGATGCAAGATTGCTCTTACACCCAGGATGCTCCTGCATCAAACACCCTAGGTAATTTGAGAAGTGACCCTTTCATGACTCAAGTGTGAAGAGGGAAACCAAGATGGTTAACCTCATGCTTTGTCATCCATGATGAATCTTCAATAGGTCATCCTTTCCACTTGACGAGATATTCTTCATATGTCTTATTCCTTGTGCTTCTGCCAACATGACTTTCCAGTATATCCTCAATCTCCTTAATATCTGAACTAGTTGCTGCAATACTCCACTGTGCTGCTATGATCTCATCTTCAACACCTCCTTCATGATACTCTGTCAAATCTAAAATATTAAACATTGGTGAAATATTCAGCTTAGTAGACAATTCTACCTCATATGCATTTCCTGAATCATGCTTCTTTAGTATCTTACATGGCCCAAACTTCTTCATTTCCATCTTGTTGTATGTACCAATTGAAAATCGCTCCTTCCGCATATGAACCATGACTTCATCTCCAACCTAAAATTCCTTATGCCTCCTTTTCTCATCTGCCTTACCCTTATACTGCACATTCATCTTGGTAATGTGCTTCCTCACCTCCTCATGGATGTTCTTCAAATGTTGTGCAAAATCCTTAGCTTTAACACTACTTATTTCTCCTTTATCTATCTTCCTCAACTCAGATGCATTTCTGGGACTACTTCCATATACAATCTAGAATGGTGATTTACCAGTGCTCCTATTGACAAAATTATTATATGCAAATTCCACCTGTGGTAAAATCAAATCCCATCATGTTGGCTTATCTCCAACCAAACATCTCAGCAAATTCCTTAAACTCCTATTCACCACCTCTATCTATCCATTAGTCTGTGGATGATGTGATGAACTGAACTTCAAATCTATCTTCAACTTCTTCCACAATGTACACTAGAAATATCCAACAAACTTAGTGTCTCAATCTAAAACTATGGTCTTTGGAAAACCATGTAGTCTCACT
This sequence comes from Chamaecyparis obtusa, assembly GCA_027943335.1. NCBI lineage: Eukaryota > Viridiplantae > Streptophyta > Pinopsida > Cupressales > Cupressaceae > Chamaecyparis > Chamaecyparis obtusa. The sequence goes on from BSBK01002005.1 coordinate 2,090,857, forward strand.
ACTTCTCTGAAAAAACATTCTGCTACATGAACATCATCATTAGTCTTCTTGTAGGGAATAAAATGTGTCATCTTTGAAAATTTTTCAACCACCACAAAAATTGAATCATGTCCCCACTGAGTCCTCAGTAAACCAAGAACAAATTCCATACTGATATCCTCCCAAGGCTTCTCTGGTATAGGTAATGGCTAATACAACCCTATATTTTGCTTCACTCTTTTTTCCATCTGACATACTCTGCAACTCTGTACAAACTTCTTCTCATCTTGCTGCAACTATGGCTAATAATAATTCTCACTAAACAAAGCAAGGGTTTTATCATGACCAAAATGTCCAGCCAATCCTCCACTATCCTTCTCTTTGATGAGATTCTCCCTCATAGAACTTCATGGAATGCACAAATGACTCCCCCTGAATACCATATCATCTTGAATGATAAAATCCAACCACTTCGTTCTATCTAGAGTAACAGGTTCTTTACAAGCTTTCCAAGCTTCACCAAAATCAGGATCCTCTGGATACAAATTCTTGAGTTCCTTGAATCCAACCACCTCAATCTGCATTTTTGTCAGCAATAGTTGCCTTCTACTAAGCACATCTACAACCCTATTAGACTTTCCACTTTTGTGTTTCAAAACAAATGTATAACTCTGCAAAAACTCAACCCATCTCAAATGCCTCTGATTCAACTTTCCTTGACTATTGAAATATTGCAAAGCTTGATGATCAGTATACAAAACAAACTCCTTAGGAAGTAGATAGTGTCTCCACTTCTTCAATGCTTGAACTATAGCATAAAACTCTCGATCATAAACATAATATTTTCTCTTGGCATCATTCAACTTCTCACTGAAATAAGCAATAGGTTTACCTTCTTGGCTCATAACAGCTCCTATTGCAATACCACTAGCATCACAGTCTACTTGAAATACCTTATTAAAATCTAGAAGTGCTAAAATAGGTTGTTCTATAACTTTTTGTTTCAACAATTTAAAACTCTTATCTGCCCCATTAGTCCACTTGAACTTTTTTCTATCCCCTCTCATTGTTTTAGTCAAGGGTCCACAAATACTACTAAAATTTTTGATAAACTTTCTGTAAAAGCTAGCCAAACCATGAAAAGATCTTACCTCAATAGCACTCCTTGGAGTAGGTCATTCAAGGATAGCGTGTACTTTCTCTGGATCCATTTTCAGACCTTCTGCTAAAACTACAAATTTCAAGTACACTAATTCATTCTTCACAAAACTACACTTCTTCAAATTAATCAACAATTTCTCATCCCTCAACTTCTCAAACACCATATGAATATGCATCATATGTTACCCCAATGTCTTGCTAAAGATCAAAATATCATCTAGGTAAACAATGGAAAACTTATCAAAAAAATTTTTTAGAACCTTGTTCATGAGCTGCATGAAAGTGCTCGGTGCATTGGTTAGCTCAAAAGGCATGACTAACCACTCATACAGTCCTTCTTTTGTCTTGAAGGTAGTCTTCCATTCATCTCCTTCTCTGATCCAAATTTGGTGATATCCACTTTTTAGATCTATCTTTGAGAAATACATAGCCCCACTCAAATAGTCCATAATATCATCCATTCATGGCAATGGAAACTAGTACTTGATTGTGATCTTGTTTATTGCTCTAGAATCTATACACATCCTCCATTCTCCATTCTTCTTTGGTACTAATATCACTGGTATAGCACAAGCACTCAGACCCTCTCAAATCAACCCCTTCTGCAATAACTCATGTACTTGTCTGTTCAACTCTTCACTTTCTCTTGGTGTCATTCTGTGTGCTGCCTTGTTTGGCAAACTGGCTCATAGAATCAAATCCATCTGATGTCTAATCTTCCTTACCAGTGGTAATCCATCAAGTACATTATCAAATACAATATCCTAAAACTCATTCAACAAAAGTTATTCGTGCATTACCACATACCTTTTCTTCAGTCTCCTTCAATGGCTTTAGCTTATGTCACACTCCATCTTTTCTTAGGGAATAGGTATTCCCACGACCATCATGTATAGCACATCTATCAAAGTATCATGGCCTACCCAAAAACATGTGACATGCATCCATAGGTATGATATCACATAGTACCTCATCATGGTACCCGCCAATCTTTAACTTTACTAAGCACTGTTCACTGACCATGACCTTGTGGTCATCCTACACCAAGGCAATCTGATATAGATGTGGGTGTTTCTATCTCTTGAGCGTCAACTTTATCACCATCTCTTGTGACACCAAATTTTCATTTCTTCCACTATCAATAATCACATCACTACATCTACCCTCACACTTGCATCTAGTGCGAAATAGGCTCCTCCTTCATTTAAGTTCATTCTCACCACTCAGCAGGACTCTTCTGTTAATCAATGTTTCCCCTGTTTCAGCATCTTCAACATTTGAGGATCTGGCATCTTCATCTACATGTGCCACTCTAGCCTAGCCTTCATTCCTCCTATCCATCCTTCCTTGGCATTGAGGACATTCAAATGCCCTATGACCTTCTTCTCCACAGTGAAAATATGTTCCACAGAAACCTCCTCTTCCTGAACATTGTCCTCTTCCTCTTCCTCTCTGATCTCTATTGTTCTGATCTTGGAAATGATTGGAGTTGTTTCCTTTCTGATTTTGACTCCTCCTGGCCTCATCCTTCTTTTTTAGATCTTCATTTCAGCCTCCATATACCCGTCCACCAGATCATCCACTGTGACCTCTTCCATTTTGTCTGCTCTCCAACTTCTTGTTCAACTTTTCCTCTACTTTTAGGGAAAATTGGAATGCCTCTTCAATACTATTCATTAGAACCAGATTCAGCTCCTCCTGAATACTTGGCCTCAACCCATTAAGGTAACAAACAAATTTCTCCTTATTAGCTTCTGCATGGCCTGTTATGATGAGGATTCGATAGAACTCCTCTTTATACTCGTAAACAGATCATCCCGCTTGCTTCAAACTTTGCATTTTCTTCAGTAGGTCAAGCTCATAATCAACAGGGATGAACTATCACTTCAATTTATCCACCATCTAATCCCATCTTATGATTTTATCTTTCCCTCTTCTATTTTGCTCCAATTGAATCTCTTGCCACGAGATCTTCACTTGACCTTTGAGTCTGGCCTTCGGGAATTTGGCCCTATCAGGATCCTCAATATCTTCATACTCAAAATATTCTTCACATTCATTGATCCAGTCAATCAACTCCTCTGAGTTAAGATTTCCTGAAAATGAAGGAATCTCAATCTTAGGTCTTTTTCCAATCTTGGAAATGGCCCAAAAAAGTCTTTCTTCCTCCTGGTTTACAACTTCAATTTCTCCTTCTTGATCTTATTCTTCGGCTTCATCCTCGCTTTCATCTCTGACATTAAGATTCATTCCTCTGTGAATCTCTTCTTGGATTGCTCGCACTTGTCTCTGGAGTGCTCAACCTCAGGTGTTACAACACTAGCACTTCCACCATGTTCCCTTCATGGAGGCATTTTTGCGACGTGCACTGAAACCCTAACCACGGTCCTGGTGCAAACTACCTCACAATCAGTGATCTATTTACATAGAAACCCTAACCCATGGTCCTGGTGCAAACTGCCTCACAATTGACAATCTATTTACACACTCAGGAACTCCTGCTCTGATACCACTTGATGAAGGTTGCTCCCCTTAATACCACAAACACATAACAGAAATAGAGAAATAACAACAATATGCAAGAATGAAAAATTGGCTTCTTATTATCTCCATAAATGTGGAATAACAAACTTTCAGAATTACAATATGCAAAGCCACATGGGCATTCCCTTACAATATTTTGTAGGACAAAACCTCGAATCAATACCCAGATCTACTACCTACAACTATCCTGAACTACCTAAGACAACACTATAGCCTTCCTTATATAGGCAATTTTCCACCGCTTGGGAAGGTTCCAAAATTTTTAGGCAACAAGGTCAACCGAACTTAGAATTATTTTATTTTTCATTTTATTACATCAAAGTTGGCTCAAAATAACTTTTGAAACCCAAACAGAAATTTTTAAGGAAAATCATTTTCTGCCATTTCAAGTGACCCAACTTTCGGAGACCATAAGTCATACCCCATTGACCCGATTGACTATTATAACCCCATTTCGAAAAGGGCATGAGGAGCTGTACAATGCCTAAATTAAAAAAGCTTCATTCAGCCAAAAATTCAACCTCATCCGGGGCCTCTAAAGCCTTCAAAATTGAGTTCAAAGTTTCTGTACCCTGTTTCCAAAACTGAAAAGTTTCAATATCTTCAAAACCAGACTTGATCTAATAATGAAACTTTACAGGTAGGCTGATATGACTAAGATGAACCTCCAACTATGAAATTAGAACATTCCGAGATCGTATGACCAACTTACTAAAAATAGCAAGTTTCCATAAATAGAAGCTCTACACAAGATAGCCCTTATTGAAAAGAAACCAAAAATATTTTTGGGTGATGCAAGATTCCTCTTACACCTAGGATGCTCCTACATCAGACACCAGGGGTAATTTGAGAAGTGACCCTATCACAACTCAGGTGTGAAGAGGGAAACCAAGATGGTTAACCTCCTGCTTTGTCAGCCATGATGAATCTTCAACAGGTCATCCTTTCCACTTGATGAGATATTCTTCATATGTTCTGTGCCTTGTGCTTCTACCAACATGACTTTCCAGTATATCCTCAATCTCCTTAGTATCTGAGCTAGTTGCTGGAATACTCCACTATGCTGCTATGATCTCATCTTTAACACCTCCTTCATGATACTTTGTCAAATCTGAAATGTTAAACACTGGTAAAATATTCAGCTTAGTAGGCAATTCTACCTCATATTCATTTTCTGAATCATGCTTCTTTAGTATCTTACATGGCCCAAACTTCTTCATTTTCAGCTTGTTGTATGTACCAATTAGAAATTGCTCCTTCCGCAAATGAACCATGACTTCATCTCGAACCTAAAATTCCTTATGCCTCATTTTCTCATCTACCTTAGCCTTATACTACACATTCATCTTGGTAATGTGCTTCCTCACCTCCTAATGGATGTTCTTCAAATGTTCTACAAAATCCTCAACTTCAGCACTACTTATTTCTCCTTCATCTATCTTCCTCAACTCAGATGCATTTCTGGGACTACTTCCATATAGAATCTAGAATGGTGATTTACCAGTGCTCCTATTGATAGAATTATTATATGCAAATTCTACCTATGGTAAAATCAAATCCCATCCTGTTGGCTTATCTCCAACCAAACATCTCAGCAAATTCCCCAAACTCCTATTCACCACCTCTGTCCATCCATCAGTCTATGGATGATGTGATGAACTGAACTTCAAATCTATCTTCAACTTCTTCCACAATGTACGCTAGAAATATCTAACAAACTTAGTGTCCTGATTTGAAACTATGGTCTTTGGCAAACCATGTAGTCTCACTACTCTGAAAAACAATTCTGCTACATGAACAACATCATTAGTCTTCTTGTAGAGAATAAAATGTGTCATCTTTGAAATCTATCAACCACCACAAAAATTGAATCATGTCCCCGCTGAGTCCTCGATAAACCTAGAACAAATTCCATACTGATATCCTCCCAAGGCTTCTCTGGTATAGGTAATGGCTGATACAACCCTATATTCTACTTCACTCTTTCGCCATTTGACATACTCTACAACTCTATACAAACTTCTTCACATCTTGTTGCAACTATGGCCAATAATAATTCTCACTAGTCAAAGCAAGGGTTTTATCACAACCAAAATGTCTAGCCAATCCTCCTCTATGCTTCTCTTTGATGAGATTCTCCCTCATAAAACTTTGTGGAATGCACAACTAACTCCCCCTTAATAGCATATCATCTTGAATGATAAAATTCAACCACTTTGTTGTGTCTAGAGTAACGGGTTCTTTACAAGCTTTCTGAGCTTCACCAAAATCAGGATCGTCTGGATACAAATTCTTGAGTTCCTTGAACCCAACCACCTAAATCTACATCTTTGTCAACAATAGTTTCCTTCTGCTAATTGCATCTACAACCCTATTAGACTTTCCACTTCTATGATTCAAAATAAATGTATAACTCTTCATCTACATGTGCCACTCTAGCCTAGCCTTGATTCCTTCTATCCATCCTTCCTTTGCATTGAGGACATTCAAATGCCCTGTGACCTTCTTCTCCACATTGAAAACATGTTCCACAGAAACCTCCTCTTCCTAAACCTTGTCCTCTTCCTCTTCCTCTCTGATCTCTATTGTTTTGATCTTGGAAATGATTGGAGTTATTTCCTCTCTGATTTTGACTACTACTAGCCTCATCCTTCTTTTTCGGATCTTCATTTCAGCCTCCTATGAGCGTCCACTAGATCGTCCACCGTGACCTCTTCCATTTTGTCTGTTGTCGAACTTCTTGTTCAACTTTTTCTCTACTTTTAGGGAAAACTGGTATGCCTCTTCAATACTATTCATTGGAACTATATTCAGCTCCTCCTAAATGCTTGCCCCCAACCCATTAAGGTAACAAACAACTTTCTCCTTATCAGCTTTTGCATGGCCTTTTCTGATGAGTATTCGATAGAACTCCTTTGTATAATCCTGAACAGATCATCCCGCTTGCTTCAAATTTTGCATTTTTTTCAAGAGGTTAAGCTCATAATCAATAGGGATGAACTATCGCTTCAATTTATCCACCATTCGATCCCATCTTATGATTTTATCTTTCCCTCTTCTATTTCACTCCAATTGAATCTCTTGCCACCAGATCTTCACTTGACCTTTGAGTCTGACCTTCGTGAATTTGACCCTATCAGGATCCTCAATATCTTCATACTCAAAATATTCTTCACATTCATTGATCCAGTCGATCAACTCCTCTGGGTTAAGATTTCCTAAAAATGTAGGAACCTCAATCTTAGGTCTTTTCTCGATCTTGGAAATGGCCCAAAAAAGTTTTTCTTCCTCCTGGTTTACAACTTTGACTTCTCCTTCTTGATCTTCTTTTTCGGCTTCGTCCTTGCTTTCATCTCTGACATTAAGATTCATTCCTCTGTGAATCTTTTCTTGCAATGATCGCACTTGTCTCTGGAGCACTCTAACCTCAGCTGTTACAACACCAGCTCTTTTGCCACATTCCCTTCATGGAGGCATTTTCACGACACACACTGAAACCCTAACCACGGTCCTGGTGCAAACTACCTCACTATCGGTGATTTGTTTACACAAAAATCCTAACCCATGGTCCTAGTGCAAACTACTCACAATTGATGATCTATTTACACACTTAGGAACTCCTGCTCTGATACCACTTGATGAAGGGTGCTCCCCTGAATACCACAAACACATAATAGAAACAGAGAAATACAAACAATATGCAAGAATAGAAAATTGGCTTCTTATTATCTCCACAAATGTGGAATTACAAACTTTTAGAATTACAATATGCAAAGCCACATGGGCATTCCCTTACAATATTCTGTAGGACAAAGCCTCGAATCAATACCCAGAAATACTACTACCCAGAACTGTCCCGCACTACCTAAGACAACACTACAGCCTTCATTATATAGGCAATTTTCCACCACCTGAGAAGGTTCCAAAATTATAAAGCAACAAGGTCGATCGAACTTAGAATTATTTTATTTTTCATTTTATTACATCAAAGTTGGCTCAAAATAACTTTTGAAACCCAAACAAAATTTTTTAAAGAAAATCATTTTTTGCCATTTCAGGTGACCCAACTTCCGGAGACCATAAGTCATCACCCTTTGACCCGATCGACTATTATAACCCCATTTTAGAAAGGGCATGAGGAGCTCTACAACACTTGAATAAATTAAGCTTCATTTAGCCGAAAATTCAACCTCATTTGGGGCCTCTAAAGCCTTCAAAATTGAGTTCAAAGTTTATGTATCCTGTTTCCAAAATTGAAAAGTTTCAATATCTTCAAAACCAAACTTGATCTAGCAATGAAACTTTACAGGCAGGCTGATATGACTAAGATGAACCTCCAACTGTGAAATCAGAACCTTCTGAGATCATATGACCAACTTACTAAAAATAGCAAGTTTCCATAAATAGAAGCTCTACACAAGATAGCCCTTATTGAAAAGAAACCAGAAATATTTTTGGGTGATGCAAGATTTCTCTTACACCCAAGATGCTCCTACATCAAGTCTAGTAGTTAAGGTTTTAGAGAAAATCTTATAGAAGGAATTATACAGACTGATAGGCCTAAATTGATCAAAAGAATGAGCTCCACCAATTTTAGGAACCAAGTCTAAGAAAGTTCCATTGATTTCTTTGAGAAGTCTTTTACAACCAAAGAACTTTACAACATTAGAAACATCCTTCTCAACTATAAGGCAATTTTTTTGAAAAAAGAACATAGGGAACCCATCAGGGCCAGGAGCCTTATCACCTTCAAAAGAAAAGACACTATCCTTAATCTCCTTATTGGAAGGAATAGCCTGTAAAGTCTTATTTCGATCTTGGTTAAAAATACTAGGGATAGAATCCAATAATTTATCTTGATTTTCCCTATCAAGGTTAACATCAGTAGAAAGTAAAGAGGAAAGGTAATTGACAACAACAATCTTGATATCTTCTTCTTTGTGGATCTCATCATTGCCCTTGGCAATTTTAGCTATATGATTGGAAGCTCTATTTTTGAGAGTAGTCAAGTGGAAGAACTTAGTATTTTTGTCCCCTTCCCAAAGCCAAACTACCATAGATCTCTGGCGCTAGTAAATTTCATCTTTGGAGATAAGATCATGTTAACTAGCAAGGACTTTATGCTCTTCAAATTTAAGAGAGTCTGAAAAGCCTTGATTTTGAATGGCCTCCTGAATAGCAGAGAGGTCATCTTTGGCCTTATTCTTCTACTTGAAAATGTCTCCAAAAACCTCTTTATTCCAAATTTTGACTTTTTCCTTTATGTTTCTAAGATTTCTGATAACCTTGAACATGGTTGTACCCTCAATTCTGATATTCCACCATTCAGAGATTTTATTCTCCAAGTCAGGGTGGTTTATCCTAATCTTCTCAAACTGAAAAGTAAAATGCCTAGGAGCATTGATAAGGTTGACTTCCAACATCAGAGGTTAATGATCAGAGCTAATTTTAGGGAAGGAAGACATGGTGCAGTAGTACTTAGAAATCGAATCATGAGTAATGAGAGCTCTATCCAACTTTCTTTGGATAATATGAATGCCATCACACTGGTTGGACTGGGTAAAGTTCAGCCCTTAGAGATCTAAATCATTCAGACCATCGTCATTGATGAAATTGAAGAGGTCAGCTCTTCTATCATTCGGAGATAATATGCATCCATACTTCTCAGTGTCCTTAAGAGGGGCATTGAAATCCCCCATGAGCAACCAATGTTCATCCTTAAAGTCAATCCTTTTATCTTCAATTTTCTTCCAAAACTTAGCTCTATTCACTTTAGCATTAGGAGCATATATGTTAGTGATAACCTAGCTGAAATTATCTCTTATATTCTCCATTCTGATACATATCATATTAGGGTCTTTGGCAACTATCACATGCTTTATAGTTTTCAGATTCTAAAAATGGTAGTTCCCCCATAAGCTCCAAACAAACTATAACTGCTAACACCCCCTTTCTGAAAAAATCTAAGTTTTTCCACTTTATCCTTACTCATTTTAGTTTCCTGAACAAGAAGGATATCAGGTTTATAACACCTAACCACATTTCTAAGAATGTCTTGTTTATGGGGTGCATTCAACCCCCTTATATTCCAATAAATTATCTTCATACTTTATTCAGAGAAAAGGCCTCCAGAATAGTCCTCCATTTCCCATCTGCAATGTCTTGCCAACTGTCTTGTTGTCTTCCAACTTTAGCTTGTTTTCTTCCTGGTATAGCCTTAGCTTTCCCTACATCATTCTTCTTGCTTCTAGTCATGATACTATCCATAGACATAGGAGATATGATTCCTCTAGAATTCTTTTTAGAGCTCTAACCAACCTCCTTGGTCTTATTTTGATCTTTGACTTTAAGGCATTCAGGGGAGAGGGTTCTAATATCATCACTTTCTTGAGGGTTAGAGACCATATCTATAGGAGAGATCTGCATCACAAGCTAGTTAGGATTAGAGAAAAGATCAATGTTCTCCTTATCAGGAAGAGGATCCTTAGAATTCACCCCACTACTAACTATCTTAGGCTGAGAAGTAGGGAGAATCTCACCCCCTTGGATCACCTCTTCCACCACAAAATTAGCATTCAACAAAGGTGAGAATTGGTTTTCCTTAAAGAACTTATCTGAATTATCTTCAACGGAAGAGATGTGACTGATACCTTCAATCTGATCACTTACCAATGTCTCAGACTCCGAATTACTTCCTAACATATTACTTCTTATGTCAGCCTTGTCGTTACTTTTGTCTTCAACCATAGGGCTTTGATCAGTTAACTTTGGGGGCTTCACATTAGAAGGTTTCAATAAAGATTCTGAGGATCCCTTAGAGTTGGTCTTGGGTTTCTAGACAACAGTAGAAGAGTCTTTCTTCTTGAACAGGGGGTCTTCCTCTTTTTTCTTGGGAACTTTCATCGGGCATTTTTTAGACCAATTGCTCATTTTCTTACAAATGAAGCAAGAAAAGGGGACTGATTCATATTCAATCGCCTATTTCCAGACACCCATTTTAGAGACTGAGTCTATAGAAATAGGAAGGTCAGTAGAATTACATATTTTAACACATATCCTGGCATTAACCAACTTGGATCTTGACGTTGTAGCTGGATCTAAAGACATGAGTTCCCAAAAAAAATTCGCTATTCCTTTGAAAAAACATTCATTCCAGTATTCTAAAGGGAGCCCCAAAATTCTAACCCAAATAGGATCCCATTCCATAAAAGATTCACTCAAATCCATATTAGGCCCCCACTTTCACAGAGCCAAGGATGACTTGCCCATAACCCAAGGGCCTCCACATAAGCCTTTAGTCATATCATCCTCATTGGTAAAGGAGATTCAGAAGAAACCTTTTGGCATATCAGCTATCTCAACTTGCCCTTTAAGAAACCATCTTCTCTAAATAAAGCGTTAGACATAATATATGTTTGGCCTAACCCCAGCATGAGGTCCATCTGAGAAACAATGTGATTAATCACCATGTCAGGGATAAAAATGGAAAAATCTCCCTTGGTAGGATTTGATATATTATTGGCTTCAGGAAGGGAAGATTTTCCAAAATGATTTTTGCCAAACAATGCCACCTAGGGATTTTCATGAATAGAAACCTCACCTTTTTTTATGTCCTCAACAAGATTCACGGCTCCCCCCCTAGATCTGGGGAAGCACTATCTCCTCGTAGGTCCCAAAGACTTGAAACCCCAACATCATCCATAGGTTTCATTGACCCACCATCATTCTCCTTGTCTCCTAACACTATCAAGATTCCAGTAGACTATCCTGCATCTCCAGCAGAAGCCCCAATAAAGCTACTAGGTTTCCTCTCCAAGCCACCATTTGAATTTTGACCTACTCTAGCACCACCTTCCACTCCCGCTCCTACCATTCCAAAAGTATTATCCATGTTAAAAATATTTGACCCTTGGCTATAGATATTTGGTAAAGTTACTAATATCCGAAGAAAAAGAAATCATAAAAGGAGTTAGGATGCATTTCTTACAAAAAGGAACATTTATTACAAAATTATCATAAAAGGAAAAGTTAAAAAGTCTTTTTATCACTCAAGCAAAAATAATTACAAAGAGAAAAAGAAGTCATCTTGTGAACTAGATTTATGAATCAGAAAGAGGTATTTTCCTAAAAATCACTAATCTTTGCACTTACAATAATGACACTCCCACTCTAGTTGATGTGAAATTTCAGCCCCATCCTAAGTTCAAAAAGCGTACAAATATCTTGATAGAAAATGACATGGCCAGTTCTCTCTTGAGAATTCCACACAGAGTCCTTCCTACCAAAGATGTGAGGGCATCCATACATGTGAAGCTTGAAGAGTTTAATCACAATAAATTAATTGATATGTGGGTAAATGAGATCACTAGTAATGACTTCAATGTTAAACCTGAGTACCATGTTCTTATTGAGAAGAAGCTAAATGTTTGGAAATTTTTATATTTTTCTTCTTTGAGGAGAAATGGGTATGGATGGAAATAAGCCATTTCCATGACACATTCCTTTGGTTAGATGAATCTCATCTAATCACCAAATTTTTAATTAAGTTTATTACTATTTTTAATGACTAGCATCCATCTAATGCCAAAGGTTATTAAGAACAAGGAAGTTGAAAACCTAACAATGGACATTTTTTATAGTAGATCTCTGATGATTCATATAGTTGAAAATGTAGCTGTGAGATATGTAGCCCAAGTTATTGGAAAAAAATCTACTACTCTAACAAAGAAAAGTCCATCTCTACTTTTATCATTTACACTGCATATGATATGGTGATAAATATGGTAGACTATGACTTATGTGATCTTATCAAAGACATATTTCTTGAAATTTGAATCAATGCAAGTGAAGAAATAAGGTCCCATTCAAGTTTGGAACCCATACACTCTGTCTACTATTTTACTTCATGCATGAGATGCCCAGTCAAGATCTGGAGGTGGTCTTCTGAAAAACTGGTTCCTCATCAATTGTTTGAATGGATGAGGAGGTATGTTGATACTGCTACTCAAGAAATGGAATTTACTTTATTTTTATTTTTACTTCAATATAATATGAACAACCAAGAAATAATCCCTAATTTGTAATTACAAAATATAAGGATGATATCACTTTCTTAGTCATAGTAGATAAATGTATTGTAGAAGTTTTTGTATCGAGGACTCAGTGGCTACTTGATTTAGGTTATGAAGTGTTTGAAGAACATGTAGAAAAACTTGAAAAAGTTCTTTTAGAGAGATTGATAGACACATCTCAAAAGAGGTATGGCATAGCATAAGAGAAGTTTAAAGAATTTTGACAAGAGCATATTTCTAAGGAAATCATTAAGAAGGTACAAAATACTCTAAAGGAGTTCAAGGAAAAGGAGGAATGACATAGGAGGAACTAGAAACACTCAAAAGAATTACTTGCAGTACAACTAGTGGTTCATCCAGAACCTCAACAAAATAATGAAACCTATATTGAAAAAGAAGAGTTGGTCTTGAAAGAGCAAGAAAGGTCTACCTTCATCTACTCCATGCAAAAAGGACAAAGAAGAAAAAGCCTCTAAAGCTAACCCTTTTATTTCAGAATCTAAGGGAGAATCTAACCCAGATAAGTAACAAATCAAAGTCCAGGAGAAGAAATTTTAAAAGGTAACTCATGATCCTTTAGATGTAGAATCTCTATTTGTAATTCTTACAGAAAGAAGCATTAAAAAGGTTGGTGATTTATATAAAACTACTACCCCTAAGGGAAAATAAAATATTATACAAGAATTTACTCAATAATTTGTAAGATTGAATGGAAATATAGATGATTTTAAAGAGGACAATCTTAATAGCCTCTGGGTTGCACTAAATTTGATGTGAGAAAATGGTAGACAAATAGATAAGGAAATTGTAAATGAGGCTATCTCTATTGTTCCTAAGATCATCAATAAGGAAGATATAGAAAGTTTTGAAGAAATAAGTTGAACAAAGTTAAGGACAAAGAAAATGGAACATGACCTTATGAAAAATAGCGATGCAATAAATAAGATAAAAGTTAATATCATAGATTTTTTCTTGTGCATGGCAGGTGAAATTGGGACAATATTTGGTGATGACTTTGGTCCATCAATCATCACCCCCAAATGTACTCATGAATAATTAGCGATAGAAAATGTTGAAAACCTTGTTCCTGAACATTTTTATGCAAAATTTTACACATAAATTGAACATACTCCTCTGGATAAAAAGATAGTTGAAAATTCAGTGGAACTATTGATTACACAAGAAAAATTAAAATAATTTTAAAGAGAAGAAGAGAAAATTGAAAAGGAAGGAGAGAAAACTAAAAGAGAAGAAGAGGAAATTGTAGAGGAAATCGATACTGAAAGGCAGGAAGAAAACACAGAACAAGATAGAGATAAAGAATCAGGAGAAGGCACATATGAGAAAAGGGAAGAAATGTTTGGCAATTCCACCAATACCTATTTTGGTGACACTCTAAAATTTTACTTTCTCCACCACTCATTTTTCATCCCATCACTTCCTCCAAGATAATTCTTGATTTTGACAAGATTGAACCTTTTTAGAAATTTCAACTCGATGAGTCTATTCAGGCCTCTACTAAAAATGATATGTTCAAGGAGTTAGAAGAAAAAGTAATTTAATTGAGGAAACCATTTTTTCTCTCCAAAGTTTTGTTTAAGAATGCAATATAAACCAGTTTGAGAGCAATAAAGAAAAGTGTAGATCTCTCATTAATGCTTTGAATGATTTCTCTATCTTTCTAGATGAAAAGTTCCATTGGGAAAGGAGGATAAATAGAAAAATATTCTGCAAGAGTTTAAAGCTTGACGGTCAAATGTATTCTCCACCTTCAATAACTTATCATCCAAGGTCAAGACCTTCTTAAGGAAGGAAATTCTTTGTACTTATATAGCCTATAGTGGTTTGATGCCACAACCAATATCAGAAAAGAGATAGAATCCATTGAGTTAACGATCTAACAAGCATACCACTCTTTAAAGCTATATGAATATTTATCCAGATTTGGAAGATCCCCCATTGAGGAATTACATAAAAGATACTTTAAACTTCAGCAGAAAAGGAATAAAGTCATCCTTCCCTTAGGTAATCTCTGGAAGATGTGTGCATATAGTATTTTATTACTGATTTGTGCCCTCTTGAAGGCACAACATGTTATTCTCTCTGATCCCTTCTCCATTGAACATGGAGAATCTTTTCTTGAATCCACTCAAGTTCATGCATAACTTCTTACTAATACAATTAAATAATGGAATGGTAACAAGGATAAGTAGGTCACCCACCTTTAGAAAATAAATTAGTCTTTCTCTAGAGGAGCATCTTAAAACTTTGTAGTTTGAAATCATATATACATTTGATGTACCACCCCTTATTTATTGATTGGAAAAGAGGGAGAAACATAAAGAAAAAGATTTTGTTTTTAAATGGCATTAAAACAAAATACAGATATACATCAAAGGGGGAGTTTCGGCAATTTTTGGTATTTCAAATTTTTTTCGCTATTTTTTCCATCAATGAAAGAGGAGATTATTGTTATTTTTCATCGATGTCATTGATTGATCTGGTATTCTTATCTCCAAATTATCCTTTGATTTGACATGATGTTACCATCATAGTTTTTGGTATATGAAAAGTTGTACCATAATTTTTGGTCCAATCCTATTTGGAATAGCTTGGGATATATTGTGTAGTATTATTACTTGACTCTGTCTCTAACTTAGGCTAACTTGTGGGAATATAGATCTGATATATATATATAAAGAAAAATCAACACAAAAGATAAGATGAGTTAAAAAGGCTATATATGATAGTGATATTTTCAAGTAAAATAACTTGCAAACTGCTATATGTATTTGATGCAGGAGTATCCTAGGTGTAAGAGCAATCTTGCATCACCCAAAAATATTTATGGTTTTGTTTTCAATAAGGGCTATCTTGTGCAGAGCTGCTATTTGTGGAAACTTGCTATTTTTAGTAAGTTGGTAATCCAATCTTGGAATGTTCTAATTTCTTCCCTGGAGGTCATTTTGGTCATATCAGCCTGCCAATAAAGTTTCATTGACAGATCAAGTCTAGCTTTGTAGATATTGAAGATTTTCGGTATTGGCAATAGGGTATAGAAACTTTGAACTTATTTTTGAAGGCTTTAGAGGCCCAGATGAGGTCAAAAATTTGGGTGACAAGCACTTGCGTGAGTCAAGCTTGTAGAGCACTTCATGGCCTTTCTGGAATGGGGTTATAATAGTCAATCGGATCACCTGGAGAGGACTTATGGTCTTTAGAAGTTGGGGCACCTGAAATAGCGGAAAATGATTTTCCTTCAAAATTTCTATTTGGGTTTCAAAATTTATTTTGAGCTGACTTTGATGTAATAAATTGAAAAATAAAATAATTCTAAGTTTGGTCGGCCTTGTTGGCTAAAATTTTGGAACCTTCCTAGGCGGTGGAAAATTGCCTATATAAAGAAGGTTGTAGTGTTGTCTTAGGCAGTTCAGGTAATTCTAGGTATCGATTTGAGGCTTTTTCCTACAAAATATTGTAAGGGAATGCCCATGTGGCTTTGCATATTGTAATTCTAAAAGTTTGTAATTCCACATTTGTGGAGATAATAAGAAGCCAATTTTTTGTTCTTACATATTGTTGTTGTTTCTTAGTTTCTATTATGTGTTTGTGGTATTAAGGGGAGCACCCTCCATTAGTATTATACAAGTATAGTGATTTTACAAAAGATCTTTGTACTTCAGTGAGAACTATTTTCATGCATATGTAGATGAAATTATAATAGCTCAATTTTGTATCTTGTATTTTGGAAATAAGTCATCTTTTAGCTATGATAGTTTTTGTATCTTGGCCAGTGAGCCCCTCCAATAATGAGTCACCCCTAGGAGTTAGCCACCTCTATATTCTACAATTGGTTGCTTAATACTTGAGAGATAACTCTCTTTGTGGTTTTTCCAATCTTGGTGTCATGTGGTGTTATGCTATTTGGTTATTGTTCACTTCCTCTCTACAACTATAATTATGTTATGTGGATAGTCATTCAAAAGTTTTAATATTTTTCAAAAGAATATTGATTCATCCCTCCCCTCTTAGTATTACATATGTTCAAAAATTAAAAGCACTCATAATTAGTTTTTCTAACAATAACATAAGAATCCACAATATAAGTCCATATACATAACATACATAAAATAAGCAAGGATAAGAAGGATAATGATCATTACATGATCGTACACAAGGGGAAGTCTTAAAACACTTCCAAGGGTTCCGTGAAAACCCCTAGAAACTTCAAAGAAATGGATACACATATTGCACATGGTGCCTCATGAGAGCTCAAACAATGTCCAATGAGCTACATTATACCAAGCTAGATAATAACTCATGACTCATAGTTGAGGACACTAGGTCCATCCTCAGAATCCAAATATACAAGGTTCATTTTAAAGAACCAAACTAAGTGTGAATATAACATGATCAAATATGGTCTATGAATACATCAAAAGAATCAAGAGAATAAAGGGTATCCAAAACCCTAACTTTCTTTTACATAGACCCAGAGAAACAACAAGTTTTCATGAAACAACATGCATAAATGCACATTAACTGGAGATAAATGCCCAAAAATAGACCATGAATGTGTAGAAAGATAGAAAATTTGCATAAAAATACAAAAAACCAAGAAAATTGATTAAAAAAAATTAACATGTACACCAATGTACAACCAAATATAGGTAATGTCCACAATGGGGAGTACCATATTGGAGCCGTCATGCCTAAGGATATCCTAAAAATATAGCAAGAAATTACATACAACAACTCACAAATAAATTGCACCTATTAATTGAATCTCAAAAACACATAGAAACTGGAATTACAACCTATGAAACACAAAAAAAATGTTTTGCCTCCAAAAATGAAAACAACCAAATAAATCTCCGAAAGAACCCCCTTTCATTTGAATTCAAATACATACATATACATGAGGAGGGAAGTGAATAGTCAAGAGGAGGAAAGTTAATATTCTTTCTAAGTTTAAATTGAAGAGTTGGAAATAAATCCATCAACCACAAAGAATACAAATTTAATATATATTTTTTATTTTCTGATTTTTATGCATTGCTTGTGTTGGACAACACTTGACAACTCCAGATTCATCTCGATTACTCATGATGGCTCTCGATAGCTCCAGACAATATTGCTTTGAAAATACTTCAAATTGTATTTGGATCATTTCTCCTAATAGCTTTAGAACACCCTAATTACTTCTAACATCTCTTAATTTCTCATGAAAATTGAATTTAAAAAAAAAATTAAAAATTAAAACTATAATAGCCTGATGACTCCCGATACCTCCTAATTATTCATGATGACTCCTGATTTCTCTTGATGACTAATTGCAAACAAAACCAAAAAAAATGATGGGGATTTCACATACACCTAGATTCTCTTGCATTATAAATAATCAAAATTGAGGTCAACTTCACTCAATTTGACTGATGTAAACATCAATACACTAAGCAACTTAGCATGATAGTATAATAGTATAAGAGTACCAAAGGTAAATGTATAAGGATAGAAATGAGAACATCATGCTTTTTACTGCACCACTGAATCTGGTCAATCAACTGTACATTTTTTCCCAATAGTGATATGTCACACCACCCAACCACATGGTACCCTTAGGCCCACCCCACCATGCTCACAAATATAGTCAAATGGCCCAAGCAAGCATAAAGAGCACAAAGGAAGTAAGCTTACACACACACCACACAAGTTCATACAATCAGGAATGCATGACATAATCCAATACAAATCTCAAACTAAAAGATACCAAGTCAAAAGATCATCAATGTCACTACTTAGACCTAAACAATAGTTTGGTGCAAAGACTAAAGAGTGAGATTGTCATCGTAGGGCACAAGGGAACCCATATAGATTTAATAAATCCTTCTCATCAAGGATTCTCTACTTAAGATTTTTATAAACATCCACAAATGGAAAAGATAATTTGTATCTTTGATCAACCTTTGTAGATGACCAGATATTGTGCCAGGTAGCCTTATTAATTCTTATTGTTAACTCTTATATCTATTTTTAATCTTCATTCATTTATTAAGTTATCAGTTCTTATTAAGAACTCTCCAACGATTACCTTGGTGACCCCCTTTTTTTGTCTTAGTCCACCTTAGGGAGCCAATCCACTCCCCTACTCAAATAGAAAATGATATCATCTTGTTACACAACAAGGTATACTACAATTCCAATAAAACAAAGCACAAAGTAATAAAATACTCAAAGTTGGAAACCATAAAAGGAAAGCTAAGCTTGATTCATCTAAAACCAAGAGCATGGGTCTCTCAAGATCCCATCAAATAGGCATAGGTCAACTATACTCAAGGATGTAGTCTCAACAACATACATCCACATACCAAATTTGATCTCAACACAAGCATAAAGGGAACAAATGAAAAAATAAAATGCAAAGGAAATAAAATTAAAGCCATAAAAGACTCAAAGATCAAGCTCTCACTGTGATATGAGCATCACTCAATTGTTCTAGGGACAAGAGTATGGTTCTCTAAAGATCCTATCGAGTAAGTGTAATTATTTATGCTAGGGATTCGGTATCAACACCAAAATCTATAAAATCATGACTGCAAAATCAACAGTGCAAAGCCAACCCATAAAATAAAGGTAAAAGCTTATGCATGAAAGCATTATCACATGGCTCAAACTAAGAGGAAAAAAACTCAAATGCTCTCATAAATGAAATTCCATATAATAATTACATTACTCCATGCAATACAATCACATTAAAAACCATAAAAATCCAACTTGGACCAAAAACTAATCTCAAGTCATTTCTACCATTGATGACCATGAACAAAGCTTCAAAATTCAAACTTCAAAATTTGAATAAGTAAATATACCCTTTGGTTCCCTATAATGTCCCCACCAGGGAACCCATAAGGAATCAAGTCTATGACCTAAAATTACAACTAAATTTTTTTTTTAACATTCTAACATATCGTCATTACCATTCACAAGTACATTCCTTGAGGTTCTCTTAATGAATTCATTTACTGTTATCAAGCATTGAATTTTTACCACTTAATCAAATGAAGTTCATTCCCTTAACCTTATCTACGCACAACTCAATTGCATTAACAATACATAAATAAGCTTTCCATTAAAAGACCTCACTATCCATTTCACTTAAGATCATAATAGGAGTGTAAATTACTTAACCATATATTGATAACCAACACAAACCATTCAATGAATCTTTTCTTTTTCCATAAGTTTCCACAAACTATCATCTATAACCTTGTATAACTCTAGTTAAGAATTGAGCTTAAAACCTTGTTTGAATAATCATACATTACTCACATTGAACTATACATTTAAGAAGTCACATCTCATTAATACTTTAAATAACATACATGTTTCCTCTTTCCCTTATTATTTCACCTAAAGATACCCTTGAACTCTTAGCATATCTTTTCACTAACCATATATCAAAACAATTTTCCTTTTAAAGAAGTTTACATCCATAAATAATTACATTACCATTACGTCCAATTTACATTTAAAGATTCACAAGAGATATAAGGTAGGAATTACTCATTGATTTAACCATAATCAATCCCCTTTTCAAATTCATATTTCTACCCTTCCCTTATACATAACTTATTTCTTACAATTTTCTTTTACAAACATAATTATAGTTACTGCACATTGCCCGAAGGCATATAGAAAGATAATTACATCAAGTTGCCCAAGGGATTACAATACATCTTTACATCTTGATAACAAAAGATAGAGATACATGATACAAGAATAGAATCTTCACCACTGAACAACTCAGAGTTCAAGCCATGACATGAACCACAAACCATACCTCAAAAGAGATTTTCCACCCAACCATGTGAAACTGGTAAAGTTCCACCCCCCTTTCTAGGAGATAGAACCAAGGTACTCTCAAGACCTTAAGGAAATCTAAGTCTTAAATACCAATAAATCCAAGACTCAAAACAAAAAGAATAAGACACATAAAAATACCATCATGTTATAATACCGAGGTTAAGGTTCTAGGAGACCACCTAAGTGAGTGTCATCACACAACCTGTAAATTGGGATCCTTCCTGGCAACCATGTAACCCCGGTCCCCCCTTTATGAATAGGGATCCATCCTGGTAGTTATCCCTAGTCCCGGTACTCAAATTAGGTTTGTGTGGCCATTATTATATTTTCTTTCATTATCTTTTGAATCCCCCCTTCCCAGGTTAATTTTTAAGGTTATCTTTTTTTACAAACCCACCCATAAGATCATCTGGCAACCACTTTAGGGTTCCAGCACCTATGGTGAGCCACTCACTTAAGGTTCCTATTCCCTTACCCCATCACAATCCACAAATACAAGATAACACTTCCCAAGTCTTGATTCATAGGTTTAGGAAACTCCCTTGCGCACTCAGGCCCTCGGAGCGAGTCCTAACCTTAGCCATATACATAACAGGAACCACTAGAAGAATGTCTATCACAAGACATATCAAAAAGAAACATAAAACCTTTCTCATGCATAAGTAAAACTTTCCAAGGCTCATTTATAGGTCTAAGGAACCCTCCCATGCACATAGGCCACGAAGATGAGTCCTAGCCTCATCAACTAAACTCAAGTCTATGCCAAGTGAAAAATCATCATAAGTAAACCATATAAATTCCACAAAACAAGTGACAAATGTACATAGGTGATACAAACTTCACACATCAGAAATAAAATACATCATAAACACTTTCAAGAACTAGAATCAAAGCATAGAAAAGAATAGGAAAGTTTAGGAACATTTGGGGAACATTTAGGAGGCCTTAGAGCAGTCCTAGTCCTTTGGACAACCCTAACCCTAATTTTGATCCCTAAAACACATCCTAAACCTTATTCAAACATCTAAATGCACCATATAATCCAAAAAAAATAAGCAATGAACATATTTAAAGTTTACACAAAATTTCATATGCCAAAACACCATGCTCTGCAAAATCTCACGTGTTTGAATTATAACTAAGTCTATTTTTTTTAGAAATCTCAAAATTAGAAGTTGCATCTTAACTTGTATAAAGCCTATTTTACCTATCTAGCTTGGTTCACACTAGCATTCCTATCTTGCTCGGTTACCACTAACATTCCTGTCTTCCTCGATTAATACTACACCAACCTCTCTCAGTTAACACTACACCAACCTCCCTTGGTTAACACTAAACTGACCTACCTCGATTATCACTATACCAACCTATCTCGGTGAACACTAAACTAACCTAGCTCAGTGAACACTAAACCGACCTGGCTCGATTAATACTAGACCGATTGGGCTCGGTTAATACTAAATCAACAGAAACTACAAAAATATGACTGTTAACTCTGACTTGCAGGTAAAACTGGGCATTATGGGAACTATGGTTGCCTAATCTAAGCATGACCCATTTGAGATCTCCCAGTTTCCCTTCAAAAATAGCTCATCAATCCATCCTATCTATCTAACAAATCTATTCTAGATCTGGACAAGAAAGGTGGCGCACAAACTGACATGGACCAGTAAGGTTTGAAATAATAGTTTCTAAATTCTGGAAGCACTCATGAATATTCTGAAAGGAAGGAAGATAAAAAAGGAGAATACTAAGGATCCTACAGACCAAATTAATCCAAATAAAAGCATCAATTTCATAGAGAAATCTGCAAGAGGAAAATAGTAAGAAAATGATTGTATTTCAATCCTACACCTTCCTGATCCTTCCTATTTCTTACTAGACTTCCCTATTTCATTCAATATTAGATAAAATCATCCTTCCACATGTCCATAAACAAAACTATATGATCATACACAATTTTATTATCATATCATATACAAACACATTCACATACAAAGGGAAAGAATGGAGATTCCTCCCAGTTTAGACCCTACCTTGGGTCCTGCAGAGAATCATTTTCCCTTGATTGGATAATCACTGCAAAGCTTCAATCCTTGAGTAGATATCCTTCTGGAAATATTCCTTTGGCAATCAACTCCCAACAATCCAAAAACTCTCAAACTCACATAAACTTTCACCAAAAATTTCTGGATAAATCAATTACAAACAACTCAAAAGAAAACAAATCTTCCAAAAATTAACTACCTCCCACACACAAAAATCTTCAAATATTTATCCCCCAACTATGTGGTTGGAGGAGTTTCTTTATGGGGAGAAACTTCTCCAACTTCCATAGTTGGTTGGAGGAACAACCAAATAATCTCCTGTAAAGACTTAATCAATGTTTTTTAATAAATTTAATTAAAATAGTCTCAAAATAAAACCATAAGAAGAAAACTCTACAAATAACTTTCAAGAAAAACTATAGCACATATGGAAACCAACTAGCCTAACTCCTCGGAGGTCTCGAGTTCAACTCCCTCCTAGATAGCTAGTTTTTACTACAAGAGCATTTATTTTAATAATTATTATTATTAATATTATTTTCACTTTTTATTTAATACATTTATCAAATTCACTCACTTTATTTATTTATCATAAATAACATACCATTACACAATTAATGAAAAGAATACAATTATTATTATTTATATAAGCATGGATATATGCGTGTGCACCCACATATACACATACCTATATAAAATACAAACAATATAACACATATATACATATATTTACAAGGATAAATCTAACTCACATCCTAAATCATAGAAAAATGCCAAATCATAAATCACAAGACCACATCACATACTACATTCAGAAACCCCAGCTAGGCCTAAACATAAATCTAAGCCCATGGGTAACCTTGAGAGTAATCTTGGTAATATCTCCACACAACAATAGATCGAGGATTTTGAAGGCACACTCAAACCTGTGTAGCTAGGTGGAATCAATGCCTGGTACCTGTATCCTACAACACCAACCAACATGCATATATACATATATATAAACAGACAATGGCAACAAGGAGGGAGAGTGCGACATCATGTGGACCTCATGTAGGAGTAACTACGACTACCTCCCCTCATCCTACACTCACACCAGACAATGACATCAACAAAGCATAATTGGATTAGTATGGTTTGTACCAGAATAATCTCTTTTCCATATCGTAATAAAGAATGCATCATAACATAATCATGTGAATATAAATCATCTATTAACTTTCAAAAACCCATTTAACCATCAGGCATGTACTCAAAATGTCCCATTATAAAATCATGATAAACAAATCATATAACCCTAAATGCATTAGTCATGTCTAATCCCAAGTAATTTTATAAGAGAAGGTAACACATCTAACCCTTAAGTGATTATAATCAATTAACCTAAGGTACACATGAATAATAATAATGAGCATTTCACATAAAAGCATATAAGTCTACCAGGTGACCCTTTTAACATTAAGGTCCTTAACTATTTCTAACACACAAGGAGACATATAGGAACATACCTATGTAATTATTATTATTTCCCATATTAAAATATGAAGTTAGGGTGAGTTGTAAGCGGTTCAATTTAAGAAACCATCACAAGAAGGATCATTCTCACATATAGTCCTTCCTAATCTCAAGAGATCATAACCAAAACTTCATAGGGTTGGAGGGGCATTACATTCCCTATATTCCCAACACCACAAAAGCAAGATCAAATCCAAAATTCATCCATTGTCTAAAAATTTTGACAACATAACATTATTTTAACATTCATTCTAATATTCTTAAACACATAGTCCCAAAAGAGCATTGAAATGAATCGAGGAAGTGGGGGATAGTTAACATCTCATCCTACGAACTAAATACCATGAGAAAGAACTCAAAAATAAAAGAACAAAGAAGGATATGATGTTTTCTTGTCTCAAATGGAGAAAACACTCAAAATAAAGAAAGAAATGTGATGTAGCCAAAACCCTTCAAAACAATAACTGAGAAAAAATGCACAACACAGAAGTTTCAAAATATCAGATTCTTCATTAAACTAATCCAACTCTACTCTGCCTCCTCAATTGAAAGAAAATAACTCATTACAATTTAGAAAATTACCATATTGGGCAGATTTTCAAGAAAATCATATTTTTCCATTTTTGGTAATTTTCAAAACCCATCCCAGGAATCATGATTTTTCCCCAGAAAAGCCCCCAACTAAGGCAAGATGAATTGCCAACTAACCTATGAAATTAGAAACATGATTTCAGATTTATTACAAAAGCAAACTTTCTAAAAACTAGAAAAAAACACAAAAAGCCATTTCAGAGGCCAAGATGATATTTTTGGCTCTAGAAAAAAGGTCAAATTGGCTACCAATCGAGCTAAGCTCCATCGGAAATCCAAATAGCTCATCATGCAATTGCCTATAAAATTTCAGCCAAAACCCACATTCAAGTCAAAAGTTATGACCCCCGAAAGTAAAGTTTGACCAAAACCCACATCTGAGTCAACTAGGTTGATCCTCAAATGCTCTTGCATTGAAATGTTGAAACTTCATGAAATCCAATGGGACATTCGATAAAGAAAAGAAATCTTGGTATGAATCTAATGAGTTGATGCCCACAAAAATTCAACGAAGCGGTTGCTCCCAAAAAGAAAAAGATCAAATTGTCTCAACAAGGTTTTGAGAATTTTGGAGTTAAAATTTCAGAAGTATGGAAATGAACTCTATTTCTATAATATAAAGTCATTTCTTCACTCAAAATTAAAAAGGATAAAATTAATGCCACTTAAACAATAAATTAAAATCCAAGTAAATAACCCAAACCTAATACATGTGGATTAAATTAGATAGTTCAAATTAAGTGGAAATAACATTATGAAAAATTTGTCAGTAAATGTAAACTAACCAAATAACTATTAAAATCAGAAAACTAATATCTAACTCAACCACTAAAAAAAAAAATCTAACTCAACCACGACAAGTGTGGGTACTCTATAGTACTCAAACAAATAATGGCCTATCACATTTATGCAAGGAGATATAGAATTTACCCACATGGTAACTAGAGTTTTAATACTACAATATAGATATAGCATCCATACAAGGATGATATTAGCTAAAATTATGAATGGTCAATGTAACTATATACTATGCTATTGTCAACAATCAGACATGTTAGAAATAATACAACACACACAACTGAGAGGGGGGTGAGGGGGGTGGGGGGAGTGAAACAGTTATGTCCCAAAAATCTCAAAACTTAATACTTTATTCAACAAGTAAAATTTATAACTCGGGTTTGAAAGATAAACAATAGAGCATAGAAGTAAAAAACACAACACATAACACCAGACTTTTTTGCATGGAAACCCTGTTAGGGGAAAAACCACGGTGGGAATCAAACCCACTAGATGATGTACTAGCATAATAACCATGTTAAAGGTACAAAGGGAATGCACATGCATTGAGGAACACTACCAAGAGCTCACTGCTCAAATAAAAAAGGACAAAAACCCTGAGATTACAACAAGGGAAACAACCCAAAGTGGACTATAATCCACTAAATTATGAACTAACTGATAGCATCTCTGATATGTCAATACAATTCTAATGAAGTACACAAATCTCTACCTCAATTATAAATTCCACTCATACCTCTTCATACAACCAATGATATAGAATGCTCACACATGTAGTGCCCACCCCTTTATTGTCATTTATGTTTATGATGCTAACCCATTTAGACCACTTTTCATGAATATTAGATCTTTGGTTGCATTTAGTGATTCAGTTCTATGATACTTTAAATCATTTGATTTATATCATGTTAGTAGATGATGATGATAATTATTCACATATGATG
Organism: Chamaecyparis obtusa; assembly: GCA_027943335.1. NCBI lineage: Eukaryota > Viridiplantae > Streptophyta > Pinopsida > Cupressales > Cupressaceae > Chamaecyparis > Chamaecyparis obtusa. The sequence continues at coordinate 2,117,371 of BSBK01002005.1, forward strand.
ATGTTACTTATGTTATGATTTTTACTAACCCCATACTTCCATGTGTATGGTTGGCATGTATGTTTTATATTTATGTTTGATGTTTTTGATGTGGTTGTGGGACGGAGTCGTAGTTTCTTTCTTGTGAGATCCATACGATCGGCCAATCCCCACCATTGTTTGTTATGTGTGTGTGTGTGTGTGTGTCAATGGTAAGAGAGGGGAGATAACATCCAAGTCTAAATCCCAACCTAAGACAATTATTGTCCCCAAACAGTGGACAAGTATCTTTTCTACTACCCTTCAAATTCGTCAAGGTGACATCATTCATGAACCCTTTCTTTGAGCTTAATTATTACTTTATGGGTTTGGTCAGTTTGTCCTTCGTGTTTATTTGTCGAGTGTCTTGATGTGAATTTTGTGTTATTAGTGCATTAAAGATTTAATTAAGATTAATTATTAGATTAAAATAATTATCTTATAGATTTGGTAATATTAAATATATGGATATTTAATTAATAGAAATTAATTAAATACCATTGATCATTTAAAATATTTAATAAGAGTCTAGTTATGAAAATAAGGATTTAATTAAATATTAAATCAAAATTTAAATTAAATGTTCAAATAATATAAATTGATATTATTTATCAAATTGTCTATTAAGTGGTACTAAATATATTAATTAAAATTAAAATATAATCATGCAATTATATGTACACCAATTAAAAAGAATTGATCTATCAGTTCTAACTTAGAAGATTGAGTTAAGAGACTTGACTGAGGGATTAGTTATAATTCCTTTTAATAAATTAATGAATTGATATTTAATTATCAATTTGCATATTATTAATATGCTAAAAGTATTAATTAGTAATTAAATATTATTATGCAATTAATTTGCACATTTAATTAATAAAATTGAGATATAAGTTTAAGATTAAAAGTTGAGTGATTTGCATGAATTAGAAATATTAATTAAATATATAATTCTTTTAAATGGAGAATTGATATTAACAAGGTTAGAGTTGAGTTCTGATTTCTATGATTTTGAGTTAACTGTTTTATTATTTTTAACAGTTGAGTTCTTATTTTTAATTGTGAGTTGCATGTTTGAGTGGAGTTTGTTGGGTTTTCTATATTGGAGTCATTTTTTGTCATTCTTAGGAACACAAGTTTTGGAAGGTTTTACAAGTTTGGGTTTGGAGTGGAATTCAAAGAATTTTGGTAAAGCTTGGGATCTTGGAAGTTTTGAATTTGCGTTTTGGCCTTTGTGTGTGTTTTAGATTCAACTTATGGAATTAAGGTAGGACTTGAAAACCTTTGAAAATCTTTCTTTTTGAAAAGATTGTTCTCTTCGTATCTTCCAGATAGTTTTTGTGTTTGGATTGATTGGAATACATGTTGTTTTTTTTTGTAGAAATTGAATGAATACCATTGTAGTTGTTTTATGTGTAAGAGATTTTATGACTGTTGAAAACTAGTTAAAAACCCTAAGCTCTCTTTGAAATATAATTGTACCCTGAAATAATTGATAAAACTTTAGAATTCAATTCACTAGGGTTTGATTTAAATTATAGATAAAAATTCTTGTGAATATATCAAAATTAGAATTAGAAAATAGATTGGGTAAATTTGCATTTTAAATTCATTTTCTGAAAAGAATAAGAGATTAATTATAGTTTTTATCTTTATTATATATATATTAAATAAGATTATAGAAAATTTATTTTGAAATAAATTATTAAAATTATTATTATTATTTATTAATTTTCAAAATTAAAAAAAAAAAAACAATTATCAATTAATTAATTAATTAATTAAATTCATCGTAAATTGTTTTATGCAGAATTTATTAATGTGAATATCGATTAATGTATTATTAAGTAATATTTATATATTTTTAGTTAATAGGTTTTATTAATGATTGATAGTGATTAAAATACACACACACACACATGTGTGTGTGTGTGTGTGTTTATATGCAAAGGTATATTTTAACACAAGTGTATGTACATGAAATTTCATATGGAAAAAGAAGAAGAAATAATAATCTAATTGGGCTACCGATAACAAAAAGGAATGTCATAATCAACTGGAACTTATAGTTGAGATTTATTTTAATATAATTTAATTATACTATTGTTTAGTAATTATATTTAATAAGTTAATTTATAAGGAACATTTTTAAATTGATTTATAGAGGTAAATCGTGTTGATGATTATTAGAATTTAATATATTGTTAATAAATAATTATATTTAATAAATTCATTTATATAACAAAAATTATAAATTAATTTATAGAAGAGAAAATTAAATGTTTGTTTTATTTTTAATGGAAATTTGATGTGGGTGTATTTTATAACATAATGTTTCCTTATTGGAGTTTTATTTGGCCTTGTTGAAGAAGGTCGATTAGGATAGATTGATGTGGAATCTTGTCTTTTAAACTTTAAATTGTTTTATGAAATTAATTCTTTCACACTTGAGTTCATATGTAATAAATTTATAACCATTTTGGTGTCTCGATTATAAGAGTATTATTTTGGGTTTATCTATGATATGATGTCTTGTGTTCTTTGAGACCCCGATCTTTAACCATAGAAGGTGACGACCATTGTTGTTTGGAGTCTTAATTAACTTGGTCACCTTGTTTCTTTTATTATGATAATTTTATGATTTAAATGATGATCTTTGTGGATTTATGCGTTACTCCATGGTTGGAGAATGATGCTATTGATGTCCTTGATGATTATTGAACTTGTTTTATGAGACTATGTGCATATGGTATTTGTTGATTGTTTTTTATTAGGGTAAAAGCAGGTTTTGAAGGGGCCCTAAAACCCTTTACAAGAAAATTTAAGTAGGAATCTGAAACCCGAACAAGATGAAATGCTACTAAAGAGTACATTTAAAACTAGCAGCCCAAAGATAGAAAATTATCAACAACTATCAAGGATGAAGCACTAAAGCCCCCAAATGCCAAGAAAACAAGCCAAAGCCTCACATCATTAAGTTAATCTTGAGTATTAAAACTCCCCAAATAGAAAACCAAGGTTTTGACATGGAACCCAGAACCAACAGTACCAACACCAAAGAGCAACGTAGACCTAAAGCCAGCCTTAAATCCTAACCAAAAACTCCCAGCATTAAGAATGGGCCCTTGAAAACTATCAGCATCCACCTACAGACACCAACCAACCACCAACAACAAACAAAACCAGAAAAAAAAAATGGAGGAAACCATAGATACCCTCTTCCTCAGCTTTGAAAATAGAACTGAAGCCCATCAAACCCAAAGGAGCACCTCTAGCTCTGAACAAACACTTCACCATAGCCCAATCAGTTTGAAAAATAGAAGTACCATCCCCCATCCAACTCTAGCTTGTCATCTTGTGGCTAAAAGAGGAAAGAGACCACACTCCACCATTAGAAACCTCCTCCTAGCATCCGTAGACCACCTCAATAGGCTGAGCCTCCATGTCGATAAGATCTTCCACCTCAAAAGGAAGCAAGGGAAAAGAAAACTTGGGTAGAGAAAGACTCCACCACCAAGAAGCCACGTGAGAAACACCCACTTCAATAGGGGTATAGCATAGAGGAAAACAGACATGGGGGGAACCATCCCTGTTAGATATATCTTCTAAAACCAGGGGATAATAAATAACAATAGATCTCCCCACAACCAAGTACACCAAACCTACCATCGAATATGTTCTCTTCTTACCCACAAAAAAGGGCAGGGAACACCAACTAGTGCCCTAAGAGAACCACATCCCGGGAGACCCAGATCCATGAACTACTCCATGAGTGAATACCAATAGGAAATAATGGGGGCCTTCAATATAGTGAAAGATAAGCCAAACCCCAACACTGAAGCAATACTGGTATTGGAAGGCAGCACACACAACAACCCTCCCACCATGCAACGTGAAAGATTTGGGCATACAAAGCGCTATGCGAACATAGGTCTTCCCAAGATACAACACAGGCACTTTGAGGACCCCCAAAAACCCTTCACCATCATCTGTGTCATCGAAAGATTCCTCCCCATCTCCATCAATAATAGACTCCTTCAGACATGCCCTTGAAATCCTAGGTTTAGAGCCAGAGCATCTCCTGCTTCCGCTCCTGCTCACACTCGCACTAACACTCCTGCCCATCTCAAAAGTAAATAATTGAATGAGGGGTTAGTATTTGTTGATTGTTATGTCTAGTATGGGATGGAAAATTTTGATCCTTGTATAAGATGAGATATTGTTTATTATGCTTCAACACTTGTCTTTGATAACATTCATGGCTTACTAATTTATGGAAGTCTTTTATGATTTTGGTTTTTCTTTCTCATTGGTTATTTTATTGGGAGCATTAGGGTAGGTTATCTAGGAACATAGAAGGGAAGTGGCTTAATTTTGACATGTTAGAGCCCTAAAGTGGTTGCCTAGGTATCCTTTGTAAGTTGACTTAATAAGTGATAATTTAATAAATTTGTTAGGATAGAAACATTAATAAGATAATTATTTACCTCGTCATCCCTTGAGCGCTAGTATAGGCTAGGATGTGTGAGATGATGTTTGTCACCCAATGTGGCTTGTGTTCTAGCATAGTTAGTAGCCTTGTCTATTTGAGAGGTTTACTAATACCTCATATGGTCACTTGGGTGTTGAGGTCCAGAGAGGCTACCAGAATGAAGTCCAAGGGTTAGACCCATGTGATGAAACTTCCCTATATGTGTCTTAGGTTCCTACATTGCATTTGATACACTTTTTTTGTGTCTTGATCATTTATACTTGATGACTTGTAACCACTTATTACCATTTTACCCTATGTATCATTGCATTACTCTTTATTGTTTGAATGTATCCTTGAGTGAGGCTTGGTTTTATCTCCTCAACACGATGGGAGTGGACTTCTTGGTTCCACGTGGTCGAGTGGGAATGATTCTATTACCATTGAGATTTGATGTTCATGAATTTATGCTTGGATGATCTTCGATGTGACTTCTATCTTCTTGGTCTTGCTTGGATACTGATTCAAGGGCATTCTAGAGTACTCGGTGCATCTGCATGGAGGTGTTTTGTTTTGGTTTTGTGTTTCTTGGTTGCATCTTTAACTGATAGTCTTAGTTATTGAAGGGAGATCTATCGCTGAAGGAACTCAGTGAAACCTCTATCACTCGTTGGAAGTTGTACTCGGTGATGCATGTGTTTCTCAGTGATGCCTAGCTTAGTTAGTTGTTTCACTGGTGCTCAGTTGTTTCTCTGGTGCTCGGTAGTTCTGGTTTACTGATTGGAGTTCTTGGAGATTTAGTTGGCCGACTTGGTGCATTTATTGTTGGTAGCTTTTGTTGTATTCTCCTATGTAGATCTAGAGGCCGACATGGAGAATTAAATGTTTGTAAGGCTATTTAAGAGTCGATTGTTGTTGCATTTAATATTTTTTGTAATAGGAGCCAACTTGGCTTAGGAGTTAATTGTTTCTTCCAGCCGACTTGTGGCTGAAGATTAGTATTTAAGGAGTGTTTGGGTAGTTGTTTAGAGTTAGAAAAGTTAGTAAAAGATAGAAGGATAGATATGGATCTTGCAAGATCTTGAAGATCAGATTGTTATCTGATAGTTTGTAATAGTAGAGCTAGTGGTTTGCATGCTTGGAGACAAGGAGATTGCTTGTAGGCTTTTGAGCTCAATTTCAAATCTGCCTTAGGGTTTCCATCAGTTTCTAATTTGTTTCAAAGCTGCACTAGCTTGAAGATTGCAGAAATACTTTGATTGTATTTGGCCCTAACCCAGAATGCCTTAAAGCCAGCATGTTAATGAAAATTCAGTTGAAAAACATTGTCTTGTTGTCTAATTCTGCATTGTGGTGTTTGGCTGCTTGTTTGGACTATCCTTAATTGGATCATCCTTACCTATGATGCATCAGGTGGTATCAGATCTTGAAGATCTTGAGTGTGTAAACTGACTCGGATTGAGACTATTTGCACCAGGACCTTGTTGATGATTTATTGCTTGGGTTTTCAAAAATATTGAAGGATGCCTCTGAGAAGATTGGACCCTAGAGAGATTGCAGATCTTTGTGATGCTGTGGAATCAAATATTACAGAGAAGGTGAAATCTAATTTTAGATCTAAGATGCAATTGATGAAGAATGACATGATCACTGAGGTCATGATAGTTATTACTGGTATACCGAGGAATCTTGGTATTGATGATGGTTATGAGGAAGCTACTGAAGACTTTGAAGCTACTGGATCTAGTGGAGATGATCAGAGAGATATATTTGGTGAAGATAGAACTGGTTGGTTGCATAGATCTAGAGCTTGGTTAAGTACTAGTTACCGAATGGAAGTTTCTACTTTCTCTGGTACTTTGAGACCCGAGGACTTGGTTGATTGGATTGATGAATTGGAAGACTTATTTGAGCTTGAATAAATTGAAGATCCTCTTAGAGTAAGATTGACACAAACTAAGTTGAAAGGACATGCTGCTCTTTGTTGGAAAGAATTACAAAGAGATAGAGAAGATGAAGGTGAAATGAAGATCAATCAGTGGAGGTTGATGGTGACTAAATTGAAAGCTAAGTTCATACCTGTTGATTATGAGCTTGACTTGTTTAAGAAGTTGCAGAATCTAAAGAAAAAATATTTGACTATGGAGGACTATACCGAGGAGTTCTATAAGTTGACTATTCATTCTAGACATAGAGAACTTGGTAAAGAAAAGGTAGCTCGCTATGTGAATGGTTTGAGATTTAATATTCAGGATGAGCTTGGTATGCTAAAGATTGATTTGGTTGAGGATGCTTATTAGTATGCTTTTAAGGAAGAAGATAAGTTGAAAAGGAGACAACATAGTAATCCCCAAGAGAAGGAAAAAATTGATCACTCGGTGAAGGACAAACCGATTGTTGAAGATGAACCGAAACCTATAGAACCAAAAAAGAAGACAGGTAGGGTTATCTTTAAGGGTACTTGTTATAATTGTGGTGAAGAAGGACACCATTCTTTTGAGTGTACATAGAAGAATTTTGGTGACCAAAGGACTATTTTAGTAAATGAGAACATTCAGAATGAACCTAAATCTGAGAACTTGTTGGTTTGGAGAACATTGCTCGGTGCAAAGGAGGAACCTTGTCAAAGGAGTAATTTATTCAGAACTCGGTGCAAGTCTGGAGGTAAACTTTGTGATGTAATTGTTGATAGTGGTAGTAATGATAACCTTGTTGCTAAGGACATGGTTCAGAAACTTGGTTTGAAGAGAATGAGACATCCTCATCCTTATAGGATTGGCTAGTTACAAAATGGTCATGCTCTGGAAGTGAGGGAGCAGTGTTTTGTTGATTTTTAGATTGGCCAGTATAAGGATCTAGTGTTGTGTGATATTGTGGAGATGAATAGTTGTCATATATTTCTCGGTAGACCTTGGCAATATGATTGTAGGGCTATGTATGATTATTTCAAGAATGTGTTTACTATTGAGAAGAATGATATGAAGCTTTCCCTAATGCCTTTTCTGGATACAACACTCGGTAGGAAAAAACCTAAGCTTTGGTAGCCAAGATGAGTTGAGAAATTCTAAAAGGATGGATCAGTATGGAGAACAAGCTTGCGTGTTATCAAGGAAAGATTTGAAAAGACAAAGGAAATAGAAGTGGAATAGTTTGCAAAGTGAAGATTTGAAAGAGTTGTATGTGAAGAACCAATTCGGGGTTAGTGTGTTGAATCCTGAAAGATGTTCTTCTAGCCTATGAGAACATCTTTTCAAACTTGGGGTGGCTGATGTAGGGGCATTCTAGGGTACTCGGTGAATGTGCATGGAGGTGTGTTGTTTTGGTTCTATGTTTCTTGGTTGCAGCTTTAACCGACAATCTCAGTTATTGAAGGGAGCTCGATCGCTGAACAAACTCAAAGAAACCTCTAGCACTTAGTGGAAATTATACTCGGTGATCCCTATGTTGCTTGGTGATGCTTGGCTTGGTTGGTTGTTTCACTGGTGCTCGGTTGTTTCTCTGGCACTCGGTAGTTATGGTTTACCGATTGGAGTTCTTGGAGATTTAGTTGGCCGACTTGGTGCATTTATTGTTGGTAGAACTTTTTGTATTCTCCTATGTATATCTAGAGGCTGACATGGAGAATTAAATGTTTATAAGGCTATTTAAGAGCCGACTGTTGTTGCCTTTAATATTTGTTTGTAATAGGAGACGACTTGGCATAGGAGTTAATTATTTCTTCTAGCTAACTCGTGGCTGAAGATTAGTATTTAAGGAGTGTTTGGGTAGTTTTTTAGAGTCATAAAAGTTAGTAAAATATAGAAGGATAGATCTAGATCCTGTGAGATCTTGAAGATCATATTTTTATTTGATAGTTTGTAATAGCAGAGCTAGTGGTTTGCATGCTTGGAGACAAGGAGATTTCTTGGAGGCTTGTGAGCTCAAGTTCAGATCTACCTTAGGGTTTCCATTAGTTGTTGATTTGTTTTAGAGCTGTACTAGCTAGAAGATTTCAGAAACACTTTGATTGTATTTGGCCCTAATCCGAAAGGCCTTACAGCTGGGCATGTTAATGAAAATTTGGTTGAAAAACATTGTCTTGTTGTGTAATTCCACATTGTTGTGTTTGGCTGCTTGTTTGGACTGTCCTTAATTGGATCCTCCTTACCTGTCCTATGTTAGATACTTTCTCATGTTATGTATATCTTGTATTCCATTTGATGTATTGGTTAGTGACATTGATTTCAAGAAATGTATATGTACTTGTATTGTATTATTTTTATCCTTGTGACATGTGCAGTGGAAGTTGTATTATTATGTATACCATGATGTATCAGTTGTACTTTATAGATTGTATCTTTGGTTGTATTGATGTAATGAATGTATCTTACTATTTTGTTGAAAAGAATATGTTTTTGTACTTAATGATTTGAGTTCTTTTCATTATTATTAAGTAAAGCATTAGGAATACTTTAATTTGGGTTCTAATATGAACCTAAGATATATCATGTGATTATGTTATGAATTTTTCTTAATAGATTAATTTATATTTGTGTAGTTCTATGTCATGGAACCATTGAGACTTTTAATTTTTTAATGAGTTATATTTATGAATATGTATTATCTTATGTTATATTTCTTCCACATTTTTATTTATTATTGATTGTAAACTCTTAAGAAACAAATTATTCAGTAGACTTAGTAACATGTTTTAGGTTAATTTCTCATAGGTTCCCTAGCAAGGCATTACAACACACATACACACACTCTCCCTCTTTTTTCTCATAAAAGTGATTATAGCTTTATACACATTACATCAACTCAACTCTACAAGGTAGGCATCGACCTTATCTCCTCAATTACAAAATATTTATTTAATTACAATGCAAACAATAATGCAATCCAAGACATGTTGGAAAAGGCATAGCTAGGAAACAAGTATTCAACCTCGAGCATGCTACAATCCATAAATCACACCTCAAATCTTTGCAACATTCTATCTCACCAAGTCGACCAAGAAGACTAAAGAAATAAACACAACTTAGGAAAATCATCGAATCTGATCACATAGTCCAATGTGACCCAACAACACGAATAGGACATGATCTAGAAATATTATCAATCAAGATGAAATACCACAACAACAACATAAACATCTCTGACTCATAATTCATCACTTGTAGATACATTGTTCATCAAGAAAAAAAAACAATAACCTCTTTCATTCAAGAAAAAATAGATTTCTGACATCCAAATCATGAACCATTCGATATGAGGACACACATCCATGTCTTAAACTCACCATGAGATTAGAAACCAAAAATATTGCATAACTGATCCATACCAATCCAAAAACTGCAACATTGTTACTTCAAGAACAACCAGAAAAATGGCATCTAATAAATCACTCATAACTTCCTCAAATCTCAATGTGAACCTATGCAGCTTAAATAAGACCAAGTACATACATTCCTCAACACATATACAACTACACAACATCTGATACTCAATATAGTAGCCAAACCAATCAAAACACTTTACTAAAAAAACTAGAAATAGTGTCCAAAATAATGAAATATGTTGACATCAATGTTAGCACATATATGCAATATATCCCAAAAAGACACACTCAAACCTATGGAACCATGTGCAGTCAATGTTTGGTACCTTTCATCACTAAAAACCTCACACATCAAGTGTATCTTCTCATAGTATAAATAGTTGAAGCACATATATATAATAATCCAAAAATGCAACTAATGAAAAGACGTTATAGTGATGTAATCATTCTTATGTATTCAAATATTACAAAGCCTTTTCCTTTCATATCTAATCCTCAATAGAATCATAAATAATAATTTCATTTAAATCAAAGTATTAAATTGAATTTTATAGCATTTTGAGCATATATCAATTAAAACCCCAAATTAGATAATAACTAAAAATACTAAAGCACAATATCATAGTGACCACTAGTGAATCAGTGATAACATTTCAATAACCACTAGAAAATGCATCAATGAATCTCATGAAATCACATCAAGATAAACATAATAAAATAACCTAGGATGCAAAATAAATCAGATATCATCATATAGAATCATGTCACATCACAATGAGGCCATCATACATATATGATCATCATTAAAAACACAAGTATGATCTATCATCTATGTCAGAAATGATATCATTAATAGAAAAAGAATATACTACAACTAGGTACATCTATAATGCCAATACAAAGTTACAACATATGAAAAGCTCAAAAATACATAAAATATTCTAGATCTTAGCAAAATAAGACAATACAGAACGCAACCACATGAGGCACTATATCATCCCCCCACTAGGCATAGGATTATTCTTCAAAGCCTATAAAAATATAGTGGTATAAATCTCTAATTTGTAAAGTATCCCCTCAAGTAGCTAAATTCTCATCACTTGGTTCCCATTGGACCCTTACTTTCTCAATGTCTTGACCCTTGAGGGTCAGCCACTAATACTGAAGAATATGGATTGGTTCCAAAGAAATTTGTTTCATCCTCTATATATAAAGCACCCCAATCAATAACATGATGTTATCTCTATTGAGCATTAATGATTGTCACTAGTATCAAACAAAGTCAAAGACATCAGTTAGTTACTTATATGAACCCAGTCGGTAACTGTAAGCAATACAAGCCAGTCGGTTAAGTCTTCATATCGATCACCAGATAGTTTTACTGAGCATCAGACACTGATACCGAGAGACAGTAAACACTGAGCATCAGTGTAATTACCAAGTAGTACTTATAGTGTTTACTGTGGATCATAGGAAATAGAATAGGAATTAGAAATGGCACATCTATCTATGAAAATAGTTACAACAGAATCAGAAAACATTTTACCTTGATTGAGGATAATTTATTTTTGAGATATTAAATATGATGAAGATCTTATGTAATTGTTTGATCTAGGTTATTTTTGTACACCATAGATCTTAGTGTTTTCTCTAAGTTGTTGAAACCTAATTTTGTATAAGTGGCATAAAGTAGTATGCTATATATTTGTATTTTACATCATTTTTTATGTGAACTGATGTATGAGCAAAGAAGCACTTGAAGCATTAGCCAACCTTCAAGATTATCAGTTGTCAAATAGAGCATAACAGTATTCAGAGGAAATCAGATTGAGCAGAATCAGAGCAAGCTAACTGAGTAGTTCAGAGTAGAGATTCACATAGTATAAGGTGATATATATTCATTACTTTATTGATCTATATCAAAAAAGTTGAGTTGTCATTAGAAGATAGTTACCTATTTCTTTCTAATCATTGTAATGGAGTTTTGGTAAAATCTCTTAACAGAGTAGACTTGACAGTCTTTTGTAAATCTCTTAACCGAGTGCACACTCAAGTAGTGTTGCTAAAATCCTATCATTAGGTAGATCTAGCTAATCTAATATGTTACTCCTAATAGGGTAAGATCACCAAAAGTGATTAAAACTTGTAGCCCTAACAGGAAAACCTTTTCTATTTGCAATAGTGAATAATTTGTGGGTGTCATCCCCACCACAGTTTTTACCTTCTAACAAGGGTTTCCACGTTACCAAAATACTTGTGTTATGGGACTATTATATTTTTCATTTCATGTTATTTACTTTTAAAAGTTGATTAGATGAATGATACATGCATTTGATACAAGTTATTATGAAAGGTTACTATTGTTTATAGTTTTAGATCCGAAAGGTTTATAAGTGAAATTTTTTGTGGGAACTGATTCACCCCTCCCCTCTCAGTACCCTATCTCTCCTAATCTAACAATTGGTATCAATGCGCAGTTCTCTTATTGGATAGTTTAACCACTTAAGGGTAAAGATCTAGTCATGGAGAGGTATAAGTTAGATAAAACTATAGAGAATCAAAAGATTCAAATGTCGATGTTTGTTGAGCAGTATAAGCAAGCGAAGGATGGACTGAAGAAATTATTGGTTGAAAGGAAGAACCTAGCTATTCTACAAAATGAGATTGGTTACCATGAAGAAGCAATTGATGATCTATTTGATCATATCAGATCTAGTTCAGGAAGTATTTCTGATGGATCTGAAAGTATATTCTTTGACTTGTTTGAAAATAATCTTCACTTAACTGAACAAGTGAAAGCACTACAAATCGGTCAGGAATATCAGATGGTAAGAATGGTAGAAGTAATGAACAATGCTAGACAAGCTGAGCAGGAAAGGAATCTAGCTATTGAAGACCGAAGACTAATAACTAAACAACTTCAAGAAAAATAAAGTGAGATTCATAGACTCACCGAGCACCATTTTGAAATCTCAAATCAAATGGTGATTGTGAATCAAGAGGTCAACTGAGTTAATGGTGAACTGACAAGAAAACTTGAAGATATAGGAATACTCAGAGAAGAAAATGAAAAGCTGAGAAATGAAGTGAAAACCCAACAACAACATCATGAAATGAATAAATTGGCTGAGGATAGTTCTAAAAGGATTGATTATTTTATGATTAATCAAAGGAGATTTGGAAGCAAAGATGGATTAGGCTATACCAGCGAAGGAGAATCATCACAACAAGCAGAACAAGCCAACACCAATTAGAGTCAAAGGCTAAAGACATTGTCATGTTATCATTGTGGTAAACTGGGACATACTTCTAATGTGTGTAGAAGAAAAGCACAAGGTAAACCTCCTGTCACTCCTAAGTTTAATGGTTATTCCTATTATTGTGGAAAGTATGGTCACCAAGCTTATGAGTGTAGAGCTAAACTGAACAAGAATGCTAACAATCCTACTATGGAGAAATTATGTTACACTTGCAATGAACATGGACACATTGTATGAGAATGTAAGGCAAAAATGAAGCAAGTATGGATGCCAAAGAAGAAGACACAACACAAGCCTTATCAACCGAAGAGACAAGTTAACTCTTATGTTTGGGATTACAACACATGGACTAACTATATTGCATGTGGTAGATATGGGCACATTGTAGCAAACTGAAATAGGAAAAGATGGGCTGGACAATCACAAAGCTAGACAAGCACTAGAATGGCATGTTTGCATTGTCATAAGGTCGGTCATCTAAGAAAGGGCTGCAGAGATCGAGCACTAGAAGAAAATCATGTATTTGAGAGTGGAAACACTATTGAAAATATCATGAGAATAAGGAACGACATATGGAAGAAAGCATCAAATGATAATGCTGAGCCAAGTAATGGTGTCAGTGAAACCTCGTCCACTAGATTAGGTGACATCAGTACCTCCACCTAAGGTGATATAGGTATGTATGGGACTGACATTTCAAAATCATCACATTTTACATATAGTTCCTTATACATGTTATGCACATACCAAGTCTACATGAATAAAGATTCATTGTGGTTTAAATATTTTGAGCTAACAAAGTTACACAATCGATAAAAGTTAGACCAAGCATTGGTTACCCATCGGTAATCATTATTCAAGGTTAACCAAATAATAATATCAACTGAGAAAAGAATTCTTGTGTTAATCAAGCAGATGAAAGATTATAGCTATCACCAAGTTGACAGTTGTCATGAACTAGAAAGTAGGTCAAGCATTTATTGCATAAAGTTTTGAGCGAGAATATCAAAAATTCTATAAATATACGGAAGACAGAGTTTATCTTTTCACATTACGATTTCAGAGAACTAAAATTTCATAGAGCGAGTTTGACTAAGAATCTTTCAAGAAAATTCAAAGCAATTGCAGATCGAACCGAGCACATTCTTTGATACATTATGAGTAAGTTGAAACCCTACCGAGCATATTCCTCATACATACCAAAAACTTAGTTTGATTAAATGGCATCTACTGTGAGTTCTTCTAAAGTTGTGGAAGAAGAAGTTAATTTAATAGTGTCAGCAAGCTACAAGGAACCTCCTTGAAGTAGCATCAAAAATGGATTCATCGAGCACTTTTTCAAGCATCCCACCTAGGGTTTTGTTAACTAAAGACATACGATCATACATACATTATAAAATTGTGGAAATAGGTGATTTCGATATGTATGTTGCATATCAAGCACTTTGTGATGATAAAATAGAACTAAAACCAGAGCACAAAATTTTTGAAATACTTGGTCTTACCAATGCCCTAAATTTCTCAAAGAATTTTAAGAATGAATGGATTAGGGTTATGTTGAGTTGCTATTATGAGGGCACATTCTAGCTAGATAGACCAATCAAGGTTACAAAAAGAATGATTAGCAGGGTTACTAGTTACCCTACTACCAATAAAGCCAAAGCATTTAGAAGCTCATCACGATCTAAGATTGATAAAAACACTGGCGTAGCATGGGATGGTAGAGCACTGAAAATTGCATCAATTGTGGATCCCAAAGTTAAGTTTGTAGCACATGTAATTGGGTACAAGATATTTCAATCAAGCAAAGCAAACAGTGTACCATGTAGTGCAGTCGACATGGCTCACAAATTGATAAAGAAGGGTCATTAGATAGACCTTGCCAAGATACTATTGAGACAGGTTGAAGAAAACATGAAAACAATCAAGACACAGAATTCCAATACCTGTAAGTTTGCATCATTACTTGTATGTTTATTTTTCTATCTCAAGAAATTCTTTCCCTATGTCAGTCACACTGACTGGATAGATGACACACCGATCACTTCACAAATTTTTGATATTATGAAAGGTCTGGGAGATAATGCTGAAAATGTTATAAATAGTTATTTTGAGGATTTTAAAGTAAAGATGAATTTAAGAAGTAGAATTTTGAGTTCATTGGTCAAAAAATATGAGATGGACATTTGTTTCTTAGTGAACACCAACCACACTATAATTAAAGCAGTTGATCTAAGAATAAAGTGGCTAGCACCTATGGGATACAAAATGGATCACGATTTCAATTTGAAATATATTGAGGCACTGCTGGCATTATAGAAGGACAAAAAGTCTGAAAGATTTGGAACCTTTGAAGAAGCTAAGTCTAGAATAAAAATAGGTTTGGTCATCGGTAAAATGACAAGGAAAGAAAAGAAAATGAAGAAATTTTTATCTAAGAAGTTTGGGAATGAATCTGACTCATCTAAGGAGTCACCAATTGAAACTGAAACTGAAGATCAGTTAATGTTGGCTGACAAACCATATGACAGTGAAGAAACTAAGTCCGAAGAAGAACAAGAACCAATACCAGTTTCTCCCACTCAAGCTCCAAAGAAGAGGCAGTTTCTAGTGAAAATAGGTGCATGCACAAGGTCATCAATTGCAGCTTCACCACCATAGAAGAAGGGAGCTATGAAGGTAGCAAAATGAAAGCCTGCTACACTGACAAAGACTTATGTAAAGAAAGGACCCAAGGCAGTAGCAGAAGCACTGAAGAAAAGGAGAAAGTTAATAAGGGGTAAGGAAGACCTAGAGGATGAAGAACTTAATAATGAACAATTCAAGGTTGTGAGTAACAAGATAAGATCTGTAGATGAGGTTGCTGCAAATATAATTGATATGGATATCTCTCTGATCCAGAGCTAAAGCAATTTGACAAAATGTCAAATGAGGATCAAAACAAAATTGAGGAAGCAATCATCTAGATGATGATTCACTTTAAATGAGCTCTATTAGAGTTTGAAGGATCACTGCCCAACACATTAGAGGAACACATAAATCAAAAGTGGTCATATGCCTTGGAAACCGTGAAAAAAAGAAGGGAACAAATTCTAGCATCAGTAGCACTGAACCTAAGTCTTGATGAGATTAAAGAACTTATGGACACTTATGTGTAGAGATTCAAAATAAAAGGCCAAGCTATGCTAGTATTAGATGAGAATCTAGCAGAACTTGATGAGTCTGGTCAACTCATCTGGACTTCAATTCTTGCTGTCAAAGAGAAAAATGAGAAAATTGCATTTCAAAATTTGTCTAAAAAGAGACAGAATTCCAAAGGTAAAGGAATATTCATTGAGGAAAATGTAGCAAAGAATATTAAAGATTCAGAGGTATCATTTACCGAGGTAATTGATACAACAATTGGTCAAGAAATTAAGAATAGTTCACAGGATGCACCGAATCCATAAGTGATTTAGATTGAGGACATAAATGAAAAGGATGTACTCATTGAGGACATCACAAATGGTGATCCTGATAATAGGGATGAAGATGAGGATGTGAATAATGCACAAGACATCACATAGGATGAAGCACAAGTTACCGAGTGTGCATTCACATCACTACCGGGTGAGCTTCCTATACTTGTTGAAGCCATAGAGATTCTATCTCAGGAACAACCCGATGGCTCAGACCCTGAGCTACCACAAGATATAATAGGGGAACAAAGCACCAAGACACCTGCAAAGATAAACAAGCCTGAAGTCAAAGAGGCTATTGACACAAACACACAGGCATAAGAAGAGCCCAAAGCAACTGAGGCTACCCCACATGACACAACATCAAAGGCTCTATCTTAGTCAACTGACACATAGGTTACCGAGGACTAGAGAAAGGATGATAATGTGTCAATCGGGTAGGACACTTTGACGACAGAAGAAAAAGCTAGTGTTCTAGGTTCCAAGAGTTCACCACAGGAACCGGAGAAGAAGAAGAAGAAGAAAAATAAAGGAAAAGGGTTGGTCACCCTAGATGAAGTAATTGTGATACCCGAGTGTGACCCAAGGACCCTTAGCCATAAAGAACTAAGCAAATATGGGGAGTTATGCAAAAGAAAAGCCGCACAAGAGAGTTGAGACAAGAGAGCAAAAGCAAGGAGGTATTAGAAAATGGCTGGGATATCTTACAACAAGTAGTACCTGAGATAAAAATAGATGAAGATACTCTAATTATGGACCAACTTGCTACTCTTGTTGAAGGTATTAATGCCCCAGATGTTGATGTCGACAAGAGAATTGAAGAGAGGGTCAAGTCAAAGATACAAGATAAACTTGTAGAGAGAATAAGCCAGGAAGTGGCAATTAACAAGGTTAAGCTATCAGAGGTAATAACTAAAATTCAGTGTATTACAAAATTAATTTGTCAAATCTTGTTGAGGCTATGCACTATGGAAACCTTCACTACCAAGATCAGTGAAAAGATAAAACAATTTGAAAATGAGATCAAAGCCAGTGCACAAGCCACTACAACCAAGCCACAAGCTATTTCAAAGCATATATTGAGAGTTCACAAACTCAGGCAGTTGATCGATCTCAGGAAACAAGAAGAGAGAGTAAGTGATCAATTCACTAAGTTACAAACCGAGCTCCTACCCTACCTGAATTTTTTTGAGAAACATATTGTCAAAGTGGAGAAACTTGTTGTAACACCAAAAATTTCTATGTTGGATAACATCTTTGACATGCATGCACAAGTCGGTCTTGAGCACATTGCTCTCACCAACTTGAAAGATGAATGGGAAAACCTCTTGGAATTATTGAAGAAAACCCATCAGCACATTTTTGACAAGTTGTAAGTATACATTTTTTGTATTTGACATTAATATCAAAAAGGGGGATAATAATGTATTTGCCAAATATGTAACTAGATGCTAAGTATACTACACATTACTAGGAGAATGCACTGAGGGGGAGTATTTAGAATTTTTTTGATATGTATATGTATATGGCAGAGATATAAGTTTTGAGACATAAGGTCTATATACATTAAGGTTTTGATACTAATGCCAAAGGGGGATATTTTTATCTCTATTGAGCATTAATGATTGTCATTAGTATCAAAGGAAGTTAAAGACATCGATCGATTACTTATATGAACCCAGTCGGTAACTATAAGCAATACAAGCCAGTCAGTTAAGTCTTCATATTGAGCACCAAACAATTTTACTAAGCATTAGACACTGATATCGAGAGATAGTAAACACCGAGCATCAGTGTAATTATCAAGCAGTATTTACAGTGTTTACCGAGGATCACAGGAAATGGCATAGGAATCAAAAATGACACATCTATCTGTGCAAATGGTTAGAATAGAATTAGAAAATGTTTTACCAAGATCGAGGATAATTTATTGTTGAGATATTCATTAAATGTGATGAAGTAATTGTTTGATCTAGGTTATTTTTGTACATCGTAGATCTTAGGGTTTTCTCTAAGTTATTGAAACCTAATTTTGTATAAGCAACATACAGAAGTATGCTATATATTTGTATTTTACATCATTTTTTATGTGAACTGATGTATGGGTGAAGAAGAACTTGAAGCATTAGCCAACCTTAAATATTATCAGTTTTCAAACAGAGTAGAACAATATTTAGAGGAAATCAGAATGAGCACAATCAGAGTAGGCTAACCGCACATTTCAGAGCAGAGATTCACATAGTATAAGGTGATATATATTTAGTACTTTATTGATCTGTATCAGACAAGTTGAGTTATCATTAGCAGATAGTTACCTATTTCTTTCTAATCATTGTAATGGAGTTTTGGTAAAATCTCTTAACAGAGTAGACTTGACAGTCTTTTTGTAAATCTCTTAACCAAGTGCACACTCAAGTAGTGTTGCTAAAATCCTATCACTAGGTAGATCTATCTGATCTAATATGTTACTCCCAATAGGGTAAGATCACCAGAAGTGATCAAAACTTGTAGCCCTAACATGCAAACCTTTTCTATCTGTAGTAGTGAAGAATTTGTGGGTGTCATCCCCACCGTAGTTTTTACCTTCTAACAAGGGTTTCTGCATTGCCAAAATACTTGTTTTATGGGACTATTATATTGTTGATTTCATGTTATTTACTTTTACAAGTTGATTAGATGAATGATACATGCATTTGATACAAGTTATTATGCAAGGTTACTACTGTTTACAGTTTTAGATCTGAAAGGTTTATAAGTGAATTTTTTTGTGGGCACTGATTCACCCCTCCCCTCTCAGTACCCTATCTCTCCTAATACAACATATGTGTCACATTGAGAAACATGCAATAGATCATGGATGTGTGATAGTCTAGGTGGAAATCCTATGCAGTAGGAAACAAGATCAATCATTTCAAGGATCTCAAAAAGCCCAACAAAATGTGGTGAAAACTTAGAGCCTTTTCCATAATAGATGGGGCTCTTCAACAACCAAACTCACAAAAACATATAGTCACCCACTGAGAAGTAATGATCTAGCCTATGGGAATTATCATACTTCTTTTGTTGATCTTGAGAAATAGCCAAATTCTCTCTAATACAAACAACCTATATCTACATATTCTAAAGTATCTCAAGATCCAGCACAATGTGCTCCTCCAAATAATCTTGACTCAAAGGTTTACACCATAGTCAACCATAAAAGGCCTGAAAAGGAAACATGCTAAGATAACTATGGTACCCATTATTATAGGTAAACTCTATCAGGTATAATTATTCCTCCCACCTCAACTCTTGATCCATCACATACATTTGAGGCATGTCTTCAAGAACCTGACTCACCCACTTTGTCTCACCATTGGTCTTAGAGTGATATGTTGAACTAAAATTGAGTTGTGTGCCTAAATCATGTTGGAGAGAAGTCCAAGGTTCAGAATAAAACATTGGATCTCAATCCAAAATGATCCTACAAGGTATCTTGCACAACTAAACTATATCATACATGAACACATGTGCTACCAAATCAATAGTATAAGAATCTATCATAGGAGAAAAATTAGCCACCTTGGATAACTTGTCCATAATAACCATAATGGTATTATGATGATGTGATCATATAGGTGTTAGACATATTGAGATGTTGCATGAATTGTTTTCATTGATGTCACAACCTCCATACCAATTTTCTAGCAGTATAAATTGGTTGTTTGACAGTATCTTTTGGATAATTGTGGATTTCAGTATGTTGTCAATATGATATTAAGGTTTCACTTATGCTTGCAGAATAGTTTTTGTACATGCATTTTTTATGTATGGTGTCACGTGTACCTATTTCTACTATGGAATACATCTTTTGGTACATTTGTATATTTTAGTGAATATAAATGGTTGGTGTTTCTATCAGTACTTTTTTATTATTATACTTGTAGTGTTATTCTAGGTGTTCTTGCTAGCTAGACATTCTTGATTTTCATTACAAGTTTTGGTATAGTGGTTATATCTTATTCTAGATAGGTTTCATCAGTCCATATCTATCGGTTGATTCATATATTTTATTGATCAAGTCATGGACTTGGTTGTGGTGTTCTGATAGTCACCTTATCTATCTTAAAGTGCAACCTATATTTAAGTCATGTGGTAAAGTGTTGCAAATAATTCTTCAATATACCCCAAATTTAGTTTTGATGGTAGCGTGTTAAATATCTTTTGTTGTATGTCCAACATATATTGTGGTTTGGTCAACATAGGTGGCTATCTTATTGAGGATGTATATAAATAGAGATATATTTTTTTGTCTAAAGAATGCCTTGGAGGATTAAGTATGTGAATGTATATTTGAACTTGAAATAAATAACTATATGTGATATAGTGCAAGTTTGTTTTGATATTTCTGGAAATGGCATGTGAGTGTAAGGAAGTTGAGTGAAGTATTGTTGCAGTACAAGGATAATTTATTATATAATGTATTGCAAAGGATTGGTGTATGCTATAAAAAGGTATGTATCAGATCTCTACTATTGATGATTAGTGTGCTATCAAATAGAACTATTTCATGCATAGATGCAATTATATCAATTCACATTTTTCATTAAAACATTTTGTAATACATCTTTTGAATTGGAAGTTAGCCACATTGTTATTTTAGGGTAATTAGCTTGAATGAAAGTGATCATACCAGTAGTGAGCCCTTGTAAAAATCACATTAAAAATACTCACCTTAACTACTATTCATTTCATGAGAATTAGCTTCTCTATGGTTTTTCCCAATTTGGGTTTCCACAAAAATTATGGTGTTCATCGTGTTGATGGTTTTTTTCTTTCATGTTCATATATATTCTAAGTTTCAGATTGCTTTAAGTATTTACTGGTTCAGTTTATACTTAAAGCATATAAATAACTCTTATTGAGGATGTATATAAATAGAGATATATTTTTGTGTCTAAAGAATGCCTTGAAGGATTATGTGAATGTGCATTCAAACTTGAAATAAATAACTGTATGTGATATAGTGCAAGTTTGTTTCGATATTTCTAGCAATGGTATGTGTGTAAGGAAGTTGAGTGAAGTATTATTGTGGTACAAGGAGAATTTATTACATACTGTATTGCAAATGATTGGTGTATGCTATAAAAAGGTCTGTATCAGATCTCTACTATTGATGATTAGTGTGCTATCAACTAGAACTATTTCATGCATAGATGCAATTATATCAGTTCACATTTTTCAGTAAAACATTTTGTAATACATCTTTTGCATTAGAAGTTAACCACATTTGTATTTTAGGATAATTATCATGAATAAAAGTGATCATACCAGCAGTGAGCCCTTGTAAAAATCACATTAATCAATGTCACCTTAACTAGTATTCATTTCATGAGAATTAGCTTCTCAGTGGTTTTTCCCAATTTGGGTTTCCACAAAAATTATGGTGTTCATCATGTTGATGGTTTTTTGCTTTCATGTTCATGTATATATTCTAAGTTTCAAATTGCTTTAAGTATTTATGGGTTCAGTAAAATTTTAAGAGAGTGTTTCTGAATAATTGATTCACCCCCCCTCTTAGTTATTCGGCATGTTCAACAATTAGTATCAAAGCTTGGTCCCTTGTACATAGAGCTTAACTTCTTGAGGGAGATATTGGTTGTTTGAATGGATGGAATGAGAATACTATGCTAATGAGGATTGGTACATCATGATGAGTAATATTGAGAGTACTAAATTATAAAATAAGGAGTTGAAAGAAAACCTAGGGAAGAGAATGCATGTATTAGTACGTTAAGAAATCAGATTCAAAAGTTTAAAGAAAGGCACAAGGAAGTTAGTCAAGAATTGAAGGAATCAAAAGAAAAGGTGATGGAGATGGAAAAGATGTTGAATAAAAAGAAACATATTGAGGAATTTACCAAAGATGATTTAAAGCATAAAATTAAAGGTTGGAAGAGGATTGAAGAAGAACTAAAGATCACATTAGAGGAATGGAATAAATATGAAGAGAATCCAAGAACATCATCAAGAATAAGTCAGGTGAAAATGAAAAATTGAATCAAGAATTAAGGAATCTAAGATCTGAAGCTAAGATGAGTGAGAATAGTACTATTTTGGATCATTTATGAGCCCTATGGAAGAATAAAAAAGACAAGGAATGATTAGGGTTTATTAGTGAATGTTCAAATCTTAAGGACAAAGGAAAAGAGAAGGTAATTGAAGAAGAAGCAAAATATGAAACTACAAGAAAGATTAGGAATCCAAGGACATCTATAGAAAGGAATAAAATAGGGAAATTTAATTCTCAAAGGTTCTTATCTTTTAACTTTTATTATTACATATGCAATAATTTTGGTCATAAGGTTGTTGAATGTAAGATGAGGAAAGAATAGAAGATTCAATGCTTTAATTGTCATTGTGATCAGTGAAAATTTGACCTATTCAGAATAGGCGTAGACATTCAAACATTAGTGAACATGAATCTAACAACATATTCCTAAGCTTAAATAGAAAAAAAATGCAAAGACACTCAGATAGAACTGAAATGGGAGCACCCTGTCACCGTTTGATTTGTTCTTGCTTTAGGGATGTGGGTATGCTCTTGAATCACATGGAGCATATCCCTAATGATGATTAGGGGAGATTGGGATCATTCAAGGACCATGGATACTCTATATTGGCATAGAATCAAGTATAGAAGACTTGATTTTCACCTAGAGCCTAAGGGACCAAAATGGAGCTACGATGCAGATTAAGCTACATGGTGCTTATGCTAAGATTGTTTTTAACAAAATAGAGATGTGATATGATTCTATATGATATGAAAAACAATGAAATAAACTATTTTTAGTCCATTATTCTAAGCTAAGATGTGTTAGAAAGCATGAAATATAACAATTAGGAATGATTATGCTAAGTCTAGAAGTAAATGAGCATGATAACAATGCATTGAAGATAAAAACTAAGATAATACTTTTCTCTTGGAAGGAGGATTATTTATAGGATTTTCCTAAGGGCTTGGGTTAGGAAGAGGAGTTAGGGTTAGGGGTAAGGTTTGAGGTAGAGTTTGAGGTAAGGTTAGGGGTATGATAAGGTTTGACCTTGGGTTAGGGTTGCTCACACATGTGTGAGAAACACTAGGGAAGTGTGCAAGGGGAACAAGAATGGAAGAATAGACATGGGTCTCTTTATGAGGCTATAAGAAGCCTTAAAGAGTGTGTAAGAGGCTTTAATGAGTGTGTAAGCATCATTAAGGGAAGGGTTTGACCAAATGTCAAGGAGACTTGGATTAGGCTAAGAAATGTAGGAAACATCTCCTAAATTGGTTTAGGGAAGGTTTAGGAAGGTTTAGGAAATATTGGAAGGGTTTAGGAAAGGCTAGAAGATTCTAGGGTTTTGAGGCTTTAAATAAATATAAAATTTATTTGAGGAATGTGACATCATTTATTGAATATTGATTCAATAAAGAGAGGAAAATCACTTAAAATTGATTTAAATGCTTTGGGGAGAGATTCTTTAATCAAAGATGTTTAATTAAAATAAAGGGATTTAATGGCATAAAAATATACTAATTAATTAAATAAATAATTAATTAGTAAATGATGATGTCATTGGGGATTTTCAAAAAAATAAAAATACTTTTATTTTCTAAATGATTTTTAGGTGTCTACATTTTTCCCCTCTTTGATGTGATGTCGCAAGTTGCGTGGTGTCAAAGACAAGAAAATAAGATGCCCAAGGTTAGAAATTAGAGGATAAGGGGATGTGCCCCCTCGAGAAAACAACACAAAGAGGAAACTTCATGAAATTTTCTTGAAAGGAAATAGAATGAGGAGGAGGAAGGAAGGGGAATAAACAAACGTCCTTCCAAGAGAAAAGATGCATGAATGCAATATGATGGTGAGATGTAGGATGCAGTTATATGAAAGATATAAGATTAATCTATATGATGTTGGATGGGGGATTTAGGGAGCTCCATGGCTTGGATCCTTTTTGAGAGAACAACCTAGTTTGATATAGCAATGCTAGAGACCTACCAAGGATACTGGGATCATGAGGCCTTGTCACCAGTGTTGCATAGGACTGACGCTAAAAATATGCAAAGGGTTTCCCCAGCATCACACATGAAACTAGGAGGAGGCATGGTGGAAATGATGCTGGAGAAACCACAAACACATGACTTACTCACAGGAAGAAGAAAAAGATCAAAAGACCTTGCCCCATATTGTCCTCATTCATAGCACACCATGATATAAAGGATTGTGGTGACTTTGAGTAGAAAAAAATGAGAAGCTGTAAAAGATTAACAAGACCCAAAGGACAAAATCCAAGGTCAAAATGATAACTCCAAAAGATATCATTTACCAAGGATAGAGATTGATGGTTGATTGATGGGTGGAGATTAGGTCTAAACATGGCGAAGGATACATCGTCATGGACCCGGTTTGATTTCTTAGGTCAGACAATAAAAAAGGATACATATGTATGGACCCATGATGATGGGGAGAATGTTGTGTTGCTGATTGGAAAATGATGGATCAAGGATAACCATTCTGATAAAGGATAGTCAATAATTGATGTTGCTGAAATACAAGGCTGGGTGGGACAAGACTTCTAATCAAATGTTGTTGCAAGACTGATGAAGATAAACACTAAAAGACATGACAATATGTACATCAAATGGGGAGATATTTACAAGATAGCTCAAAAGATTAGCAAATATCCAAAGTACCAAATGAAATAACAAGTATCTCACAAAACCTTTTCCCATAGGTAGGATGATTGGGGATGATTGATTGGATCAATGGTGGGAAGATTTGGTCTGAACATGAGGAAGGATACATCATCATGGACCTGGTGTGATTGGTGGGAGATTGTGAAGCATCGAGGATGAGTTGTTGCTTCTTGATGTAGGATCAGATAGGATTGGATTGGATTTTTCAACCTAAGATAGACTGATGATCTTCAGAAGATGGGATTCTTGCCAGTGCATGCCAATCTCTTGGTCGAGATGATGAGGCCATACAAAGACAAGTAAGGATTCCCTAGACAAATTTTATGTCAAAGGGTAGTGCTGGGATTGATTTCTTATTTAGGATAAGGATTGAGAAACTCAAAAGATTTGACACAAAGTGGATGGTGGTTGACTTGATAAGGATTCCTATGACAAGAGATAGGTAGGATTCTTGATCCTCAAAAGGACCAAGGGATGATCATTGAAGCGCTGAGATGGACTAGGTCATGACACACAAGGGCTGACTGACTCAAAAGGATGGGATCTAAAGACATATTTAAAAATAAGCCCAGGTGGAGACATGAATGACGCTATGCTACAAGACTCAGGATAGGATGCACATGGGATCTAGGGATGAAGCTGAAGCTGCAAAGATATGCAAGATGATGCCCCAAATGGGTTAGAAAGCCAAGATGGATTGATGGTGGATGATGTGTCCTAAAATGACATGGATTTGGGATGGACACATCCCAATGATGATGATTGGATTGAGATCAAGACTTGCCACAAGACTAGGAACAAGACTAAGGATGTGATTGAATAGATTGGCTTGATCTTGGATGTTGGATAGCTCGAAGATATGGATAGGATTGGAAGATGTTGGAAGATTGATAGAAATGGTTGGATATGGATGAATGACATTAGATTTCAATGGGGGATTTCTCATAGAGGAAATTAGGGGGGATTGGGATCATTCAAGGGCCATGGGTACTCTATATAGACACATAATTAGGTATAGAAGACCTGATTTGCCCCTAGAGCCCAAGGGACCAAAATGGAGCTAAGATGAAAATTAAGCTACATGATGCTTATGCTAAGATTGTTTTTAACCAATTAGAGATGTGATATGATAATATATGATATGAAAAACAATGAAATAAACTATTTTTAATCCATTATTCTAAGCTAAGATGTGTTAGAAAGCATGAAATATAACAATTAGGAATGATTATGCTAAGTCTAGAAGTAAATGAGCATGATAACAATGCATTGAAGATAAAAAATAAGGTAATACTTTTCTCTTGGAAGGAGGAGTATTTATAGGATTTTCCTAAGGGCTTAGGTTAGCAAGAGGAGTTAGGGTTAGGGGTAAGGTTTGAGGTAGAGTTTGAGGTAAAGTTAGGGGTATGGTACGGTTTGACCTTGGGTTAGGGTTGCTCACACATGTATGAGAAACACTAGGGAAGTGTGAAAGGGGAACAAGAGTGGAAGAAGAGACATGTGTCTCTTTATGAGGATGTAAGAAGCCTTAAAGAGTGTGTAAGAGGCATTGATGAGTGTGTAAGGCTCATTAAGGGAAGGGTTTGACCAAAATTCAAGGAGACTTGGATTAGGCTAAGAAATGTGGGAAACATCTCCTAAATTGGTTTAGGGAAGGTTTAGGAAAGATTGGAAGGGTTTAGGAAAGGCTAGAAGATTCTAGGGTTTTGAGGCTTTAAATAAATATTAAATTTATTTAGGGAATGTGACATCATTTATTGAATATTGATTCAATAAAGAGAGGAAAATCACTTAAAATTGATTTAAATGCTTTGGGGAGAGATTCTTTAATTAAAGATTTTTAATTAAAATAAAGGGATTTAATGGCATTAAAATACATTACTTAATTAGTAAATAATGATGTCATCAGGGCTTTTCAGAAAAATAAAAATACTGTTATTTTCTAAAGGATTTTTAGGTGTCTACAATCATAAGGTTGGTTATAAAGTGAATCAATTCAAAAGTTAAGTTTATAATCCAGTCAAGAAGAGTGGAATGAATAATATCTTTCATGGGAAATTCTATGTAGGTCACAATTATGGTCACAAAGATAATCAATGCAAATCTAGAGTTTAGTAAGTAAGATCAGGTCATAGGAATGCCAATTATATCAAATATGGTCAGATTGCTCATTATGCTATCGCATGTATATCTAGTGGTGTTTCAATAAAAACTAGAGATGAAAATAATATTATGGTTTCAAGTGAATCTGAGAAGACTAACATGACATGGAAGAATAAATATGTTTCCAATGAAGAGAGTCTTGTGGTATCAGATCATAGTACTACCTCTCTGATAACTGAGGTGAATGCTTTGTCTCAAGGGGAGTATTAAAATGATATATATATATATATATATATATATATATATATATATATATATATATATATATATATATATATATATATATATATATATATATATATATATATATATATATATATATATATATATATATATATATATATATATATATATATATATATATATATATATATATCACTTCCCCTCCTCAAAGGTGGTACGAATTGCAATTAGCATGTCTGCAGTATGCTGGATGATAAAGTAATGATTGTAGTTGTTTCATTTGATTGATCTATGTAGCACAATTGGGTTACATCGGTGATATTTAATTTTGGTAAAAAAAATTTATTATGATGGTTTATGGTTATAAATGTGAATTTTTGAAATCATTTGGCACTATTGCAAGAAGAAAACTTGGACTTTCTAGCTAATCTTAAGAAGTGTTGAAGAAGCATTCTCAAAGTGTGATAATGGAATATCAAAATTTTTTTCATGGTATCGATGCAATTGTATCAAGGATATTAAAGAAAGATAAAATGGAGGAATTTAACCATGGTAGGATCAGATATATAAAATTAGGATTATCATCAGATGATTTTCAAAGGGTTCAAAATCTTGGATTGGATATATGAGGAGAATTTCCCTATTTTGATGACAAGAAATTTATCATGTTTTTGTTGAGTTGGTTTCAAGAAGGAAACCTTGTTTTGGACAAGCCCGATATGGTAATGAAAGAGGTAATTGAATACATCATGGGATTGTGCAGTGTTGGTGACTTACCAAGGAAGAAGACAATCAGTTACAAGGAAGTAAATATGTTGACTAGTATTGACCGTGATTAGCATGCATTCCTAATAAATACTCTTGTTGATTCAGTGGTGAGGTATGTTGCCTATGGAATTTCTTACAAAATTTAATTTCAAAATCGTGATGGTGCCACTTTGGTTGTGGTAGTTTACATTGCTCATAAGATGGTTAGGGAGATGTTCAATTTGATTTTTGTAAATTATTGTTGGATAATTTTCTTAAAAATGTCAAGGTGATTGTAGAAGATGGATATGGATTTTGGTTTGGATCTTTGGCTATGTGCTTAGTATTCTATTTCCTGAGATATTTACTGGGAAATGAAATAATTGAGTTGAGGATCAACATCCCTTTTATAAGCATATTTAAAAATATTTAGGGTTTTTGAAGAGCTGTGCAGATGCTTGTAAAGCATATTTCACTTCATTGCAAATGAATGTTTGTTCTAGTTTGGTTGTTTCTGGTGAAGTTCTAGTAACTCATATTGAGGAGGGTTCCTCTTCTTATTAGAAAAAGTGGTTGTTGCAATCAGTGGTTCCCCACTAGAATCTAAAAGGATAAATACTAGTGCTAAAGGAAAATAAATTATTACTATCTCAAAGGATGAAGAAGAGGCTAAGGAAAAGGAATAAATAGAAGAGAAAGAAGAAGAAAAGTTTGAGAAAAATGTGGTTTCTCTATCAGAATATAACTGCATGGATTTTTATGTGGTTTAGTCTATGCTAGAAGATGGTGAGTTTGTAATAATTGGTGAATTATGGTCTAGTTGTTCTTCGATGAGCAGAACAAAGATAGAGGAATTATTGACTAATCACTTTATTAGTAAGATCATGGTTTCTAGTGTATCTAGTGTGCTATCAATTGATTTGGTCATAGTTATTGAGAGAAGAGTTTTATAGAGTGGATTTGATTGTAGAAATTTCAAGGAGTCTTCTAAGAAGAAGTGTACCGATGCAAAACAAAAGTTATCTCGATTAATCATTGAGACCAAGGAATGTATAAATGAAATTTTGGATATATATATATATATATAGGTATTGTCTTCGACCTACTATTTTTGACAATTTAAGAAGTAGAATTAAAGTAAATGAGGAAGAATTGAATGAACTAGTAAAGAAATATTATTATTTCAAGGATGAAGGAGGAAAAAAGAGGATAATATTTGGATGGTTACAAGGTGAAATGTTGTATTTGCAAAGACAAATAGAAGATCTGGTGAAGAAATTTTGTCTAGCGAAGGACTTGGTTGAATTTTGGTTGGAGCATGTCTCTAGTATCCTACTAATGTAGAGATTTATGAATGGCGGATTCAGTCTCTGGACTAGATTTCATCTTTTGACATGCTAGTGGAGCATGATAGTATATGTTCCTGGATGGGTGTTGTTGTTGTTTTTTAATGGAAGAGGAAACTCATAGTCATTAAGGAAAGGTATAAGAATGTTTTTAATGTGTAGATTGTTGTATTTATTTAAATTTTTCCAAGTTATAGTTTTTGGCCCTTTTCCATTGTGGAAAAAATGGAGAGAGGAAGAGGAAAACAAAAACATTGATGAAGTATCAACTTAGGGGGATTTTTTGGGACGTTTTGGAGTTTCTATGTTTGTTTTTTTCCATCAATTCCAAAGGGGGAGATTGTTAGACATATTGAGATGTTGTTGACATTATTTTCATTGATGTCAAAACCTCCATATGGGTTGTATGCCGGTATCAATTGGTTGTTTGATAGTATCGGTTGGATGATTGCGGTTATTAGTATGTTGTCAGTATGGTATCAAGGTTTTGGATATACTTGTAGAACAACTTTTGTACATGCATTTTTTATGTATGGTGTTAGGTGTACCTATTTCTACTATGGAATACATCTTTTGATATATATGTATGTTTCAGTGATTGCAATTGATTGGTATTTTTTTTCAGTACCTATTGAATGTTGTACTTGTAGTGTTCTTCTAGGTGTTCATGCTACCTAGACATTCTTTTAGATCATCAAATTTTTTGGTTTAGTAATTATATCTTGTTCTAGATAGGTTTCATCATTTCATATCTATTAGTTGGTTTAGATATTTTCTTGATCAAGTCATGGACTTAGTTTTGGTGTTTCGATAGTTATCGTATCTTTCTCTATATGTGATATGAAGCATATGAATCTTAAAGCGTGACCTATATTTAGGTCTTGTGGTAACATGTTGTAAAGAATTCTTAAATATGCCCAATATTTAGGTTCAATGGTAGTGTGTTAAATATATTTTGTTTTCTAGATGACATATGTTGTGTCTTGGCCAACATAGGTGGCTACCTTATTGGATTTATATAAATAAAGATATATTTTTGTGTCCAAATAATGCCTTGGATAAGAATGAATATGTATGTGCAAATTGGAAATAGAGAACTATATGTGATATAGTGAAAATCTATTTTGATAGATTAGGAATAGTGTGTGAGCACAAGGAAGTTGAGTGAAGTATTGATGTGGTACAAGGATAATGTATTACATAATATATTTTAGATAATTGGTGTATACTAGAGAAGGTTTGTATCAAATCTCTATTGTCAATGGTCAATGTGCTATCAACTGGAACTGTATCATGCATATTCAAATGCAATTCTACTAGTTCACATTTTTTCAGTAAAACTTTTTGTAATACATATTTTGTATTGGCAGTTAGCCAAAATTATAATTTTATGATTTCTTTAAGTATTTACTATTTTAGTAAAAGTTTAAGAGAGTGTTTGTGAATAACTAATTCACCCCCCCATCTCAATTATTTATCCTATTCAACAATAGGTATCTCGGTAGTGAAATCAATAGATATAGTGTCCCACTTACACTCTAGAATGGAATGTGGTTGAAAAGACATATCAAGTGATAATTTTATGCCTTCACTCTCTAAAACTCAAGGAATCTAGCCATGAAATTATCAACATCATCCCTCATCCCCACCCAATGGTACAAATGTCTAATATTGGTACGCATCTTCTTGATGCCATGATGTATGGAATATGGGGCATGATATGCCTCTGACAAACTAGGACATAAATTCCCACAAGGTACTGCAAAATTCCATATGGCTCTAAAGAGGAACCTACAAACTGACCCATGAGGTCACACTTGGACTCAATCTCTCCTCTAAATTCCTGATACCAAGTATCACTAGGTAAAGCCTGCATAATACACCTACACAAATCTAAACCAAGAGATAAAATTAAGATCTCATGCAAACTAAGATCTCATGCCTTCTCCAACACACTAGTACATGCACAATAATCATTATCTCTATATGATGGTTAGGGTAATTCAAATCATGACCCTTGATCTTCTAGGGCTAATATAAAATAACTCATACCTATTGCATCAAAATTGCCCCAACACCCTCTAATGACACATTAGCACAGCATAAAATCACTTAAATTATCTAACACTACCAAGATAGGTGTGCTGATCAACTGCTCCTTAAGAGCCTAAAAATTTGCAAGACATTGATCAAACATCACAAACTTATTCCCTTTCTATTAAAGATAAGTGTGGTATTCTAAGTGGAAATTGTTTTTCATGAATTAGGGGTTGTAACCACCAAACCCATGAAACCATGAACTTCAGAGGAACTAGTCATCACTATCCAATCCATAATGGTTTGGATCTTTGTAGGATCAAAAGATATACCCTCACTTGAGATTATATAGCCCAAATACCTCACCTCAATCTAGAAGAACTCACACTTGGTTACGTTTCCAAACAATTAGTGGTCACAGAGACACTACAAAACCTAATGGAAATGACCCTATTTTTCCTCCATCATCCTTGAATACACTAAAATAACATCTATAAATACAAGTAATAAAAGGTCAAGGTAGGTGTGAAATACACCATTCATATAAATCATGAACACTAATGGAACATTGGTTAATCCACAAGGTACAACTATAAATTTACAATGTCCATATTGAGTGTGAAGAGTTGTCCGATGAATGTCAACCTTCATGAATGTGAAGTTGATGGTACCCTAACTTGAGGTCTATCTTTGAGAAAACTCTAGATCCCTTCATTTTATCAAATAAATCATCAATCCTTGGCAAGGAGTATCTATTCTTCACTTTCACCTTGTTCGACAACCAGTAGTCAAAGAACAAACAAAAATATTCACACTTCCTCTTCACAAAGATGATTGATGCTCCTCCATGTGAAATAATAGGATGAATATGACCCTTTCCTAACAAATTCTCCAACTACAAATGAAGATCACTCAACTCTTGAGTGGTCATATAGTAAGGTTCTCAATAAATAGGCTCTTCTCTAGGAAGGAGATCAATACAGATGCTCGTCATACTTAAGCAGCATTCCTAGGACCTCACTTGGAAACACCTTTGTAAACTCATGAAGAAGTGAATGGTTATCAAGAGACACCTCTTGACTTCCATCCCCCTCAAGGTCAATAACAGAGACTACAAATAAATGAAAACACTATCACATACTCTGCTTTAGTTGAGTGGATGAGATCATGCAAAGTGAAATATGTTTTTGGACCCCTACAATCTCAACATGCCCACCCGTCTCATCCAAAAATTGTACCAACTTGCACTAGAAAATTTATAAATGTTTTCTAGGAAGCTAACTGATCCATACCCAAAAAAAAATTATCAGAACATAAGGATAGGATGTTAAGATCTATGGGTGGTGGTAAAGGTTCTTGAATCCTAGACATAACCACAAAAAAGGGAGTCTATAACCACTCTAAAACTTATGGCTAACTCAACCTACCAACTATCAACCTGTCGTATTCTACTAGACCATGTTGCTCCATAAGGAACTAGGAAATTAAAGAGTCTAAATCATTAGAATCAAACAAGATAGAGGTATATATACCATGTAACACACTTGAAGTCTCAAAAAATGTTCCCTAATACTTATCTTGACTGTTGTCAACCACCACAAACAACTTGTAGGATCTACCTGCATCCCCTACTTAAGACTCAGAAGTAGTTGGCCTTTGAATATCTCTTAGAACAACTCTTTGAGGATATTTCATTTACTCCATGACCATGTTATCCACAAGTAAAAAATCTCCCTATACCATAGCCACACCGTAGAGAAGGTGCTCTAGATTGATGAAAACTATCTCTACTAGCACTCTGTTGTACACTCTGAGATGGAAACCTATGTTGGACCTACCAATTTTGATACCAATTATATCATCTAGGTCCTTGGGTACCTAGTTTGTAGTCACTCTACTAACCTTGATAAGGCCTTGTTCTATGCTATTACTAGTGACCTATCCTATAAGGCATAGAAAAAACCCTAGAAGATCTTGCAGGCTATACCTGAGTACTTTGTGGACCTAATCCAAAAGGTTGTACACTTCTAACCTACACTTCTATCCTACCTCCATCACACATAGTTATGTTATCCTCAACCAATCTCACCTTCTCTATAATTATCACAAGAGTATTAGGCTAGAAAATGTGAACATCATCAGTGATACGACCTTTAAGGCCTGAATAAATTATTATACCAACATAGGCTTATCATGTGCAATGTTAGAATATTTCCTCAACTCAAAGAACCTATGATTGTATTGGTCCCTATCATAAACCCTTGTTAAATATGGTGGAACTCATCTACATGCTTTTGAAGATAGTGATAAGAAAGGAAACATGCACAAAACCATTCCTTAAGTATATCCCAAGAAATCGTCGTGATATCTCAATGGAGATTCTTCTCCTTAATACACCAAGTAGATAAAAAAATCCTAAGGTGCATAATATCCTATTGAGCTCTAGTGTTTCTCACATATGGGTGCATAGAAAATCAATTTCCAAGATCTATGAGCCAAGTCACGACCTCAGTACCACTCTTTGATCCATCAAAAGTGGGTAGTTGTGACCTTAGAAGGTCTCTCATATATCCTACATGGATGGAATCCTCATCCACCATTTCTCTCTCTCTCATGCTTTAATATATAGCCAATCAAACAATAATATTTCTCATGCTCTCTCCTCTCCTCTTAATCATCACGTTTAGATAACTAATATTCCCGATGGTGAGATGCCTCCTAATGAGATCCCAACTGAGTAATAAGAAATTGAATCAACTAAATAGGGGATTTCCATTGTTACCAACATGACCATCTCTCGCGTCCTCCTAGTGATCATCCTAGTTGATGAGGCATATTAATGCCATATTTTAAGATACCCTAGGATGATATCTACTAGACCTGTTTCCTTATTTTGATACATTTACTTTAAGACTTCTATGTTTTTCTATTATTATATGGCATGTTGCCATCAAACTTATAACTTGGTTCAAATATACATAAATATGGTATGCTTGGATGAATTACTATATTTCTTATTTTGAAAGATATGGTTGTGTTTTAAATGAGTAGAGTAGTTTTTTGAATATGAATGATCATGCATGTTTTGATAATTATTATCATAAATGTCTTATCCTAACCCTTCAAGGTGTAGCACATCAAAATAGAAAATGTTGTTTTGACCAGGTATAGCGCATTCATTCATGGAGTGCTCAACCTGGTCTTCCTGCAACTTCCAGCGGAGAAGAATTCAATATAGTGCCAGTTGAAGGTTTCCAAAGAACAAGATGGCAGTTCCAGCAAAGAGAAAGGTAGCATGATAAATTCCCTAAGAAGATTTAGGTGCAAGTGGGAAGTTAGATTTGTTGTCATGGCAACTCTTTCCTTTGATCTAGATTTAATCTATTTTAGCCTTAAAAGCTTTCCTTATTT